>JAWPHD010004215.1:0-193969 GCA_037043455.1 Cyrtodaria siliqua
TATGCGCTGAACATAAAAAGAAACACTGCATAAATTTTTATAAATGCTGAACACTGAATGCATTTCTAAAGTGAATGTGAACATTAAAATGCTAACTTATAAATGAAATCGATGAATGCATTTATTTTAATGCATGCACTTAATTAATGAGATGGAGACCATAAAATCCGCAAGTGAACGAAATGCATTTTGCCCGTAACGTGAATCAAAGAATCAAGAATTAACAAGAGCTGTCGGAAAACAGCGCAGCTCGACTATTCGATTTTTCGGAGAATAATAAATTTATAGCTAGTATATACCATCAGAAAACAAGGCTAAACAATGTGGGGTGGGGTGGTTGGGAGCACAACATAACTATGTGTAAGAACTGACCAAAACTACACAGAAATATGTAAAAAAAATAAAAAAATAGAGTTTTGAGTGGGGTGCGGGGTGGGGCTGGGAGAGAGGCGGGGGTGGATGGTGGGGGGAGTGGGGTAGGTGAGGGCAACATATATGTGTAAGAAGCTATGTAATAATTCACCAAAACAACACAAAAATCTGAAGAAAAATAAATAAATCGAGTTTGAGTGGGGATGGGGTAGAGGCGTGGGGTGGGGAGGGCAACATGTGTAAGAATTGACAAAACCAACACAGAAATATGTAAAAAAAAAATAGATTTTCAAGTGAGGGTTGGGTGGGGGGGAAGCGGGGGTGAGATGCGGGAGTGGGTTGGGGAGGGGGAGGGGGGGTGGGGGAGGGGCAACATGTGTGTAAGAATTGACTAAAACAACAAAGAAATATGTAAAAAAAGTTCCAAGAGTGGGGCGGGGTGTGGGGGGGTTGATGGGGTGTGAGGGGTGGGGGGGGGGGGGGGTGAGGGGGTTGCAACATATATGTGTAAGAAATGACAAAAGCAACACAGAAATATGTAAAAAAAAAACAAAAAAACTTTCAAGTGGGAGGCGTGGGGGGGCGGGGTGGTGGTGAGGGTTGCAACATATGTGTAAGAATTGACAAAAGGTCACAGAAATATGTAAAAAACAAAAAAATCAAGTCTGGGGCGGGTAGTGGTGGGGATGGGTGTTAGGGGCGGGGAGGGTTGCAACATATATGTGTAAGAATTGACTAAAACAACACAGAAATATTTTAAAAAAAAAAATAAAAAAATATTCAAGTGTGGGGCGTGGTGGGTGGGGTGATGTGGTGAGAGGTGGGTGGGGGAGGCAGGGGGTGGGGGTGGTTGCAACATATATGTGTAAGAACTGACAAAAGCAACACAGAAATATGTAAAAAAAAAAAAAAGTTTCAAGTCTGGGGCGGGGTGGAAGGTGCGGGTGGGTGATGGGGTGATGGGGTGAGAGGCGGGGGTGTGGGGTGGTGGGGGCGGGGAGGGTTGCAACATTTATGTGTTAGAATTGACTAAAACAACACATAAATATGTAAAAAAATATATATAATAGTTTCAGGTGGGGGTGGGGTTGGTGGTGTGGAGTGGGGGTGAGGGTGAGGGTGAGTGGCAGGAGTGGGTTGGGGTCGGGGGGTGGATGGGGCAACAAATATGTGTAAAAATTGACTAAAACAAAAAAGAAATATGTAAAAAAAATTGAAGTCTGGGGCGGGTTGGGGGTGGTGGGTCAGAGGCGGGAGTGCGTTGGGGGGGGGGGGGGGGGGGGGGGGGGGGGGGGGGGGGGGGGGGGGGGGGCAACATATATGTAAAAAAAATAATTAAAAATTCAAGTGTGGGGCGTGGTGGGTAGGGTGATGGGGTGAGGGGGGGGGGGGACGGGGAGGGTTTCAACATATATGTGTAAGAATTGACAAAAGCAACACAGAAATATGTAAAAAAAAAAAGAAAAAAGTTTCAAGTCTGGGGCGGGGTTGGGGTGGGTGATGGGGTGAGAGGCAGGGGGGTGGGGTGGTGGGGGCGGGGATGGTTGCAACATATATGTGTAAGAATTGGCTAAAACAACACAAAAATATGTAAAAAAAAAAAGGAAAAAAGAGGGGTGGAGGGGAATGGGGGCGGGGGTAGTGGGGGGGGGGGGGGGGGGGGGGGAGGATGGAGCCCATGCCCCAATATGGGTGAAGTAATAAGATGCATAATGCTATAACAAATCCCAAACCAAAATTATAGATATATACATGCTTACATGCAAACCTAGATCTGCCTTTATGGCACATTTTATGGGCCATCACAATTTGGGTTCCATGGGAGCCCAGAATTTGCAGAATTTACTTATCCAACCCTTTACAACATACTATAAGGAAACCAATTCCAAAATTTAGTTCAGCTAGGACAAAAAATGTAAGACATATAGACCTGTAAACACAGCTTACACGCAAAATTTTATGTGAAACAGACATATTTTAAGGGCTATCAGAATTTGGGTTCCATGGGAGCCCAGGGGTTACAGGAACCAAAATTACTTAAGCAGCCCTTACGATAATGCTATAAGGAAGCTAATGGCCAAATTTGGTTGCGATAGGGTAAGAATTGTAAGAGATATAGACTTGTAAACACAGCTTCCACGCAAAATTTGATGTGAAATGGGGCACATTTTATGGGCTAATGTGAAATGGGGCACATTTATGGGCTATCATAATTTGGGTTCCAAGGGAGCCCATGGGTTACAGGAACCAAAATTGCTTATGCAGCCCTTAAGATAATGCTACAAGGAAGCCCATGAACAAATTTGGTTGTGGAAGGATAAGAAATGTAAGAGATATAGACATGCCAACGCCGACCCCGGGGTGATTACATAAGCTTTCTTATTCTTCGAATAGTCGAGCTAAAAACTATTTAAGAATTGGAGAAAACATTCAAACCTTTTATGAATTTCATGTTTTCAGATGCATTTTTAACTGCTTTCCACAATGCAAAACAGTTCAAATACTTTAATGAGCGCAAATAACCACAACTGCAAATTGGATGGTCATTTCAATTTCTTTATATGGATACCGAAACAATTTAAAAATTTGATGCAAATTGAAATATTAATGCGAAACAACTGTATATATATGTATGTAGTGACAACACTTTTGCATTCACCTGATTAATGAAATACGAATGGAGTGCATTTGGAATGCAAATTTTACGCCAGTTTTTGGGGAACTTGAACAGATAAGTGGCATGTACATGTAACACAAATTAATATATAACATATTGAGGAGTCAACATGAAACTATTGTACATTGTTCAATATCACAGTTACAACAGTTTCCCGTGCACTGCTGAATATGCATGGAAAATGAATTCCCTTACCTTGTGTGGGAGAATGTGCTCAATGTCCTCGGGCGACTTTTGTGCCGCCACCAGTTCCGCGCGGGCTACATCAACTGTCTTGCCTGTCATCAGGGCTTCTGTCTGGGCCAGGTAGTTGGCCGTCAAGATCTGAAATCCGAACACGGTCAGAAGTTTTATAGTAAGTACTATTTTTAAGGGACACAACGCAATTAAATTAGCACCTTGAATGATGTTGTAGTCCAGTGATTTTCAAGTATGCCAGTTATGTATAGAAAAACTTAACAAGATGCCACGATTAAAAAAAAAGAAGGAGATTGCCATGTATTCCTTTTATGGGAACATCTGAAGAAAGAAAGAGCAAGTTATATCAAAGGTGTATCCTCAATGTGAATACCACAAGCAAAATTATCTGAAACCTTGGTTGTCACCTCTACTCCACAAACCTTTGGCAGGGAAGGAGAGGAACTAGCAAGAATTGTTTTCTTTCATTCCAATGCTTTTACGTTTAAAACATGTTATAAACATTTTTTGAAATAAATATGTTTAACCCCTAACCCGCTATATATATATAATGGACTGTTCTTTCTTTGAATTAAGACCATTCCATTTATGTGACAAAGGGGTGTTTTGGGGGAAATGCTAATCAGCATCTGGACATTGTAAAACTTGCAGGCTGATCTGGGTTTACAATGGACGCAAAGGCTATTATAGTCGTGCTTAGCAGGCTAAGGGTTAAACAATATTTTTGGCTGTCAGATAAGACTAGGCAATAGCGGAAGTCCGACACTGCAGTATTGCAGTCAGCTTTTTTTTCTCAAAGAAAATAGTTTAACTGTAGCCTACCTCATGATGTAAGCCACTCTGGATGGGGTTTTGTGTCTCTACAGGCAGTATAAAGTCACATGGTACCAATCTTGTTCCTGAAGAAGGAAGAACATAATTTATAGTGATACTACTTTTATGAAGAAAAAAATATTACAATGCCATTTTGACAAATATTTTTAGAAGACATAATTATATTTTTAGAAAAAGTAATATTTTTATATGTGCTCAAAGTCGCAAATGAAAAAAAGTCATTCTAATACACACATACTATTAGTCTAGTTAGAAATATCTTGTTATAATCTTAGATGTATCACTGGAATATAATGTGCATGACTCACGACCAATGAAACACAAGCCAGTGTGCTAATCAGTAGCCCATGTGGCCACCTCATTCTGACAAAGATATGCCACATTACACTAAAGAGTCGCAACTGTAAATCACAAGGTCACATTTCGTCTATACATATACCTTGATGGATCAGCTGATAAAATGCATGCTGGCCATTGGTCCCTGGTTCACCCCACACAATTGGTCCAGTTTTATAGTTGACCGATTGACCACTGCGGGTGACATACTTTCCGTTGCTCTCCATATCACCTTGCTGGAAGTAGGCTGCAAATCGGTGCATGTACTGAAAATATGGAGGACAGCTAGTCGCGTATTTGCATTTTATTTCATACAATATACATAAGTAGTTTAAAAAGTTGTAACACGCGACTGATAAATAAAACGGACGGTCGGACGACCCTACTGACGGTACTTTAAGTGATTTTTCAATTGTTTAAGATCAAAGGAATGACCACTTATACAACAATAGGCTTAATTTGTTACAGAATAAACTATTGAATTACTTTGTGTTAAGCCACACATCCTACCACATAAAGTAGTTTGTTTGATGTTTAAATGAAGTTTTACGTCATTTTCAGCACATGTTAGGCTATATATGACTGTCAAATTATTTTTTTGTGGTAGAGGCAACCACCAATTTCCCCCCAGAGTAGAACTAGTACTGTATAGTGAACGTGTGTGAAGACAAACATATACCCCAACAACATTGTGACTGCTATGTGACTGCTATGTCGAGATCCTTATACCATAATATACTGCTGGGCAGAGAAAAAAATAAACCTATAAGTGAAAATCTTGAAATTATCCCCACTCAACATTAAACACTGTATTAGCAGAATTTCTTATTTAGGGTAACCACCTACCTGATCATATGGAAGTATGGCCTGTGTCTCGGAACCATGGAAGTTGACGTACCACACACCCAGTAGAGCTAGTATCACAGGAATCTGCATATATGTCAAAGTCGTTATGACGTGGGAGTGGAATAACACCATTCTATATTTTCAATATACTAGTTATGCAAATAAGCCTAGTATGCGCTGTCTAAAAAAATCAATAATGACTATGATCCAATTCCCACGGTTTATGTCGGTTTTGCGTGTTAAAGCGACAGGTAAAATGCAATAAAAGTCGATATGTGAGCTATGTGATGAATAGAATCTAACATTCGTTCTCATTCATTATTGAATTTATTAAACTCGTTAGCAAAAATGATATAATGCTCGGCAAGAGTCTCGTATTATATCATTTTGCCAACTTGTTTAATAAATTCAATAATGAATGAGTCCTCATGTAAGATCCTCTACTTATAGCATCAGACATGTCAGACATGTATAAATCTACAGGTACATGTGTACAGATTAAATGTCCAGAAAGTCAACCCACATAGGTAATTACTTTTATACATGCTTGGACTAGAAACTAGAGTTATGGTGTGAGAAAATTTCTATGGATGGACGGACAGACGGTGATATCAAAACACCTCCTGAAACTTTGTTTACTGGGATGTAATTGTAATGCATGTCTTTAGAGCAGGTACCTTATTTGTTCATTACAATATTTCTTACATTTTTTTCTAGAGGAGCTGTAATAAAGTGCTGATCCATAAAATGTCCGCCGCTCAGCATGTCTTCAAAATTATCCATACCTGCAATACGAATAATTCCTCATAGTGAATGATTACAGAACTAAATATTAGATCAGGATGGAAAACTTTGTTATTTCTGCACACGATGATAATGGCTATTCCATTTAAACATACCCAGGCCAGGAAGGCAATTTAAAAAACATCTACGGATGAACCATATTTTCCAAATTTTGGTTCCTTTAACATGTTTTAACTCAAGTTTGCATCAAAGGCTTAATTTCAAAAGTGACTTCCTGGGGTCCCATGTATATTTCAATGAAATACTAGTAGCCTTAAATATTGGATAAGGATTGTAAACTTTTTTTATTTCTGCACACAACAATAATGCAACATATCAGGGCTGTACAAATCCTATAGCCCGATGCCCGGGACTAGTCCAAAACCAAAGTCGGCCGTGTCACTGTTTGAAACATTTCAGTCCCAGATTTGTCCAATTAACAATGTTTGCCATCTGTCATAAAACAACCCCAGCACACTTCTCAACGTAATCCTTTAATTGCACTCGCTTATGTAATGCAATTAGCATCCACAGCGGCGATCAGCGATGACAACAATCAACCATGCCGGAAGTCCCGCCTCCAAATTACTTTAATTGACAGTCAACATTGTCGACATTATCCAATTAATTGACCCGATCTATTTTAATCCAGACCCGCTAGCCAATGAAACGACTACTACAGGTAAATCACATGTTCGTCACGTGGTGAGCTGAAAAAATGGCGATAAACTCGAATAATAACACAAACACGTTGATTAATTAGCAATCAGGCCGATTTGTCGGCAATCTTTCGATAAGTAAAGAATCTAAGGACATTTAATAATGGATGCATGTTTGATATGAAACGGTAGGTGTGATTTTGTTGTTGTTTCTCAGTGTACTATTGAGCGTAATTGTAACAGACATGAAAGGCGGGTGGGGTAGCGGTTTGTGCATAGTGTATTAATTACGTTCGAAGAATTGAGTTGTCAAAAAATTTAAATAAAAACAAAACAAACTTGATAAAAACAAAACAAACTTGATTTTGTATTCGGCAATGCTAATGTTTACATTTCAAAAGTGAGTTTTTTGAACTTTTTCAGTGTTAAAAATAAGGAAAATATTCAGAGTGAAAGCGAAAGTAAAAATAAAATGAGGAAAAATGTAGAATGTGATACACAGCCATTCAAAAAGTCAAAATCATCTGGTGTAGTGGACAAAAACATAAAAATAAAATGTTTATATTGATTCATATGTTATTTATTTTTTGCATTAGGTAAAATGGTAATAAAGTTAAGAATCTCATCTGTAGCCCCTTACCTATATAAAGTTACAACTATTTTTTCTCTCCATTAAATGATTATCTGAACTGTAATATGAAACTCAATATCTATATAGAAATTTAAAAATGCAGATGTGATTCTTACTATTGCTACTGTTTCACCCAATGGCAGTCTACAATCTATACCACTGAAACATACATTAATTGTCTAAAGAGTAAATAAGGATTATTTCATTTACTGTGTATAATGAATTGTAATGAGTATGCAAATCTGTTAAAATAAGACGCAGTTTTAAAATATTGAAAAAATCGAAAGATTTCAGGACATGTGTCCATTTTTTGGGACTAGTGACAATTTTTTTGGGACTAGTCACTTTTAACAGGGTGACTTGTCCCGGACTAGTGGCTTTTTTTTTTTATTTGTACAGCCCTGCATATAGTTTTATCCAACTTGTATAAAAAAACAGACATTCATGTATGTAAAAGATAATCTATATCATTTTAAATCTGTGCCTATATAAAGAATAATCAATTGGTATTTTCATGTCACATCCTATATCAGGCCGGAGATGCTATATCAGTACAAAAGATTTATCTTGAGGGCTGATATGAGTCGATGGTATGATATAGGGTGTGATATGATTTTTTTTTTTTATTCTATTTTATATCATATACTTCAGCAATGACTTCGTTGACACTTCGACTTCAGATCACTACGTTGTTTCCAGGCAGAAAAAACGTTACTAATAGATCTAGCATATTCTGATGTGTTCTGTCTTGTCGCGTGGTACACAATTTTTTTTTTTCCAGAAACGTGATTTAAAATGACAGTCATTGAATTTGAAAATGTCTAATAAACAAAATGAATAGTCATTAGTGGTTACTTCATCCAAGGATAATGATTCTATAGCCAATAATCTGATGCGAAAAACAGAATGGAAGCAACACATGCGCTTATAAATCGTATTAAATCATAACTAATCGGTATTAAAAAGAATCTAGATAAACATTCAGTTATTTCTGTAACAGGACTATTTTTCACCCTTTATTTCACCTGTGTGATAAAGCTTTATTGCCCGGCAACTAAATCCTGATTGATATGACTAGCTAGGTCTATGTCATATTGTATATTCAAAAACAACGTATTTATAGTTAAGTATGTGATAAATTTCTATTTTTACTACACTTCATGTCTTTCCTTAGTTTGTTTTTTTACAAAATGTTCTACAGTACAAGAATGTAATTATGTCATAACTAGTTCAACTCAGTGTAAAATGTCTGTTACATTTTATTCGTTATCTGTAATATCATTGGTGCTTTCTTTACCTAGGCATTTTCTGCAGCAGATGTGATATCCACTACACCAACGAACCTGCCATCAATGTCATTACGTGTTATTTCATCTACATATCTTTCTTTCCACTGATACTGCACAGAATCAAGTCTGATTATAACAGCAGCCATCTTGCCCAAATAAGGTACTGACGGAGTGCAATTGAAAACCGAGACGTGATCTCATCGGGAATCGAACCTGGGACCTCTGGATTAAGAGGCAAATATTTTAAGCTTGATGTTCAAAGCTTAGCATGATCGCCCCGTAATCCAGTTATTTTGAGACAGATAACAGTCCGGACCCAATTTGGATTAATTTTCAAACTGCTTTAATATATTTTTCACCAGACCATGCATAATTCTCAGTAGCTGTAGATCTCTGCACCACTTTGGTTCATTTCCTGTTGGTGAAATGTATGATGGGAATCTTCATACTTCATCTCGTAAAACACCCGTTTCATTTCCCACCTAACCAGTGATTGGACCGACAATTGTAACCTAGTACCTGACAAATAATCAAAAGCACCAATATCCATGCGTATTGCATACGCATTTACAAAGTTGATTTCATTGTGAAAATTCCCTCGATATAACATGTTTTTTTTCAAATAAATATTTTCTGGTGAAAATTCAACCCATTTTATTGTTCCTAAAGTCGCGCAATATTAATGCGTGAAAGAACTCGTGCATATATCCCAATACAAATTTAATAACCTATAAATACATTAAAGTCCAGACTACTTTTCCCCACTCATATTTGCACAAGACGATCCTGAAAATGGCCTGTTTTTTGCCTTCAAATGTCCTTACTCAAGCTATTTTCTTTCAAATGTTTATATAATTATTACGACTCATGACAAATCTTACCTACAAACAGTGCTATAGACAGGCCAATAGCTGACCACAGGGAATATCTGCCGCCGACCCACTGAAATAATCAATGTACACAGCTAGTTATTTCCCCTTGTCCTCAATAGCAGGGTGAGTTAACTCTCATTGATGTTGAAATTATTAATGTTCGTTTGTTTGTTTGTATGGTGTTTTAGGTCATTTTCAACACATGTAAGGTTATATACAACGGTAGATTTTTTGTGGTGGAGGCAGACCACTCGCTTTTCCTGGGTAGAACCAGTACTGTACACCTCCAGACATCCGTAAGAATCGACACCTCACTTAAAAGTCGAGCTCCCAGTGGGATTCGAATATTAATGATTAAGAAATTAATATTATAACTTATAAGGCTGTCCTATGTTTTTAATATATGTAAAGAATATTCTCCTTTTCAATATTAAAAGTTAATGAACCTGACAAATTTATTTCCTGTTTTCGTGTATTCCTTTTTTTTTTTAAAGAATAGAAAAATAACGATTAATTCCACCCTTGTAAACTCTTGTCATCTTCAACATATTACTACTCATTTGACTTAACTAGAACAACTTTTAACATTAATTTTCAAACAATGAAACATGTATTAAAAGAACTGTAAAGGGATATTTTATTTTGTTACCTTTAAAATTTCCTTTTCTCATCAGATAATCCCCATTACATATGAAATGGAAGTATGGTGTTCGATAAATCAACAGACTTTAACATTATGTTTTTTTTTAGCTTTGTCACAATGTGAAGAGAAATAATACTTACATCCCAAAATTCGAACATGTTTTCTTCATTTATTCCGAAGCCTTTAACCAATGCCTGTAAAAAAATAGAATAAATGATCAATGAAATATGATTTTATGAAATCTCCTATGTATCTTATATTCCTCAAAAAGAGACGAAGATAAGTAAGATGAAACTCCAGTAAGGTATTTGCCTTGGTTAAAACAAACATACATGTGTGACAACTGTGGCCATGAAACACTTGGCTTCATGTGTGCCTTAACCCTTACACTGCCACAGTCGAAAACATTGATCTACATGTATGACAAGTGTAGGCCCAGATCAGGGTTTACACTTTTCATCACTCAGTAACAATGCTTTCCATCACATTTTTTATATATATATATAACATATTACCGGAAGGTTTGAATTCAAATTTTAGCAGACAACACTTGAAATTTGGTGGCGAAAGGGTTTATTTTAACAATTTTATCAGATTTACTGTCTTAATACATAATAGGATTAACTGCATAAAAAAATTAATTTAGGAACATTGTGTTCCTTTTACGCTTGGACACGATGTTTAATGGCTGTGTTAGCAAATTGAAAAAATCCTTCATGGTTAATCGCTTTTTTATGCATTCCCCTTTAAAGCATCGTGTTAATCTGTAAACACAGACTGAATTGATGGTAGAACGTCATTTCATGCGGGCCGATGTGATTGTCTAATGAGCATTTCATCTGAACCTTGTTAAATTTTCAACGGTGTATATATATATATACAACGGTTATCTATAGGCCATAAATGTTTTTGCATCAGCCAATCAGAATGCAAAAAATTAACAAAGTGCATTATAGGTATCATTAACCAATGCAGACTTGATCTGAGTTATAATGCAAATTACATTCCCTCAGATCATTACTTGACTAGTAGCAAGGAGGCAAGACACACATCTGTAAACCTACTATACATACCGAATTTGTTGATAGGGCAACAAAATGTTTGGCTACAAACTTCACCTGGAAAACAACAGCAAAACAATAATGAGTCGATGTAAGACAGTCAGAAGGAGATGAAGGTATTTAGTTTGAATTAAAATGGTCTCGGCCTTAAAATCAACATTTATTTTTTCAAATGTGTTTTGTTATTTTTCTTCAGTAGCTGAATTTTTTCACAGATTATAAAGTCAGAAGAACTGCCTCAGCCTTGCATTTTAAATTAGTTCTTCAACTAGCTCAGTCGGACAGGTAGTCCGAATGTCTGGCTGCACATGTTTTTTTTGTCATGTGACATTTGACAATCCTAACCATGTCGTATAAAGACAATATCATACTGGCCTCATTCAAGTCTAACTTTAATAAATAGAGGAACTTACAAGAGCACTCATTCATTATTGAATTTATTAAACGAGTTGGCAAAATGATGTAACGCGAGGCTCTTGCCGAGCATTATATCATTTTTGCTAACGAGTTTAATAAATTCAATAATGAATGAGAACAAATGTTAGATTCTATTTATTACATAACTTATAATGCCACATTACATCAGAAAAAGTACATTAACGGGATGTCCATGACATCATTAACGTTATGTTATACCACTAGTGGAATATCGAAAATATTGAATGGTGTTATTACACTCCAACATCACATGTTATGTGATAAATAGAGGATATTTGTTGTTTTGGAGTGAATAACATATTTCATTTCATCGAGAAGTGAGAAAACTTTATATTTCACGAATGCGAAGCATGAGTGAAAATATAAAAGTTTTATAACTTCGAGATGAAATAAAATGTTATTCAAGACAAAACAACAAATTTTCTTTTTATTTTATGATTTTACAAACAATTATTTAAGCAATTTCAGTAACTAAACCGTTTTATACACCTGGCTACGTGCCCTGTTCACGATGACGTAACGAAACATTACATGACGTCACTTTTTTGAAACCGTTAACGTCATAGAAAGAAAGTAATTAAATAAACAGTGGATTTAACAGTATAACAGTTGGAATATCTGTTAGATTTGTTACTGTGCATTTGTGTTGGTTGTACATTAAAAAAAGTAGTCCCGGCAGCTACTGTGGAAATAAAACTTTATATTCCACAGTGTGGAATAACACTTTTATTTCACTGATAAAATACAGTATTTCATTGCTTATCATAAAATAAAAGGTGATACTGAGCAGTTTAACTATGTTTGGTTTTCCTCTACATCAGCAGGATAAACTCAGACATGACTATAAAGTTAGGCTCAGCGTTTCATGGGGCATCTAGCATAATGATGTAAAACAGAAATATCAAACATGCGAGAGTAACCATAAGTTCTTACATCTCCTTTAGCAGCTTCCAGCAACCAAGATTTGGCCGAGTTTGCATTTGTAATAGTTTCTTGCGTAGTAAATGTCTGAAAGTAGAAAAAATAGATATGCATTCAATGTATACAATTTTTACCATTGTTGGAAAGTCAACATTTCAGCTTTCACTCAGCTTTAATTTCACCCAGCATGTCTGGTAATGGAAGATTAGCATAATTAGGAATCTGCTTTGTTTACTGTGGAGTTTAACTGGCAGAATTCAGGTAAGATCTTAAATGTCAAATTAGTGTCACAGCCAATTAAACAGAAACAAAATTGGATGAAAACATGATGCAGTTCCTTTTGGAGCGACTCCCTTTTTTTCTGAAATCACTCCAAATCCAAAAAATGTTGAGATAATTTCCATATATGGATTGACTCCTTGATTAATGATCAACACGGAAACCAATTATGGACTCCCAGTGCAATCATGACTTTTTATACTAAGCATTAGCTCAGTTACTGGAAAATGTGAAATCTAATATAAATACTGATATTTACCTTTGAAGCTATAATAAACAGTGTAGTCTCTGGGCTCAGTTTCTTGAGTGTCTTGGCCATGTGTGTGCCATCTATATTTGAGACAAAATGTACGTTAGGACCCTTCTGGTAGGGCTGAAGGGCCTCTGTCACCATCAGTGGCCCCTTAAAATACATACACACATTAATGAGAGTTAGACAGAGACAATACTTCATTTTATGTACATACTTGTTTTTGTTTGTTTGTATGGGGTGTTACGTCATTTTCAACACATGTAAGATTATTATTGACGGTCAATTTTTTTTTTGTGGTGAAGGCAGGCCACCCACTTTTCCTGTGTAAAACGAATACTGTACACCTCCCGCCATCCGTAAGAGTCGACACTTCCTCACTTACAAGTCAAGCTCCCAGTGAGATTCGAACATCAGCGATGAGAGGTGAAGGTTTACAACGCAACGTTTCATAGAAAAGTTTTTACTTTCCTGTTTCCCTGACCCAGGAGGTGTGTCAGTGAAATACTGTTTTACTGTATAGACAGTAAAAGTCTTTAAAAAAATATACATGGAAAATATCCTTTATAAAAAAAAAAAAAAAAAAAAAATTGTGGGTACGTTGGGAATCATCAAAGCAACTTCTTTTTTTTTTATAGTTGGACTAATGATAGAATATTGAATATTAATTTCATATTCAGCCACAGGACTGATGACACATTATAGACCTACATGTAGATTACTTTCTATAAAAAATAATGTTACAACTTTGCAGACAGATACAGGTAAAGAAGAACAGCCAATAAAACATACCAGATCTGAGCCTCCAATACCGATATTGACCACGTCCCTGATGGGCATCCCTGTAAACCCCTTCCACTGCCCTGACAGGACTGAAGCACAGAACTCCCTCATGTGTTGGAGCACACGGTTCACATCTGGCATCACCTGTATATGGATGAAACAGTTGTTTAATTGAACAGAACTGGAAACCAAATAATCCATATCATCAGTAACACAAGCTGATAATCTATAATGTCCACACATAAAAAATCATTAACTTTAAAATGTATCCAGCCAAAAAATCAAACACAAAGATAGAAAAGTACACTGTTTAAATAATCGACAGTCAATGCCTTGCATACTGACATGCAGCTTTATATGAACAGTCTCCAAGATAACATACAATTGCAATTTTGAACTCTCACTGAACAAGAATCAAACAATCGCAATTTATTGAATTTGAAAAAAGGATAGTTCTTATTTAGTATAAAACATTAAAAAGGGAAAATTTATGAGTTCAAGTAAAATCTCATAGAGCTTCCATTTAGCTTGCTAGACGCTATGATTTACTTGATGAATTCAGCTTTTGATGTTTGAAGCTCAGATGGAAATTGATTTGATATGTGCACTTTACAAAAGGCAATTGGGAGCATGCCATGTGAAGTCTGTGTACCGGTATATTCCGTTTCGATTGTTGTGTATTAAAAGTGCATTTAAATCTATGAAATTTTATTATTCAAGATATATATGTGTCAGCAGAATAGAAAAAAAACACTCTAAATGGGTTTTTACTCACATCTTTGCCACTGACCATAACGGGTGTGTTTGATCTATTCCTCAATGCCACATGTAGAACTGCTCTCTGTTCGGTGAAATTTATCGGCTCCCCCGTGAACATGGCAGTACGCATTTCTTCCACTTTTCTTTCACGAGCCTATTAAAATCAGGAACAATATCACGACTATTAAAACATCAATCCTTACTAAAAAACATCCTGTAAGCATAAATCAAGCTTGCAGAATCTGGACAAAGTCCTCATTTAATATATGTTTACATGTTATATTTGAACTTAAGTAATTTGATAAAACTGCAAGGATAAAATATTTTAGGCAGAATATGCTGATTAAAAAGTAAATTCTAATGCAACTATTATGTAACATGTTTCTCCATTGGCTAACATCTAAAATTTGCAGCCTTAAAACGCACAATTTACCGTCTGAAAAGTATGTGACGTCACATAACGTTGTAACAAGCGACGTCATTGGTTGACGTCAACAAAATGCTGTTACCGATGAATTTGAGTTTCATAGAAAACAAGTGTGTACGTATAGTTTTACTTTATATTTCTGGCATTTAAATGGAAAAGCATTAGAACTGAGATAACAATGCTAAGATTTTCCATCAGGGACGGTATATGGTTGGTTTTACGGTCTGTCAATTACATTTACCGCGTCACATAACGTCCCAGATTGAAAATCTTAGCATGGTTATCTCTTAAATGAAACAGCTGACAAAGTAATCGGAAGCCTTCCATGCTAAGATTTTCCATCAGGGACGGTATATGGTTGGTTTAATGGTCTGTCAATTACATTTACCGCGTCACATAACGTCCCAGATTGAAAATCTTAGCATGGCTATCTCTTAAATGAAACAGCTGACAAAAAATCGGAAGCCTTATAAACTAGAAGCTTTTTTACAGAAAAACAGATGTCTCCACCCCATTGCACAACCTTGTTAAGGTAGGTTTGGACATTTTAAATAAAGGGTGCCTTTTTGTCCGCATGGACCCTGACTTTTGACCTAACAATCAAAAGGGTCATCCTTTACCCACTGGCATGAGATTTGCTTCAGACAGGGGAAGAGGAATTACTGTGTGGACAAGATTTTTCATTATCCTGTCATGGTGACCTTGACCTTTAACCCACTCACCTCAAAATCAATTCATAACTTTCACATGACATCATCAAAATAATTTGACCAATCAGTGATCAATAAAATAAAAGACCTCCACATTCTGGTTGGGGGTAGACTCGGTGTTTATCATTGGTGCTCAATTGCCTTTAGCCCTCTATAAAACTAGTTTGTAGTGATAATTATATTAAAAGTTTTATTTGTTATGTACATCTATGTATCAGCTTCTGCGTTGCCTGATTTTAAAACACCAATATGGATACATTTAATTTAAATCATGGTCTAATATTTTCATTTTTTATTATAGCGATTGAGGATAAAGTCCGAGTAAACCCTTTATTTTCACCTACTGAATATCTCAACCTACCGGAAGTTGACCGGATGTGAAAGTTATGAATATTTTTAAATATCATCATCTCACCACATACAATCAACCCATAAAGTTTGATGAGAAAGATCTACTTCAGGCGAAGTATGTGGCATTATTTTATGGAAGTGTTGTTTACAAGAAAACAAAAATAACTTTCAAAATCAGCCGTGCAAAAAAAACACAATGTGTTCACAGTTGACTGACTAATACATGTACACTGTGTGGAGATGTGTAGGCCTCACTGCTTGTTTGCATCCAAATCAAATTGCTCACATCAACCCCAAAACTGGACAACTTTAAAACCAAGTCCTCTAATTAAGTGTTAAATTAATTCCACGAAAACAGGTTGGTCAATACTGGCATAAGCAACCCAACAGCAGACCAGCAAGCAGTCTTTACATCAGTCCTTTACCTACTGTATAATATGTACGGCGCACAAATATCAGTGGATATGTTAGCGCTAGCAGTATCCAACGGCTACTTAATTTTCAGAAATTAACTTAAAAAGTGATCTGTTGTTGCATTTTGTTGGACATTTTTATTTAATTCAGGGTTAGACACTAACTTTTTATTACTACTAGCCTACAAGGTTAGTGCCTTTTTATTTTTACTAGCCCTTCTTAAAACCAACTAGTCCTCCTTTTACTCTTTTACGGCAAAATAAAAAGATACCAAAATATCATGGCTTGGTAGCTTCATGGATAAGGCCTTGGCTTTGGAGCTATAGACAGACATCTGACCAGTGTTGGTTCGCTCCCTGGCGAAGACATGTCTGAGGGGAAACAGGTTTGTGACTAGGTCATAGTCAATCCATTTATAGGCCATTATACCCTTCTTTGCAGCGGCCTGTATAATGCCCTTTCCACACCCAAATTTCTTTAAGACTTACCTCGGAAATTTCAGTCCCCATTTACGGAATTTTTCCCCCCAATTAAAGGCAAAAGGCCCCTTCCCCAAAACTGGTAAAAAGGCCTTGTAGGCTCTCCCACGATGGCTGAAATACACAGATGTGTTTATTTGAATCATGTTTGTGCTGATGACGCTTTTCCTATGCTGTTTTTAGTTTGTTTCGATGGAGACCGTTCCATATTTAAATATCGCCACATTTTTGTTTACAATATGAAGGTCACAGTCATCATGTCAATAAAATGCTCAGAAATTATTATAGTGACAGAAATGCTAGCGTCTCTACGAAAACAATGTGGGGACATAAAACGCGGGTTATTTTTCAGCATCAAAGAAAAAATGGCCAATCAGTATTCAGCAATCTCAGTGTTTTTTTATGTGTTTTGTGAATGCAGTCTGTGCCCGTGCCATTGTGAAAAATAGCGGGATTTTTTTCTAGAAATTGTGAAAATTGTGAAATATTATAACAAAAGAGAAATAAACTTTTTTCACTTTTATTTTCACAGTTTAATATCCTTTGGTTTTAAGTTTTGTTTTTGGTAAATACAGACTAGTTTTGACACCAGCTTATATTAAGACTAGTATCCTTACTGGTCAGTATTTACCCCAATTGTTTTTTTCAGATTGTGAATTTTTTGGATATAATTGTGAAACAAGAGGCCCAAGAGGGCCTGTGGACGCTCTACTGGCTCAAGATACAGTTTATGTATAAGGGGCCATAAGTCTTTCAAAAATCAATCAACCAGAACATGGCAATGACAGGTGCAACTAGGCTTAGTACTGATCATTCTCGCCAAGATTCGCTGAAATCTGGCAAAGAGTTCAGCAGAGACTAATCTGGACAAAGTTTGTGTATTAAAACATATAAAGGTTCACAACTCTGCCAAAAATCATTCAATCGAAATATGGCGATGATATGCACAACTTATCTTGATTACTGATCATCCTTGTCAAGTTTTGTCTATATCCAGCCATGGGTTCAGGAGAATCCTTTAAAGGGCCATAACTCTGCCATATATCTGTAAACCGGAACGTGACGACGACATGCACAACTAGGCTTGGTGCTGATCATCCCTGCAGTTTCATTGAAACCTGGCGAGGGGTTCAGGTGAAGTAGATCAGACAAAGTTTGTGTATTAAAACCTTTAAAGGGCCATAATTCTGCCAACAAAAAATCATTCAACCGGAATACGGCAATGATTTGCACAACTAGACATGGAATTGATCATCCCTAAAAAGCTTCGTTTAAATCCGGCCAGGGGTTCAGGATACCTAGTTAGAACAAAGTTTGTGTATTAAAACCTTTAAAGGGCTATAACTCCGCCAAAATCATTCAACTGGAACATGGCGAATATTGATATAAATTCACTGGCAAAGTTAAGTAAAGGTCCGATTAATATTAAAGGCCCTAGAGTGTTCACAAGGCAGAAAAGTAGCATTTTTCAGAAAAAACAAGGGTCATAACTCCAGTGTTACTGATCCGATTCAGCTGGTTTTCGAACTTGTTTGTGCTTTCAATGATATTAACAACCTGTGCCAGTTTGGTAAAGATCAAGTAATAAATGAAGGTGCTAGAGTGTTCACAAGGCAGAAAATGGCATTTTTCAGGGGAAAAAGGCCATAACTCTGGTGTTACTAAAACAATTTAGCTGATTTTCGAACTTGTCCATGTTATCATTGGTATTAACAATCTGTGCAAGTTTGGTAACGATCAAATAATAAATGAAGGTGTTGGA
This sequence comes from Cyrtodaria siliqua, assembly GCA_037043455.1. Lineage (NCBI taxonomy): Eukaryota > Metazoa > Mollusca > Bivalvia > Adapedonta > Hiatellidae > Cyrtodaria > Cyrtodaria siliqua. Next base: position 18,775 of record JAWPHD010004215.1, read on the forward strand.
GCGTTCACAAGGCAGAAAATAGCAATTTTCAGAAAAAACAAGGGCCATTACTCCGGCGTTACTGTTCCGATTTGGCTGGTTTTCGAACTTGTCCGAGCTTTTATTGATATTAACAATCTGTGCAAGTTTGGTAAAGATCAAATAATAAATGAAGGTGCTAGAGTGTTCACAAGGCGTAATATGGCATTTTTCAGCAAAACAAGGGCCACAACTCCGGTGAAATTTATCCGATCCGGCTGGTTTTCGAACTTGTCCGAGCTTTCATTGATATTAAGACACTGGCAAAGTTTCGTAAAGATTCAATTAATAATGAAGGCCCTAGAGTGTTCACAAGGCAAAAGTTAACAGACGGACGACGGACAACTCGCCATCCCAGTAGCGCTAAAAATGAATATTTTTGATACTTTTTGGAATTGTAAATGGGGCCGAATTTCGGCAACAAATTAGCTTAAAAAACCCACTGAATCTGACACACCTACACATTCGCAGGTGCTTGTCTTTGTCTTGGTCTATATCGTACCCTACATTACGATATTGAAGCGTTTGATTTGGCAATTTTCAACATAAGGATCATATAAGATCATTTAAAATCGACATTTAAATAATAACAAGAGGTCAATGACCTTGAAGCTCTACTGATTGATTTTGATTTCAGGAAGTAGTCGCTACAAACTTGTTTTTTGAAAATCTATTTTTAGCCATGGTGGCCATCTTGAATTTTGCTAGGATCAATAAGACATCAATAGCAACATTCGTGTGAAGTTTCATGAAAATCCATCAAGTAGTTTCAGAGGAGTAATCCCTACAAGTTTTCATTATATAACTCTATGTAAACAAAGATGGCCACTGGCAGCCATGTTTGACGTCGAATCAAATAATGTTCGCCTCAGATAACCATCATGTCATGCTGATCATTTTAGTTTTCACAAAGTAGTTGCTACAAACTTATTTTTTAAAAATCTATTTTTAGCTGTGGCGGCCATCTTGAATTTCTGGCCGATCTGAAATTATGCTAGGATCAATAAGACATTAAGAGCAACATTCCTGTAAAGTTTCATGAAAATCCGCCTAGTTTAACGTCGAATCAAAACGATTTTTGACAAGGACCAACACCATGTCATGCTTATCATTTTAGAAAAGTCCCATATCAATATCACTTAATAGTTTTCAAGAAGTAGTCGCTACAAACTTGTATTTTGAAAAATTATTTTTAGCCGTGGCGGCCATCTTGAATTTCCGGCCGACCTGAAATTTTGCTAGGATCAATTAGACATCAAGAGCAACATTCCTGTGAAGTTTCATAAAAATCCGTCAAGTAGTTTCAGAGGAGTAGTCGCCACAAGTTTTCATTATATAATTCTATATAAACAAAGATGGCCGCTGGCAGCCATGTTTAACTTCGAATCAAAACGATTTTCGACAAGGACCAACATCATGTCATGCTGATCATTTTAGAAAAAGTCCCATATCAATATCACTTAGAGTTTTCAAGAAGTAGTCGCTACAAACTTGTTTTTTAAAACCCTATTTTTAGATTTGGCGGCCATCTTGGATTTCACATCAACATGAATTTTTGCTAGGATCAACTAGACTTCATGGGCAACATTTCTGTAAAGTTTCATGAAAATCCATTCTGTAGTTTCAGAGGAGTAGTCGCTACAAAAAAAGTTTACGGACAGACAGACGGACACCGCACCACGGCATATGCTCTGCTGATCTCTGATCAGTAGAGCTAAAAACAACTAGCCCGTTGGGCTTGTCAACTGTGAGTTTTTACTAGTCCTTCTCGAAAGTGACTAGCCTCGGGCTAGCGTTTGTGTCGAACCCTGTAATTCAAATGTATTTTGGCTACTACTTATAAAACTTAGTGCCAAATTAAAGAGGTATGGAGAGGATCTCTATAAGCATTTTGCTTTTGTTCCAATCCATTTACCTATTGTATGTAACAATTGTATAATGCGTTATCTTCGAAATAAAATATGTTTAAACCAAATTAAAGAGGTCTAGTTTACTTGTTTTCTTAGACTGAATTGTATCATTTACCAAGTCAAACAGCAGCTTCATGACATCTTCATTGACCAGGTTCTTAGAATAATCCAGCAGGAAATCTCCATCCTTACACTTGAGAGTCTCACTGAAAACAGGAAATAATATATTGGAATGGATACATTTATATTTATAAAATCCAAGACAGTTTGCCTGTTAAAGTTTTCTAGGAGACTTTCAAAATATTGCTTTGTGAATGCTTCTTAGCAAATAAATTCTCGGAATTAACTGCTGTATAGTACCAAGTAGCAAAACCATTCTCTGAAACTTGTGCTAGTGAAAAAAAGAGTAGCGTTTTCGTTTCGAACAATATACTTTCGGCCAAATAAAATAACATGTGTGATTCCTATTACATGCTCAAAAAGAAATAGGGTAGGTAGGTAGGGAAAATATTTTATTTTCTAAAAATATATATTTTCTAAAAAAAAAATATTTTCTAAAAATATTTTTTTATATATTTTTTTTTTTTCACTATACTTTTATACCCAATAAATAAATAAACTTAACTATATATTTGTTGATATCATCAGATACAGAACCGATAGAAAAAATAATTAAAAACAAAAAGAAGAAAAGAAAACATAAAATGCAAAAATAAAATAAAATTTACTATTATTTTCCTTTTTACTTTTGAGGGGTCATAAAATGTTTAGGGTCTGCCCCTAAAAACAGGGTCGGTCGGGAAACAGGAACCACACCTATTATTTTATTTGGCCTTACCAATAAAGCGGGATTTGAACTAGGAACAATTGCATGTGAAGCGGGCGCTCTACCAATATCGCCATAAAAGCTAGCTCTGAGGTGAGACTGTAGTAGCGTGCATATAAACTTATTTAAATATACCTTCCAAATGAGTCCTACTACATACCTCCATTCAGAGACGTAATAAACCATTGACAACTTAAATCAATGCTCCATCCGTTAACTTGATATTTGTCACTCTACACATATGACACAACCCAGGTCCCTTGATATCGCCATAAATGCTAACTCTGCGACGAGACAGTAGTAACGCGCTTATAAAGCTGTCTATTTACATATGCCCCTAACTGAGTCCTACTACACTAGTGCGACTAAGCAGGGAGGTAATACTTCTTAGCAGGGCTTCTAAAATCGCTGATTTGTCGGTCCCCAGACCGAATTCTGTTTCTCCGGACCGATTTTCTTTTCAAAATCTCTGTTAAAATCGGTCCCAGATATTTTATCTATCGGTCGTTAAAAAATCTACAATTACCTTATACACTCCTTGAAATATGCCTTGCGGCAATATTCTTTGATCTATAACACGATTGTTTGTCACTCGCTGTGCGAAAGTAGGTCAATTTGGACAAAACCATTACCGATAGTAGGGAGTTTTCCGGAAGAGTCTATAGCCATGTAGCACGCCTTTGATGTGTGATATCACGCGTTCTGTCGGTTCACTGAAGCGAGTGTTACCGTCTGTGATTTCTTTGATATACCGTAAGTCGTAAGGTGTTAGCCTGTTTGCTTGTGTCGGTTTGTTTTTTTAAGTGGCCAAAGCTGGGACTGAAATTTGTTTGCGTCATTAAAATACCGAGATGTGTTAATTGTTTGTTTGATTTTTTTTTTACAATAACTTTAAGTATAATATTAAGGAAAGTGATCAAACCTGACACCGTTTTTTTTTTAAGTCGGACCGAAATTGTTTGCGTTAGTCGTAACATTTATTTAATAATTAATTAAGCTAATTGATGAAAAACGATATTACTCAAATTTATGTAAAATCGTATATAATCTGCTAGTCCGCGCGTGTTAGTCCGCGTTTTATACCTACCCGGTTTATTAGACACTTCCGGTTCAATTCCTCAAATGATCAACAATTTTAATACCGAGTGAAAATTATTCATTCAGTAAAGCGAAGACATGATGTCAGTCATTAAAATGTACAAATTGTGATAAATTAAGTTAGAAATAATACAAATATAATACAAACATACATTTTAAATAGTTCTCTATATCAATGACTGAACGGAAAAAAATCATGGTGGGTGGGGTACGGCGATTTTAGTGATTTATTCAAAATAAGCGCGATTCATACGGCAGTTAAAAACCTGGACCGATTTGCATTTTAAAATTTTAGAAGCCCTGCTTCTTAGATCTCTGGACTAAGATTATAAGAATCTTACATGGGTATCCGATTCAGATAGGGAATTCCAACCCTCGGTTTAAGTGTTTTTTATTGGAACCGAGGCTCTGCCGAGGTTCCGATTAGAGCCTCGGTTCCGATTAAAACACTTACACCGAGAGATCTATAGGGGTTCAGATCTATAGAGAATTCCAACCCTCTTTGAGTCCTCAGTACTTTGTCTTGCGTTCATATATGTTAAAGTGCAAGTTATATATTCATAATTTTGATAGAGCATCATCAAAAAAACTGACCAATCAGTGACCAGAAATAAGGGTAAATAATTAAGACATAACCAATACATTCTTGTAGGTGATAAACTCGGTCTTTATCCTTGATGTTCAACCAAGTTTACTGTTAAAATTAAGGTATCTTCAGAGTGACTCTTTTAAAACCCTGCCTTTTTCATGCACATTCATGCAAATTGATTCAATATATGTATCTTTTAAAATCAAAATCTTCAAAATTATGGTATTTTTACTTTGCCAAAGATTTTTATTTTACTATAGAACCTAAGGATAAAAACCGAGTAACACAGATTTTATCACCTACTGAAAATAAAATATAATCTCAACATCTCTGCAATGCAAAATTATGAATTGCGATTGACATAGAGGGACTTCGATCACTAACTATAGTTTAACTATGGTCGTTGATCTGCGCATGTCTGGTAAAGGAGTAATGCGAACTTACTCTAGTTAAACCATAGTTTCAGGCGGCATAGTGTAAAACCTGGAATGTGTTTACTTTATCATATAGATATATGTCAATCCAAAATTAACAACTAAAACTAGAATAAATTCAGGCACATGAACAAATATGTGATATAGAGTCTAGTCTCAGCGAGTTGGTTACCAACTGACTTTCATACAACACCGAGATGGGCTAAGCCCATCGAGGTTTTTAAATAAGGCCATACCGAGTTTTTTTCTATCTTTAGCGGGTCATCCTACATAACACATCTAATGAAAACAAACATTTCTCCTCTGGTTGAAAGAGTCATCCTGCATAACAAATAAAAAATATACTGTAAATAAACATTTCTCCTCTGGCTGATGCCGTCATACTTCAAAACAAATATACTGAGAAAAACAACGTTGTTTTCTCGAAACTTACCTACTGGGCAAGAAAAAAGAAACGAAGAGTCGAGAGGAAAAAAACTACGATAGCCCATTTGGCTCACATTTATTTCACTTCTATTTCTTGACTTCCGCATTCCGAATTCCGCATTCCGAATTCTGCTTTCGGAATTCCGCATTCTGCTTTCCACATTTAGAAGTAAGTAGTAAGATAACAAAAATAATAATAATATAGTTTAAAGGCATAAATGACCAGTCAAAATGATAAGAAAAAGAGCTATTGTTTATTGTTTTCTAGACTACAACTACTACTACTATACTACCACTACCACAACCACAATAATAGTAATGATAATAATAATAATAATAATAATAATTCATGCGTGCATGTGCATGTGTGTGTGTTGTGAAATCACAGTGTAACTGTTAAAGATGCAATTACTTCTAACATTTTGTATTTAATAATCATGTAATATAAAAGTCTATGAATATTGCCAGTGACCACGATTGCACGGTTGTTGTATTTTTATATAAACCACATACTTTAAATTAAATTCCCTATAACCTGAGTATCCGTGTATCCTTTGTATAAATACACCATAAACGTATATACTATTATACCCTATAAATATACACAAACTCCAACTATTATACCCTATAAATATACACAAACTCCTACTTGAGTATCTGTTAATTGAATTGGGTTTTTAGGCGCACCAATACATGAAAGGTTATATGGCGCCTAACAGGGATGAACATGCCAGGCTCATCCTCCATTTACATCAAGATAAAATATAGAGAATTGGCCTCGAACCTTCTAATCTGCAGAGTTGGTGCAAATTATATAGTAAACACTCCATTTACGATGGAGCCACGTTTCCACGTTTGCATACGCGGTGTCATGATGAAGACGAATGAGCATGATAAAAAATGACAAAATGAACACGAAGGGGGGTCCTACCCATCTGCCTCTAGCGGGATTTGCAGTGGTTGTATTCTACATCGGCAACCACACGGTGTGAGTATCTGATAATCCTTTGTATATACACACTATAAACTTCAATATAAAATATAAGATTTTCAAAAATACTCGTATTTAGTATTAGTGCAAACATGAAAAAAATACATTATTATGGATTGCGGAATTCGGAATCCGGAGTGCGGAATTCGGAATTCAGAAGTAAAGAAATATTTTATTGTTATGTGTGTGGGTGGTGTATATCACTAGCAGATCCAGGTTGGAGTATAAATTCAGAGTGGATCATTAGCGGATCCAGAGGGAAGTCTGTGCGAAAGGCCGGACGGAGATTTTATAAATTACATAACATATTAAGGTTTGTTAAGTTTGGACCTCCTCCTGGACACCCCTAGCTACACCATCCTGAAAAATCGAAAAGAAACGTGTGTTGTAATTTTCTTGTTATTGTGAAAACTTTTGCTCCCCCTCGAGGTAAAATCCTGGATCTGCGTATGAACTTTCGGATATAAGATTACAGTTTATTCGTACCAATTATATTTTAAGAGAGCAGGCGCGTAGCTGGGCTTATGCACGTACTCACGTGCGTACAATTAATTGTCAATGTTCGAAAAAATAAAAATCGGTAAAAAGGCGAAAAACGTAATAAAAACTGAAGGGGATGTGGTGGGAGGGGTGAGTTGTATTAAAGTTCCGTATGCTGTACCTGACTTAATTTGTCTTCTGATTTCAATGTGTATTAAAATAGCAGTCAAACTAAGCTTAAAATTGCTATGTAATATACGCCAAAACTCACCTATGATCGTCTGGCAAAAAAAGTAATCACGGGGGAGCATTCCCACGGACCCCAATAGCGGAGGTGTAACTCAAATTTGGACCCAGGTACGTGCCTGGAGAGGGTAATGTCATCGCCTAATAGACAATGAAAAATACAACACACACAAAAAAGGAGTTTTTTCATGTTTGCATCAATAGTAAGTGTATTTTTGACTATCTTATATTTTATATTGAAGTTTATAGTGTGCCAAGGATCAACAGATACTCAAGTTGGAGTTTTTATATATTTATGGGATATAATAGTATATACGTTTACAAAGGATCAACATGGATATTCAGATTTTATCACATAACTTACGGTGTGGGAGTGGAATAACACCATTCCATATTGTCGATATACCACTAGTTATATAAGAATACAAATAAGCCTAGTATGCACTGTCAAAAAATATCGATAATGACTATGATCCACGGTTTATGTCAGTTTTGGACAGGCACAAGGCAATAAAAGTCGATATGTGTGTTGTGTGATAAATAGAATCTAATATTCGTTCTCATTCATTATTGAATTTATTAAACTCGTTAGCAAATATGATATTATGCTCGGCAAGAGCCTCGCAATATATAATTTTTCCAAGTCGTTTAACAAATTCAATAATGAAAGTAAGTAAGTAAGATCCTCTATATATAGAATTTAATTTAAGGTTATGGATTTTAGATTATAAAAAATACAACATTCGTGGTCACTGGCAATATTCGTGCATCTTTATATTACACGATTATTAAATATAAAATGTGAGAAGTAACTGCATCTTTAACACTGTGATTTCGCAAAGCGCATACATGCACGTGCACGCATACATTATTATTAATACTATTATTATTATCATTATTATTATTATCATTATCATTACTATTATTGTGGTTGTGGTTGTGGTAGTGGTAGTGGTAGTGGTAGTATAGCAGTAGTAGTAGTAGTATTAGTAGTAGATATAGTAGAAGTAGTAGTAGTAGTAGTAGTCTTTTACTCGTACTACTTACTTACTACCTACTTATAAATGCGGAATTCAGAATGCGGAATTCGGAAGTCAAGAGATAGAGGTGAAGTGAATGTGAGCCAAACGGGCCATCGTAAAAAAAAGTTTCATCATTATTTTCAACGGAAACCATATTCAAACAACAAAACAAGTTATAATGATACTCATGTAGTAAGAATTTTGTTTATTCCTATAAGGAATTGATGTAGTTGATCAAGTTGTTCATTTCCCTAGTCATTTTATAACTTGTTTTGCGTTGTCGTCGACGTGGAAATACGTTTCCGATGGTTTCCATATGAATGTCAAAAATGTTTTTGTTTTTTTGCCCAGACATTCAAAAACTTACCAGCCCAATGACGCTAAACATAGAAAAAGAACTTGGTTAGGCACTAACAAGCTGTGACAGACTCTATTTATTTTTGTGTAGTATGGTGCTGTCCTTACTCTAACTTCCATTAATTTATCGGACGTTATAGTATGGTAAAGCTCCGCCCCTTTGTCTGTATGGAATTAAAAGATTTAATGCTATGCGTTCATCAAAGGCAATTCCACCGACCATACTACTGTAAACGGACGAGGAAAAACCAGTACACTCAGCGGGGTTTGAACTCAGAACGATTGCATGTGAAGCGATACCTACCGCTATCGCTATACCTACCGCTATCGCTCTGCGGCGAGACAGTAGTAACGTGCTTACAAACCTATCTATTTACATACACCCCAATTGAGTCCTACTACACTACTGTAACAATGCTATTATAGTGTGCACTGTCTTTGCTAGTTTGTGTCTGCCATGTACATATTTATGTCAATGTTTGTGTGTGTGTGTGCGCGCGCGTGTGTGTGTGCGCGCGCGTGTGTGTGTTTGTGATAGTCTGCGTGTGCCAGTCTGTGTGTGTGTGTGTGTGGCTAGAGGTTATAATACCAATAGGTTAGAACATGTCAGATATATTACATTGTGTTCCCATGCTTTCCTGATAGCCTTATATGGTAAAATAAGCATATTTCACTTTTTTTTTCATTCCAATTTTCGTCCAGGTTCATTCCATATTTTATCCTATACTCAGTACATGTGTCACAGACTAAACTATGGAATGGAAACTTTAGACTAGAATGGAATGGAAAGCGATTGGAATCAAAGGCTCATTCCATTCCATCCCAGGTTTTAGACTATGCCGATTATACATGGTGCATTTAAACCGTACGTTTTTTACCTTGACACCGGCAACGCAATTTCTCAAATAATTCGCTGTAAAACGGTTAATTGTTGTTGCAATTGTATATATGTATCGAGTAACTGACTACATACAACTAACACATTTATAACTCAAGTCAAATGTCTATAAATGCCGAAGATACAACAAAGTTAGTTTCAAATTTGTGGAAGTTTACTTTTGTCCGCCATGTTTGAACCAGAGCAACCATCCCCTTGCCGTGGGTTGAACTATAGTAGACTGATGACGTCATTCTGGGTAAACCATTGCGTATTCGATCTGACCATAGTTAAACTACGGCTACTATGGTTCATGATCGAAGTCACTCATACTTGACTGATAATTTAAATACATTTAAAAACATGTTATTTTTCAAGAGACGACAATTATAATCCGAGCCTTCTCTGACCCTAAAAGCCTTTCATATTATTTTTGTTCGGGTATGGCATGTAATACTATATGGGAGTTGTAATATTATATGGGAGGGTTACATATTAACATTCACTTCCGGTTCCGGTTTCTATCACGAAGGACGTCTTCAAAATAACTCTCTCGAAATCGTCGACTATATCTACGCAGAATCCAACCATCTTTACTCTAAAGCATCTAGAATATATTCATCATCGATCAACAAACATTCAGGATGGCATCTACCTGTTCATTTTTGTCAAAAAGCGAACTGTTTGTTTTTTTTAACTTTTGTTCGGGTGTGTCGACCATTTTTCAATATTGGATGACTGTTTACTTGTTTCTCTTCTAATGCATTCATTACATCTGTTATCAATGGATGATACTGTGTTAGTGTTTTAGTCGGTATTTGATGTACAAATCAAAAAAGACATTTCATAATTCAAATCGGAGCCGGAAGTCAATTACCAGAAAATTTAAAAGATTATCAAAATGGGCCTACGAAAGTAGGTCTCGAATTCGTACGACAACTGTGCACTATAGTTCAGTGGCGTACCACCAGACTGGAAAATTTTTTTTTCCAAAAGGGCCCGAGAAACCAACGGCCTCGAAGACAGTGTATAAAGTGTAAACAATTACCAGAAAATTTTAAAGACTATCAAAATGGGCCTATGAAAGTAGGTCTCGAATTTGTACGACAACTGTGCACTATAGTTCAGTGGCGTACCACCAGACTGGGAAAACATTTCAAAAAGGGCCCAAGAAACCAATGGTTTGAACTGGCCTCGACGACAGTATTAACAGTATTAATTAATAAATTACTATACAAACCTGAACTTTTCGAACCGATTTTTGTCGCTGCTGAACATTTCTGCCATCTTAATCTTCTTTCCATATTGGTCATAGAAGTTTTGCAAGTTCTTCCAAGCCGACTCCGACGTCAGAGGTTGTCTTTTCATGGATGACATGTTCAAAATTAAAGTCCTGATTTCCTTGCAAAGTTTGTTTTGGTTTAGCCGGTGACTTTGACAAACGGCCTTCACCTTTCCTTCACTGCAGGATAGAAACGTGGGAATCACCCGGCCCGCTTCTGATTTCTTCGTTACGCTATGTTACACGGATCCAGAACAAGGTAAAATTTCATGCATGATACGGTCTAGCTGGCCGAGACTATGGGAAAACATGCATAAATAAATATTATTTTGCAATTAGATTTTATAAGAATTAATATTTAAAGTTATGTGTTAGAATACAATACAATATAATTATAATTTTGCATTTTTAATAATTTTTCATTCGATTTTGCATTTTTAATAATTTTTCATTCGCTGTGGTTCAAATTGATGTAATTTAATCTCTTCCGGGTCAAACAGGGCCAGCTTCTTTAGCATCACAGAAAATGTCAAAATGGTAATACTTACAGTTGAACTGTTAATTACTAAAGTACTAGGTTGCGGGTACAGTAGATAGTGGTCGAAGTTCCATACCAACCTTAAAGTCTGATATCTGCCACTTTATATTAGTACAGAGGCTGAGGTGGGCTGAGTAATAAGTTATGGTTGATTCACTTACATACTTAGCCTTTTAGGCTCTACCTCTCACTTCTCAGGCACATGTAACTTTTTATTAGAATCAATGTTTAGTGTATCAGTGTCACTGTGTTTAGTATTTCAGGTTAGAGTCCCTCCAACAAAAAAACTTTGACAGACCCCTCCGCTCAGTGACAGTGTACAGCTCTACTGGTAACAGGTCTGTTCCAAATAACAAGGTCATCGACACACTTAAATACTATAATGTACAAATCCCAGCATGCAATACCTCGCATGCTTTCTCTTTTTCTAAGTTTATTCTTTATTCTCTCTGCTTTTGGGACTGACAGCTTTACATTTCCCCTAAGGATGACACGCTTTCACAGTAGCTAGCTTGCCAAAATAAGGTGATGTGTGAGCACATTTGAAAAACCATGGAAATCGTACCGGGGACTTCTGGGTTTAGAAGCAAGTATGGTTACCACTCGGCCAACACAACTCTGAATCGGAGCCTTATTTTTTTTATTTTTTTTTTAATTATAATTTATTTTATAACAGATAACCATTTTCAATTGTGTAGTACATACATCATGTAACATGAATGTAGCTAATGTGAGACATATGGAAATTGCTAGTCTGTAATTGTAGCCTGAAATCAGTCAGTGCTCTAACCTTAAAGGCATTGTAGCGACACAGCCAAACAAGCTCTATTATTGAGAGTTCTGGAAAACTTGGGAAAAGGTGAAAGAATAATCAAAATCGGATGATAAACAAAAAAGATATGACCATTTAAAGGTTGTTCTAAAACGGATATGGGAGCCGCCATTTTAGAACTATGACATCATAGTTTCATATTACCATATATGGAATATTGATAAATATCGTTTAAAATGAAGAAATGCAAATCAATGCAAACATATAAAGCATTATTTCCATTAAGTATTACATATTTTTCATACAATTGCTGTCATTTTTTCCTATAAATGTGTACATTTTCATATTTATAACTATTCCATATATGGTAATTTAGAACCTTGATGTCATAGCTCTCAAAATGGCGGCTTCCATATCTGTTTCAACAGAAACTTCAAATGATCATATCTTCTTTGTTTATCATCCGATTTTGATAATTCTTTCACCCTTATTTAAGTTTTTCAGAACTCTTAATACTAAAGATGGTTTGGCTGTGTCGCTACATTCCCTTTAAACAGTTACACGTTTTATGTGTTACTAGAAAGACAGGAATATACCGAATCACCGGAATACACCAGAATACACCGAAATACATATAGTAAAGGCATTATTTATGTAATTAATGGATAATAAATGATTATTTATGATTTAAATAGTAATATATCCACACAGAAGAGTGATTTATGTGTTTGGGGGCTTATATACGCACACTAGTCACCACTATATACACCTATATAGCAAAACTACATACTTATCTCTCTTGAAGGAAAACATCATAATGCACAAGTTTCTTATTTGTGTTTATGTCCTATGCTATTAGACTGGCATAAAAATACAAATAACTATTTAAATATTTTAATAATAAATTTATTACAAGCACATGTAAGCGTATAGATCTATCATAATGTTGTTGTTTAACAATTTATAAAGCAAATTGACATAAGTCAAAACATTAAGCATGCGTTTTAAAGTACAGATAGCACTAACGCACATTTAACACATGTATAAGATGGACGTTCGGACGAAATAATGAGAATATATATGAATAACAGGTTATTATTAAAGAGTAACATACGAATGTTTATTGATAAAAAACGTTGCATCTGTAAAGTGCAAGTAAGTTGTATAAATTCTTAGAAATTGCAAGTAAGTATATAAATTCTTAGATTATAGATATATGTAAAATTACACCGAGTTGACATATTGAACAATAGGCTATACAGCAACATAAATAAAATGTCAAATTTGAAAGTGTATAAACCGGTGTAATAGTATTGTTATACAGTATAATACATTTAAAAAACTTTGTATATAGACCCGAAACGTTATTTTGAAATATACAGTGCGTTCCAGTTTGTTGACGATGTGCTGGTTGCGGTCGTGCTGGTTGCGTCATATATCGTACTACAGTAAGCTACCGGTATATACAAATATATATACAAACTAAAAAGTAATGTTAAAACAACCACTTGTTGGATGTTTTCAAAACGAAAAAAATGTAAGTTAATGTTCCAGTGTTTTTGAGATAAGATAAAGACAACTTATTTATATTACAAATATAAATAAGTTTTATGAAAAGTGACAGTGACACGCACACATACACACGTGCGCACACACTGATACTGACAAGCACGCACGAACGCGCACACACACACACACACTATAAAGACAACCAAAACTTATACAAAATATATACATAAATATACACAAACTGCTTGACCTACATGCGTATTCACTCATGTACACACACACGTGCACACACTTACACATTTTAAAGTTATCTCCAGTGCTTGATTATATGGACAGTTAGCAGTCACAAATGTATTGAATACAGTGCATTACCACCTCGCCAGAGGCAGCCAAACTTGTTGGACGTTTTCAAAACGAAAAAAAATGCAAGTTAATGTTCCAGTGTTTTTGAGATAAGATAAAGACAACTTATTTATATTACAAATATAAATAAGTTTTATGAAAAGTGACAGTGACACGCACACGTACACACGTGAGCACACACTGATACTGACAAGCACGCACGAACGCACACACACACACACACACACACACACACTATAAAGACAACCAAAACTTATACAAAATATATACATAAATATACACAAACTGCTTGACCTACATGCGTATTCACTCATGTACACACACACGTGCACACACTTACACATTTTAAAGTTGTCTCCAGTGCTTGATTATATGGACAGTTAGCAGTCACAAATGTATTGAATACAGTGCATTACCACCTCGCCAGAGGCAGCCAAACTCGATTTGAATCCGGCGGAGATGTGATTTAGGCATATAAACCAGCCAGCATTACAGTAGAATTGCTCGAGAGAGAGATATACCTTGAATATGCTATTTCGTAAGTAGTAAGTTCCATCACTGCTGGGGAAGCCTGAAGTTATTTTCACTATCCACAGCATCTATATAAGAGCGAAAAGGTGAATTGTACTCAGTGTTATGATATCGATTTTTGGCACGTGAGACTTGTAGGCGAGTGGGAGGTTTCAGCTAGTTACAATTCACTGAGTACTTCCATTTTATTGGACGGCGTCATCGGTTGTTTATATGTCTGACGCATCAAACATACATTGACACAATCAATGTAATTCCGGCATGCTCAATCGGGAATGACTGTATGCCATTGTGCCGTGTCCATCTCTCCCTCCGTAAACTTTTTTTGTAGCGACTACTCCTCTGAAACTACTGGATGGATTTTCATGAAACTTTACAAGTATGTTGCCCATGATGTCTAGTTGATCCTAGCAAAAGTTCACGTTGATGTGAAATCCAAGATGGCCACCAAAGCTAAAAATAGATTTTTAAAAAATAAGGTTGTAGCGACTACTTCTTGAAAACTATAAGTGATATTGATACGTATCTTTTTCTAAAATGATCAGCATGACATGACGTTGGTCCTTGTCGAAATCGTTTTGATTTGACCTTAAACGTGGCTGACAGTGGCCATCTTTGTTTACATAGAGCTATATAGTAAAAACTTGTAGCGACTACTCCTCTGAAACACTTGATGGATGATGGATTTTCATGAAACTTCACAGGAATGTTGCTCTTGATGTCTTATAAATCCTAGCAAAATTTCAGGTCGGCCGGAAATTCAAGATGGTCACCATGGCTAAAAATAGATTTAAAAGATTTAAAATAAGTTTGTAGCATCTACTTCTTGAAAACTATAAGTGATATTGATATGGGACTTTTTCTATAATGATCAGCATGACATGTTGGATGTTGGTTTCTTGTTGAAAATTATTTTGATTCAACATTAAACATACCAGCGGCCATCTTTGTTTACATAAGAGTTATATAGTAAATCTTGTAGCGACTACTCCTCTGAAACTACTTGACCGATTTTCATGATACTTCACAGGAATGCTGATATAGCTATCAAACCTATCAGTACAGCTTCTTTTTTTTCTTCATAAATTCTTTATAATTTACAGTAAAATCCCGGTGGTGCTACCCGGACGACACTCGTTACGTATACAATATAAACGGAGAAAAAAAACAGTCAAGAGAACAATCTCATTGGAAAATAGTTCAATTACTTGTTACTTATAATCCTAATACTGTCAGTACAATTATTTATATTTTTTTTCATAAGTCTTCTCTAGTGAACCACCCACCAAACTGTACTGAACACGGTGAAAAATCACCAAACTGTACTGGACTAAAACTGGACAGTGAACTTGCACATGTCGAGTAAATAAAGACTTGGGCCTTGGGGTTCCCTGTTCCAGACAATCATCCCCCAGGCAGTCCAAAGTCCCTCCATAGGGGGTCCCAAAGGGTGTTTGTGTTCAAGTGATCACGTAAAATAAAAACAAGG
Organism: Cyrtodaria siliqua; assembly: GCA_037043455.1. Taxonomy (NCBI): domain Eukaryota; kingdom Metazoa; phylum Mollusca; class Bivalvia; order Adapedonta; family Hiatellidae; genus Cyrtodaria; species Cyrtodaria siliqua. The sequence continues at coordinate 34,533 of JAWPHD010004215.1, forward strand.
ATCACGTCTTCACGTGAAAATAGCAGAACTTTCACATTTCACGTTAAATGTTAAAACAACAAAACAAAACCACACACAATCACACACAAACTTGAGCCGTCAGATGTATTCTGAGGCTTTCAAATTGACAACAGCATTCTGGCATCTCGGGGGAGGAGGAGGGACACTAAAAAGACTAAAAATTCACGTTTCACGTCACCATATCACGCGATCACGATTTACCAAGACCAAAATCACGGATCACGCTGATATAATTTTCACGCAATCACGCAAAAATATTATTTGTTTCACGTGTCACGTTTTTAAAAACACCCCGATCACGTTTTCACGCAAAAAAACTTTGGGACCCTCTCCATAGTGTAGGGAGGGGCTAATGTTCTGTCAGTACAACTTCAAGGTCTTTGACCTCTTGTTAAATATATTATTTGTGTAATATTATCAAAAGTTAGTATTTGTAAATGTAATTTGTAAAAACAATTTGCTTTGAACTGTTCGAATAATTAATTTTAATGATTGCAAATATGCAAGTTATTTAGAAGAACTAACGGGACTCCATGAGTTTTTTAAAAACCAAGATTGTCGTGTGTCCCTTTTATGTCTTTTCTACCAAATCATTCGTTGATTTGTTGCCATAGGAATGTCGCAAACCTCAAGAACCACATGCCAGTCTGACTCCCTTCAGTAGTATAGACTTCCACTAGACGTAGAATTGCTGTCTGTCAAAGTTTGACTCATTTAAATTCCCATTCCACTGTTCCTTTTTGGGGTTCAATTTACCCCAATTGAAAAGGACACTGTCCCAAAAAGGAAAAAGGCATTTTGCATGCACAATCTCAGTCTCCCATGTCATGCCTTCAGTAGTAATTGTAACTGTTTTAAAGGGAGGTAATTCAGATAACAAAATATTCCTACTGTTATAAAGGGAAGTAATTTATAAACTTGCTATTGTGATACTCCTTGTTGATTGTAAGATAATTTGAATGCATCTAACATTAAACATTAAAATATAATATTGTACTTGAAGGTGAAAACAAAAACAGAACATGGTAGGCCTACCAGGGTAATTAATTTTATGTTTTGAAAGTCAAAAAATAAACTCTCATAGTAGTGCTTCGGCTACCTGAAAGGCATAAAATACGCAGCTTTGGACAAAATTCGAAGCTAATTTTGGTTCCCAACTTAATAGCGCATTTATTAAGAAGGGTTTTATAGTACACACATTAATTTCCTGGAATGGGATTGCCTGACTGTCAAGTATGTTTTGTTTGTGTTTCTAATCCATAATTCAGAAGTCATTAAAGGGACACATCTATTCATTTTGACTTTAAATCTACCATATTTGGGTTTCTGATGTAATCGTAAAAACTACGCAAACGACTCTCACATAGATCTAGAATGAGTTTTGCGCTAAGTATAATAATTTGATACATACAGTTTAACATTTAGTTAATGAACTGTTGTGGATTTAATACATATTGACTAGCATGTATCAAAATCGATTAAACTGGTTATAAAATATCTGAGCCAAATTTGGCTAAACAAAAACCCATCTGGCTAAGAAAATTGAGGTGATTTAGCCAAAGTGGCTAAACAAAAGTTGGTCCAATGAAGAGCCCAGCTGTATGGAGAAGTGTGAGGGTTTGCATTGACGCGTCCTTGAATTGGTTCTAGTTATATGATCCACGAAATTTTCGGCAGACTTGTGGGATTTTTTCGAATCTAAAGCTTGTTCTCTCAGCTTCTATGTTTTTCATCCGATTTTCATGAAACTTCATTGGAAGTCAGATGTCTAGTAGCGCATGATTTCTGCCAGAGTTACACGACTTTGAATGAAGTTTTCCAAATCAAAAGCTGCTCAACTTCTATATTTTTTGTCGGATTTTCATGATACTTTAAGGAAGTATCAGTATGATGTCTAGTAGCGCATTCTGTCAGGGTTTTCCAGTTGAATGATTTTTTGGCAGAGTTATGGGACTTCAAACATTTCCGTTCAGCTCCTACATTTTCCGTCTGATTTTCTTGAAACTTGGTAGGAAGTATCAATGTGATGTCTAGTAGCACATATTATTGTCAGGACGTTCTGGTTGATTTTGGTTTTTGGCGGAGTTAGTAGGACTTTTCAAGTTTTTCAAATATAAACTTTATCCATCCGATTCTATTACACGTGTGTACCTTTATTTGGGGAGTATCCATCAGTATCTACCGATTTCTTGTTTTGATTGTTTATAGCTCACCTGAGCCAAAGGAATCAAATATGTTACATCTCTAGAGACTAATATACGGAAAAACTTGAAAAATCTTCCTCTCGGAAACAAGTCATAAAAGCCGTAGATGAAACATAAACATGTTGTCCCTCTACAAAGTTTTTGTTCAAAGTCACCCTGGATTCAACTTTGACCCCACCTATTTGACCCCACTTCTGGGTCACAGTTTTGCATAGGATTTTGTAGGAAAACCTTTTTAAAAACCTTTTTAAAAATCTTCTATTTGGAAACCAAGCTAAAGTTCTAATATTTTACATGTAGCATTAATAGCTTATGGTGAACATGGAGACAAATTTGGCCAATTTGAAAAATCTTCTGTGAAACCCTTCTATGGTACCTAAGGTATATATTTAGGTCTACCATTCAAATAGTGAAACTGGAGATTAAATTTATCCCTACACAGTTTTACACAGAGACCAATCTTTCACAAATTTTCTTCTCGGAATTTACTACAGGTCTTAAAGGGAATGTAGCAACACAGCCAAACAATGTCTTTTATTGAGTATTCTGAAAAACTTGAAAAAGGTGAAAGAATTATCAAAATCAGATGATAAACAAAAAAGATAATATTGACCATTTGAAGGTTGTTCTAAAATGGATATGGCAGCCGCCATTTTGAAAACTATGACATTATAGTTCCATTTGACCATGTATGGAATATTGATAAATATCATTTAAAGCAAAGCTAATCACTGCAAATGAATGCAAACTCCCTAACTTATAAAGCATTATTGCCATTAGTTATACATATTCTTCATACAGTTACTTTAATTTTTCCACCTATGAATGAGTAAATTCATATTTATCAATATTCCATATATGGTCATTTAGAACTGTGATATCTTAGCTCTAAAAATGGCAGCTTCCATATCCATTTCAACAGGATCTTCAAACGATCATATAATCTTCTTTGTTCATCATCCGATTTTGATAATTCTTTCACCTTTTTCTTTTCAAGTTTTTCAGAATGCTCAATAATAAAGATAATTTGGCTGTGTCGCTATATTCCCTTTAAAGTGAGCGATTTAGTGCCAGTTAGCCCTCTTGTTATAGAAAATAATATGTAATATTTATTATCAGATATTATGTACGGGAGACATCAAATATTTTTGTATTATCAGTATTGCTCAATTTTCTATTCAAATAGACTTTGTTTAACGTGATATACACGTTTGTTATCAGCGCATTTTTGTAAATTCACAAACATTTTGATAGTGATATGAGATTACGGATCAGCAATACTTGACCAATGACCACATCTGTTTACAAAGAATGTGTGTCGTCATGTTTATATATATCTAGAGTCGTGTGATAGTTATTTCCTCATCAGTACGAAAACTACAATTACTCACCGAATAAATATTAAAACATTCGTAATCGGTTTGAGATTATTAGATAACAGGTCATGTGAGCGGATAATTGAGATTTGTTGTTGTTTCTATATAACGAGTACTTACTGGTATGAAATACTTCATTTAAGTGGTGATCCGGGATTAACTTGTTTCTGACACTTTATACAATTAGAATATTCAGAGTTTTGGACTAGTTAGGTTGACATCTATAGATCACTGTTAATAAGTAATTAAGGAAAATCTTAAACTGACAGAGGCTTTCGACTAAGACTTAACTAACTTTGTCGGAAAATGTATTTATTTATTTAAAAATTTCCTAACTGTTTCAATTTTGAAACATTTAGATTTTTGTCTTAATTTTAAATAGAAGAATGTATTCCTTCGAGTCTAGATAGCAAAAAAATATTCCTTCAAAACCTTTAGTTTAGTTTTGAAGGGATGAATCAGTTTCATGGACTTAATGACTTAATAAAATTAAAATCTAATGTCTGTGTTGATGTCAGTTGGTACAATATTCCTGTCAGGATCAGTTATCAATGTCAGTTCAACTGAAATTGATGACTGATCCTGACAGGAATTTGAAGTCGGTACTAAGTCTTCTGTCTGTGTCAGTTGGTACTAAATATACTGTGTCAGTGTCAGTTGGTACTAAGTATTCTGTCTGTGTCAGTTGGTATTAAGTCTACTGTCTGTGGCAATGTCAGTTGGTACCAAGTATACTGTCTGTGTCAGTGTCCGTCAGTACTAAGTCTTCTGTCAGTATCAGTTGGTACTAAGTCTACTGTCTGTGTCAATCTCAGTTGGTACTAAGTTTTCTGTCAGTGTCAGTTGGTACTAAGTCTACCATCTGTGTCAATGTCAGTTCGTACTAAGACTTCCGTCAGTGTCAGTTGGTACTAAGTCTACTGTCTGTGTCAGTTGGTACTAAATCTTGTCTCGGTGTCAGTTGGTACTAAGTCTACTGTCAGTTTCAGTTGGTACTAAGTATTCTGTCAGTTGATACTAAGTCTACTATCTGTGTCATTTGGTACTTAATATACTGTCAGTGTCAGTTGGTACTAAATATTCTGTCAGTGTCAGTTGATACTTAATCTACTGCCTTTGTCAATGCCAGTTGGTACTAAATCTTCTGTCTGTATCAGTGTCAGTTGGTACTTAATATACTGTCAGTGTCAGTTGGTACTAAAGCTACTGTCTGTGTCATTGTCAGTTGGTACTAAATCTACTGTCTGTGTCAGTGTCAGTTGGTACTAAATCTACTGTCTGTGTCAAGTGTTAGTTGTTACTAAATCTACTGTCAGTGTTAGTTGTTACTAAATCTACTGTCTGTGTCATTGTCAGTTGGTACTAAATCTACTGTCTGTGTCAGTGTCAGTTGGTACTTAATCTACTGTCTGTGTCAGTGTTAGTTGTTACTAAATCTACTGTCTGTGTCAGTGTTAGTTGGTACTAAATCTACTGTCTGTGTCTGTGTTAGTTGGTTCTAAATCTACTGTCTGTGTGAGTGTCAGTTGGTACTAAATCTACTGTCTGTGTCAGTGTTAATTGTTACTAAATCTTCTGTCTATTTCAGTGAGTGTTAGTTGTTACTAAATCTACTGTCTGTGTCAGTGTTAATTGTTACCAAATCTACTGTCTGTGTCAGTGTCAGTTGGTACTAAATCTACTGTCTGACACTGTGTCAGTGTTAGTTGTTACTAAATCTACTGTCTGTGTCAGTGTTAGTTGGTACAAAATCTACTGTCCGTGTTGATGTCAGTTGGTACTAAAATCTTCTGTCTTGTGTCAATGTCAGTTGGTACTAAATGTACTGTCAGTATCAGTTGGTACAAAATCTACTGTCTGTGTCAGTTGGTACTAAATCTACTGTCTGTGACTGTAACAATGTCAGTTGGTACTAAATCTTCTATCTGTGTCTGTTGGTACTAATTCTACTGTCTGTGACAATGTCAGTTGGTACTAAATCTACTGTGTGCATCAGTATCATTTGGTACTAAATCTACTGTCCATGTCAGTCAGTACTAAATCTACTGTCTGTGTCAGTGTCAGTTGATACAAAAAAATTGACTGTATGTGTCAGTTGGTACTAAATCTACTGTCTGTGTCAGTTGGTACTAAATCTACTGTGTCATTGTCAGTTGGTACTAAATATTTTGTCTGTGTCAGTTGGTGCTGCAAGTGACAATGCCAGTTGGTATTAAATCTAGTGTCCATGTCAGTGTCAGTCATTACTAAATCTTCTGTCTGTGTCGGTATCAGTTGGTACTAAATCTACTGTCTGTGTCTGTTGGTACTAAATCTACTGTCTGTGTCAGTGTCAGTTGGTAATAAATCTACTGTCTGTGCCAGTGTCACTTGGTTCTAAATCTACTGTATGCATCAGTGTCAGTTGGTGCTAAATATAATGTCTGTGTCAGTGTCAGTTGGTGCTAAATCTACTATATATGTCAACGTCACAGGGCTTTTTTCTACTGTCTGTGTCAGTGTCTGTTGGTACCAAATCTACTGTCTGTGTCAGTTGGTAATAAATCTACTGTCTATGCCAGTGTCATTTGGTACTAAATCTACTGTATGCATCAGTGTCAGTTGTTGCTAAATATAATGTCTGTGTCAGTGTCAGTCAGTTGATGCTAAATCTACTATATGTTTCAATGTTACAGGGCTTTTTTTCAAGACAATTATTTGGGGGAAATCTACTGTCTGTGTCAGTGTCAGTTGGTACTAAATCTACTGTCTGTGCCAGTGTCAGTTGGTACTAAATCTACCAGTGCCAGTGTCACTTGGTACTAAGTCTGCTGTCTGTGTCAGTGTCAGTTGGTACTAAATCTACTGTCAGTGTCAGTTGGTACTAAATATTCTGTCTTTGTCAGTGTCAGTTGGTATTAAATCTGCTGTCTGTATCAATGTATACTGTCTGTGTAAATGGCAGTTGGTGCTAAATCGAATGGATGTGTCGATGTCAGTTGGTACTAAATCTGTTGTCTGTGTCAGTGTCAGTTGGTACTAAATCTACTGTCTGTGTCAATGTCTGTTGGTACTAAATATACTGTCTGTGTCAGTGTCAGTTGGTACTAAATATACTGTCTGTGTCAGTGTCAGTTGGTACTAAATCTACTGTCTGTGTCAGTGTAAGTTGGTGCTAAATCTACGGTCTGTCAATGTCAGTTGGTACTAAATCTACTGTCTGTGTCAGTGTCAGTTGGTGCTAACTCTACTGTCTGTGTCAGTGTCAGTTGGTACTAAATCTACTGTCTGTGTCAATGTCGGTTGGTACTAAATCTGTTGTCTGTATCAATGTTGGTTGGTACTAAATCTACTGTCTCTGTCTGGTTTTGTTTACTTATTAAAAAATGTGACAGCATACTATACAAATACTAGCTGTCTAAAAGAGGAGTGTCACTCAGATCGAAGTCAATGGTTGCGATGGCTCAGGGACATTACATGTACATGCATTTTAAGAATATGCACATGCCAGTGAATGCTCGTAAAAGTCATTGTTAAAGTAGGTTGATCTCCTAATAAAACTGCAAAAATGAGATTGGATATTGAAACCTTGTTTACAAAATTTAATTAAGTCTTGTTCATTATTTTCTCTATCCTTTCATGTTTTGTGATTGCATTTCTTTACATTATTGATCCGACCAGTTTGATTGTAATTTTCGTTCTTGGGTGTTTTTTTAGCTTACCTGAGCTCAAAGTGCTCAAGGGTGAGCTATTGTGATCGCCCTTACTCTGTGTGTCCCTCTGTCCGTGTGTCCATCCACAATTGCTTCAAACGACCTCCTCTGAAACCGCTTCGCCAATTTTGACGAAACGTCAAAAGGGAATGATCCTTTCTCATGCCATGGCAACCGAAAGAAAAAAAGCTGGAAAACTTTAAAAAACCTTCTTCTCTAAAACTACTGGCTCGATTTAAGAATAATTTTACAGAAATGATGTTTGGGTGACCCTCTACCAAGATCATTCAAGCAGCGTTGATTCGTCAAAAAACATGGCCACCTGGAGGCGGGGCAGTTTTTCTCTATGTAACTATATGGAAAAAGTTTTAAAAATCTTCTTATCTGAAACCGCTTGATGGATTTCAAAATAATTTCTCAGAAATGATGTTTGGGTGGACCTCTACCAGGATTGTTCAAGCGGAGTTGATTCATCAAAAAACATGGCCGCCAGAGGGCGGGGCTTATTTTTGCTATAATTTTATATATGGAAATCTTAAAAATGTTCTCATCTGAAACCGCTTGATGGATTTCAAATTAATTTCACAGAAATGATGTTTGGATGGGCCTCTATCAAGATTGTTCAAGCCGGGTTGATTCATCAAAAAACATGGCCGCCAGAGGGCGGGGATTACTTTTGCTACATAAAAATTCTATATGGAAAACTCTTCTCGTCTGAAACAGCTTGATGGATTTCAAAATAATTAATTATTAGCAGTAATAAATTAGCATTAATTAATTAATAATTAATTAAGTTTGTTCAAACTGGGTTGATCTGTCCAAAAACATGGCCACCAGGGGGCGGGGCAGTTTCCTTATATATAACTATATCAGAAAAAACTTTAAAAGTCTTCGTGTCTGAAACCACAAGTCTAAGTTTGCATGTACCATCATCTGCAGATCCTAGACAAAGATTGTACAAATATTAAAGTCACAAGTTTTCATTTGGATCCTAAAGAAAATCTAATAACGATTGTGTTTAGTGTGTTTTATTGGTTCAAATTTACTCAGGTGAGTGATATAGGGCCATCCCTCGTTTAAGTTTTGTGGTTTCTGGACATTAAGACTTAGAACAAAATTTAATTATACTTACATGCAATCCTAATAGTTTTTACTCGGCACAAGTTAAATATTCAGATTAAAAGATTTCTGTTGACTTTCTTCAGCAAATTTGATTACATTTTCTGTGAGACCTTTTAGTGAATATTTTTTTATAAATGGCTATATATTGATTTTCAGACTCTGTCACGAGTGTCGCCCAAATGAATTGTAGTCATAACTTTCAAGTAGCTTGCAGCATCTGACTAAGCAGTTATGTTTTATTCTAAATGACGCATCATATTGGGATAAGGTAACAGACTGTAGATTTGACATTTAGAATTAGAGAGGACTGGTTCAGGGGTGTTCAACAATACTCTTACTTGAGGGCTGGCGTGGCGCAGTCGGTAGAGCGGCGGATTTGTAACCGGAGGCCCCGGGTTCAAACCTACGTGGTGCCACTGAGTTTCGTCGGTGTGTTTTTGGGCAAGACACTTTCCCTTAGCCTCGTCCGTCAGATGGGAACTTAACCGGGCGGTCCCGTGTATCGGTCTATCCTCCAAGCAGGTTAAAGAACCATAGGAATCTATTTGATAATAAGAGTAGGGCACGGTTCCCGGATTCCTATGTATCCTTCCCCTCTCTCTGTGGCAGCTCTAAATAACCTATACTGTGTTGATGAGCCGTTAAACAACATTCAATTCAATTCAATTCAATACTCTTACTTCATGATGCTGCCATGGGCACAGTAAAAAAAGATTGTACTGACAACACTTCGTACAATTACACATACAACATTAAACAGCTATAAACAACATTGTAGGCACAATCTTAATGATTTTAATAGATGAGTGTAGTCATTTTATAATGACTTTAACGCAGGTGCTACGGTAATTCTGATCTTATAAGACTTGATGTTTTCAGTTTTTATAAACATTAAGTTTTAAGGTGGGGTATCCATGACCAACTGGTTAGAGTCTCTGACTCACCGCTGTGGGTTCGAGCCCTCGTGGGACCAGGGATCTTTGTGCCCTGGGTAGAACCCATGGGGGCATCTGGAGTCTTCCACCATCAAAGAAAGCTGGAAAGTCGTCATATGACCTTAGCTGTTGGTGTGACGATAAAGTCCAATTCAATTCAATTTTAGGGTATGTTTGAAGTATCATTGTACCTCTGACAGGTTTCAAGTAAAGGTACATTGTACCCGCATTTGCAATATAACGTTAGACCAGTATGTTGTAGATGGGTTTTCTGTGTGTGTAGGATTCTGTACTACACATACTTTAAAGGGACACATGGCAATCTTGAGTTTTATTCAAACATTAAAATTTGCTCCTCAATTTAGTTATCCTGCGTCATTTTGACTTTAAAACTGCTCGCATATGATTAAATAAAAAATTGAGATTTCAATTTTCTTCACTATTTCACCAAATTGTTAACATATTATTGATGCACTATTATAAAAAGTTTGTAATATGTAAAAATAATTTGCTTTGAACTATTCTAACAATTACTATTAATGAAGTGAAAAGAAAAACTAACGGGACGCCGTGAGTTTTTAAAAAAATCAAGATTGCTTTAATATATTGTAATGTTTGTACTTTGATTTACTTTCCTTATTAATTTTTGGTCATGTCTTATTGTATTTTTGCTGGTTGCAAACAGTGGAATGGTTGAAAGAGTGGAATGATTGAAAAAGTGCAGTAGTGAGAAAAACCCGATCGGTCAATTTACCAGATACCTGTATACTTGTACAAAAATATTTCGTTTTAAAGCAGTGAAATGAAATGGGGTTTTAATTCACCTATCAGTGATTTGGTTCCCCATTTTTAGCTCTACTGATCAGAGATCAGCAGAGCTTATGCCGTGGTGCGGCGTCCGTCGTCCGTCCGTCTGTCCGTCCGTCTGTCTGTCCGTAAACTTTTTTTTTGTAGCGACTACTCCTCTGAAACTACTGAATGGATTTTCATGAAACTTTAAAGAAATGTTGCCCATGAAGTCTAGTTGATCCTAGCAAAAATTCATGTAGATGTGAAATCCAAGATGGCCGCCAAATCTAAAAATAGGTTTTTAAAAAACAAGTTTGTAGCGACTACTTCTTGAAAACTCTAAGGGATATTGATATGGGACTTTTTCTAAAATGATCAGCATGACATGATGTTGATCCTTGTCGAAAATCGTTTTGATTCGACGTTAAACATGGCTGCCAGCGGCCATCTTTGTTTACATAAGAGTTATATAATGAAAACTTGTAGCGACTACTCCTCTGAAACTACTAGACAGATTTTCATGAAACTTCACAGGAATGTTGCTCTTGATGTCTAATTGATCCTAGCAAAATTTCAGGTCGGCCGGAAATTCAAGATGGCCGCCACGACTAAAAATAGATTTTTGAAAAATAAGTTTGTAGCGACTACTTCTTGAAAACTATAAGAGATATTGATATGGGACTTTTTCTAAAATGATCAGCATGACATGGTGTTGGTCCTTGTCGAAAATCGTTTTGATTCGACGTTAAACATGGCTGCCAGCGGCCATCTTTGTTTACATAGAGTTATATAATAAAAACTTGTAGCGACTACTCCTCTGAAACTACTTGACGGATTTTCATGAAACTTCACAGGAATGTTGCTCTTGATGTCTAATTGATCCTAGAAAAATTTCAGGTCGGCCTGAAAATTCAAGATGGCCGCCACGGCTAAAAATAGATTTTTAACAAATAAGTTTGTAGCTACTACTTCTTGAAAACTATAAGAGATATTGATATGGGACTTTTTCTAAAATGATCAGCATGACATGGTGTTGGTCCTTGTCGAAAATCGTTTTAATTCGACATTAAACATGGCTGCCAGCGGCCGTCTTTGTTTACATAGAGTTATATAATAAAAACTTGTAGCGACTACTCCTCTGAAACTACTTGACGGATTGTCATGAAACTTCACAGGAATGTTGCTCTTGATGTCTAATTGATCCTAGCAAAATTTCAGGTCGGCCGGAAATTCAAGATGGCCGCCACGGCTAAAAATAGATTTTTAAAAAATAAGTTTGTAGCGACTACTTCTTGAAAACTATAAGAGATATTGATATGGGACTTTTTCTAAAATGATCAGCATGACATGATGTTGGTCCTTGTCGAAAATCGTTTTGATTCGACGTTAAACATGGCTGCCAGCGGCCATCTTTGTTTACATAGAGTTATATAATGAAAACTTGTAGCGACTACTCCTCTGAAACTACTTCACGGATTTTCATGAAACTTCACAGGAATGTTGCTCTTGATGTCTTATTGATCCTAGCAAAATTTCAGGTCGGCCGGAAATTCAAGATGGCCGCCACGGCTAAAAATAGATTTTTAGCTCTACTGATCAGAGATCAGCAGAGCTTATGCCGTGGTCCGGCGTCCGTCTGTCCGTTAACTTTTATTTGTAGCGACTACTCCTCTGAAACTACTGGATGGATATTCATAAAACTTTACAAAAATGTTGCCCATGAAGTCTAGTTGATCCTAGCAAAAATTCATGTTGATGTGAAATCCAAGATGGCCGCCAAATCTAAAAATAGATTTTTTAAATACAAGTTCGTAGCGACTACTTCTTGAAAACTATAAGTGATATTGATATGGGACTTTTTCTAAAATGATCAGCATGACATGATGTTGGTCCTTGTCGAAAATCGTTTTGATTTGACGTTAAACATGGCTGCCAGCGGCCATCTTTGTTTACATAGAGTTATATAATGAAAACTTGTAGAGACTACTTCTCTGAAACTACCTGACGGATTTTCATGAAACTTCACAGAAATGTTGCTCTTGATGTCTAATTGATCCTAGCAAAATTTCAGGTCGGCCGGAAATTCAAGATGGCCGCCACGGCTAAAAATAAAATTTCAAAATACAAGTTTGTAGCGACTACTTCTTGAAAACTATAAGTGATATTGATATGGGACTTTTTCTAAAATGATCAGCATGACATGATGTTGGTCCTTATCAAAAATTGTTTTGATTCGACGTTAAACGTGGCTGCCAGCGGCCATCTTTGTTTACATAGAGCCATATAGTAAAAACTTGTAGCGACTACTCCTCTAAAACTACTTGGCGGATTTTCATGAAACTTTACAGGAATGTTGCTCTTAATGTCTAATTGATCCTAGCAAAATTTCAGATCGGCCAGAAATTCAAGATGGCTGCAACAGTTAAAAATAGATTTTTAAAAAATAAGTTTGTAGCGACTACTTCTTGAAAACTATAAGTGATATTGATATGGGACTTTTTCTAAAATGATCAGCATGGCATGATGGTTATCCGAGTCGAACATTATTTTGATTCGACATTAAACATGGCTGCCAGTGGCCATCTTTGTTTACATAGAGTTATATAATGAAAACTTGTAGCGACTACTCCTCTGAAACTACTTGACGGATTTTCATGAAACTTCACAAAAATGTTGCTCTTGATGTCTAATTGATCCTAGCAAAATTTCAGGTCGGCCGGAAATTCAAGATGGCTGCCATGGCTAAAAATAGATTTTCAAAATACAAGTTTGTAGCGACTACTTCTTGAAAACTATAAGTGATATTGATTTGGGACTTTTTCTAAAATGATCAGCATGACATGATGGTTATCCGAGTCGAACATTATTTTGATTCGACATTAAACATGGCTGCCAGTGGCCATCTTTGTTTACATAGAGTTATATAATGAAAACTTGTAGCGACTACTCCTCTGAAACTTCTTGACGGATTTTCATGAAACTTCACAGAAATGTTGCTCTTGATGTCTAATTGATCCTAGCAAAATTTCAGGTCGGCCGGAAATTCAAGATGGCCGCCATGGCTAAAAATAGATTTTCATGCAAGTTTGTAGCGACTACTTCTTGAAAACTATAAGTGATATTGATATGGGACTTTTTCATAAAATGATCAGCATGACATGATGTTGGTCCTTATCAAAAATCGTTTTGATTCGACGTTAAACGTGGCTGCCAGTGGCCATCTTTGTTTACATAGAGTTATATAGTAAAAATTTGTAGCGACTACTCCTCTGAAACTACTTGGCGGATTTTCATGAAACTTTACAGGAATGTTGCTCTTAATGTCTAATTGATCCTAGCAAAATTTCAGATCGGCCAGAAATTCAAGATGGCTGCCACAGTTAAAAATAGATTTTTAAAAAATAAGTTTGTAGCGACTACTTCTTGAAAACTATTAAGTGATATTGATATGGGACTTTTTCTAAAATGATCAGCATGACATGATGGTTATCCGAGTCGAACATTTTTTTGATTCGACATTAAACATGGCTGCCAGTGGCCATCTTTGTTTACATAGAGTTATATAATGAAAACTTGTAGTGACTTCTCCTCTGAAACTACTTGACGGATTTTCATGAACTTCACAGGAATGTTGCTCTTGATGTCTAATTGATCCTAGCAAAATTTCAGGTCGGCCGGAAATTCAAGATGGCCGCCACGGCTAAAAATAAATTTTCAAAAAACAAGTTTGTAGCGACTACTTCCTGAAATCAAAATCAATCAGTAGAGCTTCAAGGTCATTGACCTCTTGTTAAAAAATAAGTTTGTAGCGACTACTTCTTGAAAACTATAAGAGATATTGATATGGGACTTTTTCTAAATTTATCAGCATGACATGATGGTTATTCAAGTCGAACATTATTTTGATTCAATGTTAAACATGGCTGCCAGTGGCCATCTTTGTTTACATAGAGTTATATAATGAAAACTTGTAGCGACTACTCCTCTGAAAATACTTGACGGATTTTCATGAAACTTCACACGAATGTTGCTCTTGATGTCTAATTGATCCTTGCAAAATTTCAGGTCGGCCGGAAATTCAAGATGGCCACCACAGCTAAAAATAGATTTTCAAAAAAAACAGTTTGTAGCGACTACTTCCTGAAATCAAAATCAATCAGTAGAGATTCAAGGTCATTGACCTCTTGTTAGAAATGATAGTGGTACCCCCGTTGTTGTTTTTCTGAAGTTGTGGGGGTTGTAGCGGAAGCTATGTATCCATTATTTTTGTGAACTTAGTGTATTGTAAGTGTGCGTGGGGGTAGGGGGATTGCTGCCTGTAACTATTTTTATACACATTAGTCCAAGAGCATAATGGAACTGATCAAAATGAGGACTTCAAAAGTTTCAAACAGCTATTGATTGCGAGCGATCGATGAATGAATTTTCTCTAAAACTTTATTAGGTAAGATTACCGTTGCAAAAACTTTTGTAATGACCCCTTTTAAAAGTGGAGATTTATATGACAGTAGCGCAGCATTCTATATCAGGAAGCAATTAATACTTCGTAGTTCGGCAATAATTTAATATTCAGGAAAGTTATATAAAGTGATTGCTTTTATATATATATATATATATAAGAACTAAGATATATTAAAGAGACATGAGTGTAAGAGTAATTACTTGGAAAGAATAACTGTGAAATATGTAAAAAGGTTTACGTTTTTCATCTTGGAATACATTCACTTTCAATTTTATTGAATTCTGTTCCTTCGTTATGTGTTTTATTAATAATAAATTTTTCAGTATTTATCTATACAGAATTTACTCATTTTTAAATACAGTGAACCCAAGCTATAAAGCATTTATGATATTTAATCATTCCTAAAATTTTCGTAAATTTCTATGTTAAAGCTTTCAGGTCTACGGTACACTAAAATAGTTATTTTGGAACTTCCGTATAAAAAGATTAAGCTGGAAGTAATAAGAATCATTTCCATTTAGAGAGTAATCTTTATTATTAATATTATTAATACAGAAGATGAAGGGTCAGCGGGAAACTATTGTATATTGTCTTTACTTGTATGTAGTTACAAGAGTTGCGAGTACACTCCTCGAATTATATGATATTTTCCGTCTGCTTTCAGGAAAGTCCACTTGAAGTTCATCATGACAGGGATTGGGTGCAATGGATAGGGATTAAATACTGCGGCAAAGCTAGTTGATCAAGCCTACAGATGACTTAAGATTCTAACTTAATCAGAAGTTTGGACATTATTTACTTTAAAAAGTTTCACCTACATGTAAGACTACTAGTAGAAATGAAGGAGTTTAATGTGAGGAAGTACGATATTAACCTCGGCAATATGTAATGTAAGACAGCTGTGAATGAAAAATATTAAAAAGAAAGGTGATATATATATGTAAGATCTACTATAATGTCAAGCTCGGATGTACAGAATCATTCCCAAAAGATCAAAGCACAGAGTAATATGGGGGCTTTTGAAACAGCATCTACTAGTCATGGAGACATTATTTCTGACTTTAAGACTTCATGGAAAAAAATGGATGGGGCTGGTTCCCATTTACTGTTTGGCATGTGTAGCTCTTTGGCCGGGAGCCAGTATGATGAAGTGACAAAGGAAGTGGTGGCATTGCTGGGCCCAGTGTTTGGCTGTGGGGAGTCTGAGCTGGTTCTCGGACGACTGAAGGAAATGGACAACCTGTTGTCAGGGTTACAGAGAATGATGGGAAATAAGGATGGAACCTCCCATGTACAGGTGTGCGAATTATTCTGCAAAAGTTACAGCATTGTTTAGAGATAATATAAAAATAGATAGGTGCTTCAGGGCTAGGAAAATTTGAAAATGCCAACCGGTCCGGACCCCGGGTCAAGTATGGATTGAGACCCGGCCCCCTACCATATTATTAGGTAGTATATGAAATTAAGTCTCCCCTGGACGGATCAATTGTATAACTGTTTTATGGTCTGTAATATGCAATGCAATTGTTTTCTTATCTCTAAATACTGGCAGTAGAGTTGTGATAAATGTGTTCCCCGTGAGATAGGGTATAAACTCTTATTCTAAGGTACTTGCCAAAAATCCTCAAATCCAATTGGTTGACGTTAAAAGATTTGCAGCTACTAAATGGTCATAACACATCGCAAATCAGTCACTAGGTTATGGTGTCAGAAGCGTGCCATTTAATTTTATTTCAATGAGTGTCTTCGTAAAACTGTCGAAACGATGAAATGCATTCATAGAAACGGATTAACCAGCATTGTTATTTTGACCTTTGGGGTGTATAATTCGTTTAAATAACAGTTATTTGCAAATTTTTGTGTTCAACACCTCTGCTAATACACAGTCATGTATGTTTTATTTTAAAAAAATGCAAAAATTTAACATGTTTAACACAGATGTAGATCTACTGTCCCAAAAAATAAAATTCAGTTCAATTAACCCTACATGCCCGATGTTGTTTACTTTAGGAAGTACATGTACCTTATTTCTTGAAATGTATATATTTCTTTTACAATAAATACTAATTTGACAATATAATAAATAAGATCCAATCCTTCTTTCTTCATTACAGATGATATGTCGATGCCTTCTCCTGTTCGTAAAACTTCAGGCAGAATATCACCAGTTGTGCTCAAACGCGATTTCCTCTGTGATAGATCATCTCATTTCTGCCTGTGATAGCCAGGAAAATCGCGACCTTCTACACCAGTTGAAATCCTTAGAACTCGATAAATATGCTTCCTTACGTCAATCTCCGACCCGTAATCTGGGTCTGAAAAAGGCGTCTGCTATGGGCAATGGCTCGCCAAAATCTCAAAAACATGGATCATTCAAAGCATCTTTGTTTTCACTCTTTGAAAGAAAAAATTCACCTGAAGAAGGAAACAGTTCTTTTTATGTTGATATAGATCAACAAAAGAATAAAGATACTAGTGCTAGTCAAAATTCTAATAGCCAATCAGGAATTAGCCTTGAGAAAAGTCATGTGACTGAAAACAGCCAGTCAAATGTTCTGATACAGCTTGGGCTGGACCCAGGCTTGCCTGATGAGGGAATAGAAGAGAACATCACTGCTGCAGAAAACAAGACAAGAGGTGAAGAAAAGAAAAAAATGACTGTGGAAAAGGGGTCTTCTCAGAATGTGCCATTGATGTTCAGTGCTGGAATAGAAACTTCAAATGGTATATACATATTTAGATCTTGTCAGTCTAGATTCTGGGTATAGGAAATAGTTCGCCCTGATTGACTCTGTCTCTTTGATGAATTATAAAGAGAAACTAAAAAAAATGTGCTAAAGATAGCCCCTCAAAAATGATACGGAATTGCTAGAAAATATTTAAGGAAGCACCCTTTATCATGGATAGGTTAGAAAATAGGATTTCAACAATCCTTATGGTTGGTTACTTTGAATGATATGCATTATGCCTAATTATGCCCAATACATATTTTTGAATATTGTACCAAGTAGGCAGTCTAACTTTAGCAAAACAAAGCTGAAGGGCAAATTCATGCTATCCTGATTCTTAATATTTTTCAAACTTTTTATATCAGGTGCTTTGAATGGTCAATTGGCGACCCAGGAGGAATTGGACAGTGTGATAAACCTGTTGTCCGGGGCTGGTGTTGGCCTCACTACTATGCAGACTATACCTGAACACCGTGACCAGCTCACACTGAAGGTGCCATCTCTCCATTCAGGATCGATGAGTCCCGGAGCAACCTCGGATTCGTTCGTGTACATGGATGAGAGGATGACGGCAAGAACCAAGTCTCTCCAGAGGCGGTCAGAGGGTTCGATAGATTTGTCAGGATTCAGCACTCCCGGTCACAATACATGGCCACACCAGCATAGATCTAGTCTTCCAGGTAAAAAACTAGAAAGTTGTGTCTATAAAAACCTATTGTTGTTTTTCATTTCAATTAGAAAAAAAATTAAAAGATGAGGTGAGTTTCTTGTTCTGTTGAGCCTGTGGTTAGAGAAGAATCCCTATTGCTTTTGGAATCGGTAGGTTAAAGGTTAAGGACACCATTTTTACTTATGGCCTTACGCATGTGTATGCTGTTATTCTGGAAGTATAACACTTAGCTAATGAAACTTAAGTACATTGCCATTGACAAGAGGAGAAACACTATTGCTTTTGGGGTCAGAAGGTCACCAGAGTCGTATTGACCTGATAATGACCCAATCCTGAGAAACACTTCACCCACTGTAACTTGTAAACTATTGGACCTACATGTACCATGAACAAACTTTAAAACTTCACAGAAATAAAACATTGACTCAAATTGTGTTTGGGGTTAGTAGGTCATACATATGTTTAGGTTACAATAATTCAATATCCCGATCATGAAAAATGCCTTTCAGACTAATTTGAACAAATATTGTTCATGGTACAACAGTGACCAGTATTGATTTTATGGTTAGTAGGTCAAAGGTCAAGGTCACTGATTCAGACTAATTTGTACAAATAGTGTTCATGGTACAACAGCAACCTCTATTGATTTTTTGTCAGTTGGTCGAAGGTCATATTGATCTGACACCATGGAAATGCTTTTCACAAAAAAAACTTAGCAAACAAGCGGCATGTCAGACCTTGTTAGGCATTATTCTTACCAGATGTCAGACACTACCATCTAGCATTTGATTTTAAATAGTGTCTTCTATTTATATGTATTGTTGAATTACATTAACTCAACTGTTTAACTATTTCTCAATGAAACAAGTCTTTACGTAAAAGCTGCTCTCCAAATATTGCTGCTAGTAATCTAAATAATGACCTGCAAGCAGTCCATGAATGAATGGACATATAATTCGTAGATTTAATCCCAACAAAATGGAAATTCTTCTTATCACTAGGAAAATAAATGAACCATTACATCCTCCTCTAATTATGAACAATATCACGATTTCAGAAGTTTAAATCCATAAGCATTTAGGTTTAACACTTTCAGATATGGCAATCAATAGTTACATACAATGTGAAAGTGAAACATTTAATTTGACAGAAAATAAATACTTCACATTTATTCGCCCGAATCTTGAATATGATGATTTAGTATGGGACAATTGTACTTAATCCCAAGATCTGGAATTTAAAAAAATCAACACAAGGCTGCCAGAATTGTGACTGGAGCCACTGAAATTGTACCCCTAGTATATGTTCAGTAATATGGAAGCCCAACTTGTCATTCATTGGTTTAAAATTTTGAACTTTCTAATTTCTTATATATGATTTTACATTATTTACAGAACAAAAGAAAAAATCTTTTATATCTCCGTGGCCGAGTGGTTAACGACGTTGCGTTGTAAACCTTCTCGCACACCGCTGCGGGTTTCGAATCCCACTGGGAGCTCAACTTGTAAATGAGGAAGTGTCTTACGGATGGTGGGAGGTGTACAGTACTGCTTCTACCCAGGAAAATTGGGTGGTCTGCCTTCACCACAAAAAAAATCGACCATATATAACCTGACATGCATTGAAAATGACGTAAAACATCATACAAACATCTTTTCCACATAATCCATTATTTAACATTCTGTAATTTCAGGGGGTCAGTTGGCCCCACACTGCCAGATGCAACACGAGTTCACCACCTCGCCTCTACCTCATTACTTTGGCAATGATATCCGTCCTGCGACATTACCCCCCGGGAGTGCTGGTCACTTTCAGGCAGCATATAACAGCTGGGGATTTCCCGATCCCAAACTCAACAGGACGTGGCCCGTAAACAACTTGACAGGAACAGGGTTAGCATTTATATGATTATCATTTATGGAATGGCCTAGTGAAGATAAGAAACAATTTTCCTTATGAAAAGCCAATATTAGTTATTGGGTTTCTTACTGACCCCCTACAGAAATATGTGGGGTCAGTAAGATTTATAGGGGGCGAGGCTAAATATGTGGGGTCAGTAAGATTTATAATAAATCTTACTGACCCCACATATTTCTGTAGGGGGTCAGTAACAAACCCAATAACTGATTTATTGAATCGAGCACCCTTTTTAAGGAAAAAGCCGCTGATATTTAACCCATTTTAATGGAGCATCAACGTCATTGATACGTTCGTGCAATTTGACGTCACGACCTGTAGGCCTACAGTTTAAAAAACATTATTAAATTTACTTATTATGTTTGTTACTTAGGCCTTAAAAAACTATTTGCAAATGATTTAAACTTTGAATCGGAATTGTAGTCCATATTGTTTTAGTGACCCTCTATGAAATCTACTGACCCACTATAGAATAATAGAGGGTCACCATGTGACCGCTCTAATCCAATGACATTCCTAGGATTTTGTGCGAGGTGCAATAAATTTAAATGACGATGTGCAGATATTTCTAAAATTTTGTGTTGAGTAAAGCACCTAAAATTTCAATAAAATCTTGCAATGTTGCACAATACAATTTTTTTGGTTGTCTAATATGTACATGTATGCAGTTTTTAAGTATTATTGAGACATAAAGTTCATATTATTTCATTTAGAAGAGCCGACATGCTAAATGGATAACGCATTAGATATTAAATCTGGACAACACCAGTTCGAGCCTCGCACATGCCACTGGGTTTCTTTGGGTCCTTGGGAAAGATGCATATTTACTTAGCTCTGTTCGTCAGATGGGGATGTAAACGTCGAAGTCCTATGTATTGAATTCTGAACATGTTAATCTGTTCCATATCAAGAGTAGAGCACTGTTTCTGGATTCCTATCAGGGGCGTATTATTGAGAATATTCTTAGACTTAAGCCAATGTATGCAAATTTAAATCACAAATATTTCTGTAAGTTTACAGAATAAACGTTCATAACAAGCTGCTATGTATAAATATGATGCATACTAATACATAGCAACTTCTTACGATTGTCTATCTTTGAAGGTCATGGAAATATTTGTGAACGAAATTTCAGGACTTGGGCTGAAGTCTAAGAATCGTTTGAAGAATGGTTGGTGAATTCCAGGCCTGAAATGCATATATAGGCCCGACTAACTAGCGGGGTCCGGAGGCTTTTTTTAACTTAGCTATGCAATGATGCGTTTTGGCGTATATCTGACAGAGAACTTGTATGGTATTTGAGGAAGTTCAGGTATTAGAAGAAATATTTTTTGGACAACTAAGAAATATTTTCTGGACAAATTGGAGAATCAACTTTTGACAAAGTTGAATTACCTACTCTGTAAAATAAAATAAACAAATGTTGACCCTTAACCCCTAACCCGCTCTGGCTTCAGTTTTTATGGCATTTTTGGACTCTTTTTTTATTTTATTTTCGTTTTTCAAATTGATGTATAGGCCTGGGCATATATGGCCTAATAGTAGCTACACCGATACTGTGTATCATTCTCCTCTCTCTGGGGAAGCTCTAAATAACCTATTATTATTGTTAATGAACCATTAAGCAACAATTCTATTCATTCTCCATGTGACGCTTATTTTACTATTTATGATTAAAAGCAGGTCTATGACTGACACGATGAACAGCAGTTGGTCAGGGGCACACGACTCTGACGACTTGAGTGATGACTCATCCTGCGGTGATCCCTTCCACACCATGTCGCAGCTCCAGAATTTAGATACAAGGCAAGCAGTGTTGCATGCAGTTATATTTATTGTTTAGAAATAATTTTAAAAAATCACCCTTGAACCAGGACTCTGAATGTAATATGTAGCTGAGTTGTTAATAATTATGCTAAGGGCTTTTCCATTAAAACATACCTGCGACACCAGGAAGGCAATTTAATAAACATCTATGGGTGAACTCTATTATCTGAAATTTGATTCTTTAAACTTTATTTTACATCTGTTGGTGGGTGTTCTGTTTCAAAAGTGCCTTCCTGGGGTTCTATGCATGAATAGCTCTAATACAACGTGTAGGTTCTAAAAATTAAAAAAAAAAATATTGCGAATATGGCTCAAAATTCTAATACTTGTTCAGTTATAACATGTGCAATTGCAGTAAAGTCACAGGCAATAAATCAACAGTTAAGCCACATATTGGAACAACCATCCAGAATAATGTATTAAATTAAACTGTGTTACCCGTTACATTCCAACTATACATTTTAGGCATTCAAATGTTTTGATTTTCAATTGAAAGTGTCCGTATAAAAAAAAAGACTGAATAGGAAGTAATATATGTAAGAATAATATAGATGTTGGCCATTAACAAAATGATTATGCAACAACCTATTTTGTGCCGATGTCTTTTCTGCGCAAAGTAGCCGTTCGGTTGTTGGTGTTTGTAAGAGAGCCAATGTATTACGATATTGTTGTCAGTTATGTATTTAATGATTTTTAGCATTGAAATTGTCAGATGGGGGTTTTTGGTAAATGAATAGTATTTTGTTGAGAATAAGTTTAAAGGGTGATAAAACGCAAACATTGTTTATGGATATTTGTTGTTTTTACAGTTTGACTTTAAATTTTAAAAGTGATAGTATTAACAGTAAATCATAAAACATGTTCTTAAATGTTAATGATTGCTGTCCTTGACCTGTCTACAGGAGAGATGATGCTGCAGTCGCCTTCAGAATGGAGGAACGATCAGGAGAAGTGAAACATCACAGTCTCGAGGATCTATTGGTAGGATAATCTGGCTGAATAATTAAGTCTTTAAAATAATTATGTACTCCCAAAAAACAAGGTTTTTGCTGGGTTTACAGATGAAGTATATATGTATGGTGTTTTGCGTCATTTTCAACACGTAAGTTTTTTTTGTGGTGGAGGCAGACCATCCAGTTTTCCTGGGTAGAACCGGTAATGTACACCTGCCATCTGAAGAATCGACACTTCCTCACTTGCAAGTCGAGCTTCCAGTTGGATTCGAACCCCGCAGCGGTGAGAGGGGAAGGTTTACAACGCAACAGCGTTAACCATTCGGCCACAAAGACAGGTTTACAGATGAGGTCTGTCCATCCGTCAGTCACGTTTTTTGCTTCCGGGGCATAACTTAAAAACCTTTCTAATAATTTCATGAAGCTTACTACACATATTATTACATCTAGTGATCTTGTGTTGCTTTGAGAATGGAAAAAATGGCGATGATTCATCCTTCATTTTCATTATTATTGCATTTTGCTTCAGGTCTCACACCTCAATTAATTTTCCCATAGTGTTACTGTACAGCCTTTTCCAACATCTGAGCTTCAAAGCAGGCCAGCAGACATTGTTGTTGGTTTAATATTGTCAGTATAGCCAAGACCAGTAATTTAAAACAATAAAATACATAAGTTAGCCAGGCTGGGTTTTTTTTCTCGCTCATGTTTAAGTGACCCCTATGGAAAATACACAATTCATACACTAGCCAGCTGAATATGTGGTGATTAGGTCAAACACTTCTGAAATTTGAATGAAACCTCATATCAACATGGGATTTTCTGTATCATCTGTCTTTCACACTGCAGATGTATGCTAACCTATTTTTCAAATTAAAAATAGCCTAAAATTGAGAAAGAAAATAGAATTATTTTCTGTTTTCCTTTTGTCTCTAGGTCTGTGAGCTTTCAGGGGAGATAATAGAGGTGTGAGACCTGAACTACACTCCTACATGCATGCTGTATGATAAGGGCTATTTCATTAAACCATACACTGGACACCAGGAAGGCACTTTTGAGCACGCACCCATAGATGCAAAATTGAATTGAAAGAATCAAATTTCAGGAAATAGGGTTCACACATAGATGTTTAGGCGCCGATGTTTATTAAATTGCCTTCGCAGGGTCCCAGTTATGTTTTAATGGAATAGCCCTAATAAGAAATAAGTTCCAACTATAAACTTTAATCATTTGAATGATACGATCTTTCAGTTCACCATATGTCCCTTCAGGGATATTTCAGTATGTCTCTATATTACTTAATAACAAGGGTTTAACATGATGAAATAAAAGTAACCAATATATTTCTTCATTGTAACAGCTTATTGTTCGGGGCGCTTGTTTCAGCCAAAGGTTTTTCTGCAGTAGCTTGAGCAATTTAAATAATACGTACATCAATTATATATCATTAGAACTGGTATTTTTAATGGTAAATAAAAACACCATAGTTTTGAAAATCGGTTGAGAAATAAGTATTTTACCGCCCAAATGATTTTTTGATGTGACTTTTCCCATGCAAATTTCTTGTTAGTGGGACAGCAGAAAATTAAGAAATTTCAAATAACTTCAGTTGGCCTTCATATTTTGCTATAAACCTTTCAGGTTGTCTTAATTTACAAATATCCAACAATTTAAAACCATTTTTGGATAAAAATTCTAAAAAAAAAAAAAAAAAATCTTCAAATTGTTCATGCAGCAGAATTTGCATTGAAAATGACCCATCAAAAACAGCTTTCGCGCATGAAATTTTTATTTCTCAACCGATTTTGAAAAGTAAGGTATTTTTATTTACCACTAAAAATATCTGTTTCACTGATATAAAACTTATTTA
This sequence comes from Cyrtodaria siliqua, assembly GCA_037043455.1. Lineage (NCBI taxonomy): Eukaryota > Metazoa > Mollusca > Bivalvia > Adapedonta > Hiatellidae > Cyrtodaria > Cyrtodaria siliqua. Next base: position 59,100 of record JAWPHD010004215.1, read on the forward strand.
TGTACTAGGTGAATTTTGTCTGAAAAGTCCAAAAACCCTTTGACAGAAACAAGCGCCCCAAACAATAATCATGTGTGATCCTAAGGTTTATTGTAATTAGGTTTTATGTCTTCTTGATATGGCACAATAAAGTGTAAAATATTTTATAAAAAGTCGATCTAACATTTATTGTTCTTAAATACATGTTATAAAGACTGTAATTTCCATTATCCAGGATGGTCGTTCCAACACGTGGCCCCAGCAGCTGCAGCCCTGGTCCCACGCTCACCATGGGTTAGATCTGGTTGAGTCACATGACCCAGCATCTGGGTACCATCGTCCTGTCACCATGCAGCTCAGTGATCCGTTGTCTGGAAGCAACATCTGGCAAAATACTGGTGAATATTGATAAATAATATTTGGCTCATCATATAACAGTTGTTCGAGTGATGAATGCCGTCTGCATTATAAAATGGCAGTCATGTGACCTATTAGGCCTAAAATATTTTTGGTCAGGTTTCTTTAAATGCCATGTGAACATGTACCAAATTTCATTATAAAACCCTTTAATCAATTTTTATGCATGGTCATCATTTGTTACTCAATTGCTTTTGAGTCCAGGCCCCGTATTCTCAAAACATTTCAGTCAAAATTTCAAGCTCCTAGCTCAGCTATTCAATTTTGAAAACCATACTTTATGGTCATGCATTTGCTTGAAACTTTACACAAATAAAGATAAGCACATATTACAGTCTGCTGTCCTGAAAGTTTTGCAATGCAGATCAGTCATTGAAAAATGTTACAGCTTTAAGAGATTTTTGAGCTTGAGCATGAGATTTTGACGAGCAAGTTTCAAAAAAAAATCCATATTTTATCTCGATGTACATGGAGGATGAGCCTGGCATGTTCATGCCTGTTAGGCGCCATATAACCTATCATGTGTTGGTGCGCCTTAAAACCCAATTCAATTCAAAAATACAGGGCCTGGTACAAATATAATGAGAAATAAAATATTAACTAAAAACCAATTGAAACATTAGTAATTATTTGTTTTGTTAGTTATCCCTACATGTATGCATAATCAGTAATCATTAAAACATCTGCAGGTGGAGATCTGATGGGACAGCCCCAATCACAAAGTATACAGGGGCTCGGACAGATGTAGACTGGACAAGAAGGGACAGCCTCATTCACATAGTTTGAGGGATGATCCAGACGTTTGTGGCATTCACATAGTCTGAGGGATGATCCAGAAGGTTGTGGCATTCACATAGTATGAGGGATGGTCCAGAAGTTTGTGGCATTCACATAGCATAAGGGATGATCCAGAAGTTTGTGGCATTCATATAGTATGAGGGATGATCCAGAAGTTTCTGGTATTCACAGCAAGAACTGAGCAAGGATCAGTTGACATTTAATGCAGCAGGCTGCAAAACAAGCAAGAACTGATCAGACTGGACTGGTTAATAGATTAATACAGCAGATGTGTAGACCGGACTGGTTAATAGATAAATGCAGATTGCTGCAAATAAGCAAGAACTGAGCATATTTTACTGGTAAATAGATTGATGCAGCTGGCTGCAAAAAAAAAGCATAACTGAGCAGACTGGACTGGTTAATAGATTAATGCAGCAGGATGAAAAACAAGCAAGAACTGAGCAGGATTAATGCATCCGACTGCAAACAAGCAAGAACTGAGAAATGCAGCAGGATGAAAAACAAACAAGAACTGCGCAGACTGGACTGGTTAATAGATTAATGCAGCAGGCTGAAAAACAAGCAAAAACAACTGAGCAGGATAAATGCATCAGACTGCAAAACTACGCATTAAACAAAAAACAAAGAATACAAGTTAGGATATGCCTTGTTTTATCCAGTATTAAATGTTTTAAAATGAGACTATGTAGTGAACACAAGGTTTAATTGAATTTTCTTGCATACCAGATAAGGCTATCGGGGATAGAAAGTCTTATCTTTATGGGTAAAGATAAAAGACACGCGCGCACCAACATCCGGTATGCAGGAAAACATGCAAAACGTTGTGAAGCTGGCAGCTTCAACGCACAACATGTCTCTGATATGCAAGAAAAAGAATCTATCATGGAACCAAGGCTCTGCCGAGGTTCCGATTAAAACACTTATACTGAGGGTTGGAATTCCCTATCTTCACCGGATACCCATGAAAGATTCTTATAATAATGGATATTTTGGTGACTGTCAAAACAATCCAAGCTTAAAGCTGCTCCGTTATGTGTCTCAGTAGCTGCATGTATATGTACTTTTAAGTTATTATAATTAGGGTTAAAACACTTCTGTCGGTGACTTGCCTCTATGCAATTAATCCATATACGCTAGTTTTATATGACCTTCACCTACTTTGTACAGATCAGATCATTTACATAGATCATTTGTGTTAATAGACCATTTATTTTTTGTTAATAGAACATAGGCATGTAAAGAAATTGTTCAAAGTATGAAAACAACAACTTTCTTTAAGTAACAAATAATAAGTATTGTTAGTTAGGCCATAAAAAATTAATTACCTGGTTCTCAGGCCCGCCCGCATGTCTTTTTTTGGTGCCGCATTGCCGATTTTATCTCAAAAGTAATAAAATAAAAAATTGGAATGCACTACCGAAATTTCGAGAAAAAAGTTCCGCATCCAAGTTTGTTCCGTTTTTTACATGCAACTACCTCAGGGGAATCCCCTTGTGGGTAGACTGGTGCGCGGCCGACTATCTGCCGCTCTGCTCGCTAGCTTGTGAGTGTTGCAGTCGTACGGGTATCAATCTAGGAGAGTCAGACGCTTGAGACGCTTGGAACTAGTAGGTGCTACAGAATAGGCGATTTATTCAAGCGTCTAATCGACAAAGTCTCACAACAACATGCAATAATTGCGGTGTCATCGAGTCGATTGAAGTTCATGCGTGATCTAATACAAATATACAGACTTATTGTGATTGAAAGAAGCATAAGTCGGGAAGAAATGATAAGGTAATGATAGACAATAGAGATGAGCTGATCCAACTGGTTATTGCACATGTATTTCGAGATATTTTGCATCAATACATGTATTGGAATTAAAGTTTGGATAAAAAAAAAATCGCCCGCGTGTCTGTTGACCACTGTAAAATTGTTTAAAAAAAATGCGCCCGCCCGCATCTCTTCTCAGAAAAAGTGGCCTGAGAACCAGGTAATTCATTTTTTGTGGCCTTAATTGTATTATTTTTATTATTTTTTACAAATCGACAAAAACAGCGTTAGAAGATTCGGCTTGAGACAAAATTAAACATGCCTTCACCTCAGGCTGACTCAATGTTTACCTCTATATTTTGTGCAATAAAACACTGTTATATGATTCTCGTGAAATTTGAGATTATTTACCGCTATTGTTTGCCGCCATAATTATACAAGTTGTTATTTACATTTGTATGCACTTTAAAATGAAATGTTGAAATTGGGTGATGAGCAATTAAGGTACTGGTGGGGGGCCATTTTCCATCATTTTTGTAAACCTAAACTTTTTTCAAACAAATCTGTGTATGCTGACATGCATTACTCTTCTTTCTATTAGCTTACCTCTACCTGGAAATTGGACACCTGTGATTTTTTTTTATATAAAGTATCGAAGTGTTGCGCATTGTTTTTAGCTCTTCTGATCAGAGATCAGCAGAGCTTATGCCGTAGTGCGGCGTCCGGCGTCCGTCTGTCTGTCCGTCCGTCCGTCTGTCTGTCCGTAAACTTTTATTTGTAGCGACTACTCCTCTGAAACTACTAAATGGATATTCATTAAACTTTACAGAAATGTTGCCCATGAAGTCTAGTTGATCCTAGCAAAAATTCATGTTGATGTGAAATCCAAGATGGCTGCCAAAGCTAAAAATAGATTTTTAAAATACAAGTTTGTAGCGACTACTTCTTGAAAACTATAAGTGATATTGATATGGGACTTTTTCTAAAATGATCAGCATGACATGATGTTGGTCGTTGTCAAAAATCGTTTTGATTCGACGTTAAACATGGCTGCCAGCGGCCATCTTTGTTTACATAGAGTTGTATAGTAAAAACTTGTAGCGACTACTCCTCTGAAACTACTTGGCGGATTTTCATGAAACTTTACAGGAATGTTGCTCTTGATGTGTAATTGATCCTAGCAAAATTTCAGATCGGCCGCCATGGCTAAAAACAGATTTTTTAAAAAAAAGTTTGTAGCGACTACTTCTTGAAAACTGTAAGTGATACTTTTTCTGAAATGATCAGAATGACAAGATGTTGATCCTTGTCGAAAATTACTTTGATTCGACATTAAACATGGCTGCCAGTGACCATCTTTGTTTACCTAGAGTTATATAGTAAAAACTTCAACTTGTAGCGACTACTCCTCTGAAACTACTTGACATTTTTTTATGAAACTTCACAGGAATGCTGATCACCTAGCTATCAAAATCTATCAGTAGAGCTTCAAGGTCATTGACCTCTTGTTAAAGATTAAAACTGAGAAAGCATTTTGTGTACAAGCCCTGTTTCCATCTTGTTTTTTTAATGAGCGATAGATTCAACAAGATACATTAAAGTTTGATAAATTAAAAACATGTTTGCAAGTGTGATATTTCATTTGTAAAAATTGTGTTTTGCATTGTTAATCATTCACCTGGATCTTTATATCAATGCGCCTAGTAAGATCCATGTACATTTTTCTGGACGTCATTTTTACACTATAACAGAAGGTAAATCGGTGTAAATAAGACATGCAGGTTGAACAAGTTGCCTGTCTTTGATAAAGATATTATCACGGTATATTTTAAAACTTAAAACTCCATCCTCTGAGTGTGATGAAATATGACTTCATTACAGTGTTGTTGTTTCTAATTATTCAGTATGTGGCAGTATTTGCGCAACCCCATTGCCATATAAGGAAGTATACACAATTTTTAATAGGAGAAGCCCCTTTCATTTTTGTACTGCTTATTTACATTTTGGGTTGTTTCTTCTGTTTTCAGTCTTTGATGATGTACATAGAAGATGAGCCTGGCATGTTCATGTGTGTTAGGCGCCATATAACCTTTTCATATGTTGGTGCGCCTTAAAACACCAATTAAATTTTTTCAATTAGGAGCCCCGTGTGGTTGCCGGGGGCCCCGTTTGGTCACGGGGCAAAGAATACGGCCACTGCAGATCCCTTTGGAGGGGTAGGCAGAGGGGTAGAATCCCCCCAAATTCATGTTCATTTTATCATTTTTTGTTCATGTTCATTAAAGGTCTTCATCATGATCCCTGCATTGTTTCAGGTGCTATCTCGCTCGCACCAAAAGAGCAGTGGCAGAAAAACAATAACGTGGCTCCAGCGTAAATGGAGTTTCTACTATAGAATTTGCAGGAACTCTGTAGTTCAGGATGAGAAGGTTCCAGGCCCATTTTCCATATTTTATCTCGATGTACATGGAAGATGAGCCTGGCATGTTCATGCCTTTTAGGCGCCATATAACCTTTTGATGTGTTGGTGCGCCTTAAAACCCCAATTCAATTCAATTCAATTAGGAAAATAGTGCTGAAGTGATGTACATTGTAAAAAAAAAAAAAAAAAGTTTTATGAGAATGACGGAAACTGACCCCGTACCTGGGAGGATTAATTACTGCAAAAAAATGGTGTTTTTTTTTGCTAAAACTATGAAAGGGTAGGTAACCTTTTTTAGAAACATAGTTTACAGTTTATTTTATATCAAATAGGGCAATTTAACTGAAAATATGTATTAAAATGTTTTTTGGATGCAAAGTCCGGTTGAAATAATTAGTATGGTTAGTCAGAATTTCCAGTGTTTTAGCTCTTCTGGTTGAAAACCACAAAAGTTGATGCAGTGGCATGAATTCTTTTAGTCTATCCATCCTTAAACATTTTATCTCAAAATACCCCGTTATATCTTTTCAAGAAAGAGTTATCTCCATTGTTTCTAAAAATTTAAATCGACATGCTACATCGACTTGGTTATGTTCAAAATGATATTTGTCAGATCAGTTAAAAGATGGCCATTTGTGGCCATTTTTGTAACATAATTATACTTCCTTCGAAATGAAAGATGGCCACCACTATGTCTTAAAAAGACTTACAATAGGAAGATGGTTATCTCTACTCCCAGAAACGTGAGATATTACGAGACATTTTCCAAACAGAGCAGTATGGCATGTTCAAAAATAAAATGTCGGAGGTCGCCATCTTTGTTAACATAGACTGATATAGGAAAGACGTGATGGATACTTTTCTTAAAATTCTTCAGATATTCATAAAACCACAGGAACATTGCCAATGGTTTGGGTGGTCTTAAATGACATTAAAGTCCTACATAATCCAGGAGGAATCTCGAGGCTTAGCATGGTAGTTGTGCTAGAAGTAGCGACCATTGCTTAAAATTGAAACGTGTGTTATCGCTTCTGTTCTGAAACCGGTAATTATTCCTATCTGTCCTTCTTGATCGGAATTCAAGGTCTTTATGCAAACGTGGAAACGTGGCTGCATCGTAAATGGAGTGTCTACTTTAGAATTTGCAGCATCTCTGCAGTTCTGTAGGTAAGAAGGTTCTAGGCCCATTCTCCATAATTTATCTTGATGTAAATGAAGGATGAGCCTGGCATGGTCATTCCTGTTAGGCGCCATATAACCTTTCATGTGTTGGTGCGCCTTAAAACCCAATTCAATTCAATTGCCAGTACAGCACAGTTCCAGGCTGAACTTGTGTTACTTTAATAGGGCCCTAAATTAATTTTATTATGTACATGTATTAATCTGGGTATTCAGGATGGGTTTTCTTAAACAGTTTGCCAGTACAGCACAGTTCAAGGCAGAACTTTTGTTATTTCAATAGGTCTCCGTGTGGTTGCCTGGGTAGAATACAACCACTGCAAATCCCGCTAGAGGCAGAGGGGTATCGTAAATGGAGTGTCTACTATAGAATTTGCAGCAACTCTGCAGATTAGAAGGTTCTAGGCCCATTCTCCATATTATATCTAGATGTAAATGGAGAATGAGCCTGGCATGTTCATCCCCGTTTACAAATACAAATACAAATACATGGCATTTATATAGCGCAAAAATTATAAAATATTCTATTGCGCTTCACAATTACATAACACACATTTAGTTAAAAAGAATAAACATTTTACACATGTACATGTATATGATACTACATAATTATATACACACATAAAACATATACATTCAAAATATAAACACCATATGGTTGGCACCATATGACCTTTTTTGTGTTGTTGTGTCGTAAAAACCCAATTCAAAAGTTACTTCAATAGGGCCCTAAAGTAATTGTTATGTGTTAATCTAGGCATTAGTGCAATATACACTTATATACATCTAATAGTTGTTCATGCAAGTCATGCTGTAGTTTCAGGGTAATATTTATACTCTTTAATTATACTCCCACTTTCACAAAGTGAAGTGGGGCTATATAGGAATCACGTCCGTAACATCTCATTTTTTTGCACAATGTCGCGTCGCGTCCTGTCCTATCTTGTTAACACATTTTTGTCTTGTTTCGTCCCATTGTGTAACACATTTTTATTACTTGCATTATTATTTGCATTTCTCAGACAGTTTTGAATGGGTTGTTCTCAAACTTCATATACACATAACAACTGATGACCTTGTGTCCCTCTACATTACCCATTGTTGATTACCTAATTTATTGCAGAATTATGGCCCTTTATTTGACTTAAAATTTAAGCAGGGGAAATCCATCACATTCAGTGATAGTTCCAGTTTTACATGTAATGCTTATTGTTCACAGTGGCTGAAAATGTCACATAGTTTTGCATTAGTTGACATGACATGCATTTCAGATAGATGGTCGTGACCGAATGATTAACAACGTTGCGTTGTAAACCTTCGCCTCTCAACCCCACTGGGATTGTGAGGAAGTGTCGATTCTTACGGATGGCGGGAGGTGTACAGTACTGGTTCTACCCAGGAAAAGTGGGTGGCATACATCATTAAAGGGGCTCGCGGCAATATTGAAGTTTTATCAAGAATTAAAACTAGCTTCTCGAATTATTAATCCTGTATCATTTAGACTTTAAACCTGCTTGCATGTAATTAAATAAAATGTTGAGTTTTAAATTATGTCTTCTTTAATCTATCATAGGTTTAAATATATTAATGGTACAATATAATCAACAGTTAGTAATATACAGAAGTAATTTGCAATGAAATATTCTTATAATTTTGAATTAATGATTGAACAAATGCGAGTAAATGGACGTCGCGAGTTTTAAAAAAAAATCAAGATTGCCGTATGTCCCTTTAAAAGGTGCTAGATCAAATATTGTTTTATTACAAGTAATAATATGTATTTTGGAAAGATATTAAATAGCTTCTCAATATTTAAAATTGTCAAACGGAAGTAAGTCGCCCACGAGCTGTGTCATTTGATCTGTGCTGGTAGAAGGATTTCTTTTAGTTTGGCAAGTTAAACAAAATAACTTAAATTTAAGAATATGACTCTACTCTTTTGAGAATATTGGAGAGCCAGAAAAGACCCATAGTAAAGTCAGTAGAGGTATTACAGTTGCCTTATCGCCATAATAGACTCATTTCAAGGCAATATCGTGCAGCACACAATGTGACATTAAAAATTTACATAATTTGGATTTGGAACACTCCGTTGTTAGGGATATCACATATAATTATGATTATTATATTCAGGCAAACATAATGGCGCGGCGTGGGTCGTCATATCTGTCAATAAGACAATACCATTAAAGAAGGTGCTTACATAAATTGTCTTGAGTTGGACATGGTGCTTATTATTTTATTATTATTTAAAACTTCAAAGGTTCATTTGAACCCATTTATGCACAATTAACTTGATTTCCAACAGGATTATTGTTCATTCAAGCTTCATATGCAAAATATCACCAGAGAACATCACTGACAGCAAAGAGAAACAAATCATATTTTACTACAGTGCCCACAAGGCAAAATTATGTATTTTTTCTACTGACGAGTTAGTTATATATACTGAACAAAAAAGTTTAGCACAACTTTTTAGGGACATAGATTAAACACATGAATATAATTGATATAATTGTTTTAATATATTATAAATGCTAGGTAAGGATGTGATTTTCAAACACATTGTGTTAGTTTCTTATTTTTTCAATCTCATTAATGTCCGTACCTTTTAGCTTATAAAACACAAAATAATTGCGTTGACAAATATAATACACCAACCATTATTGAATATTTACTGAAAATATAAAGAAAAGTTTGTTTGGCGGAATTTAATAACGATACAATTTTTTTTACCAATTCGTGGGATTGAACCCATACTAAAATGACACTCGCTTGTCATCGGTCGAATACCCTACCAACTGAGCTAAGCGGGCCAGATGTACTATGCCTTACTGTTTAGAGTACTAATGTTGTAATAATTTCGGTGGAATATATATTTTCAAACACACGGGATAACGCCCATGATTTTCTTTGTATCTTGATATAAAACATGCCATTTCGTGCATTTCTTAGAATTTATCATGCAATCCGAACAGCAATAACACACGAAGACTTTATCTTTATGCGGATATAGATCTATGTGTTTTATGTGGATTTTGTTTGTTCAGTTCACTCGAACTTGCATATGAAACGCGCAAGGTCATCAGCTGTTATGTGTATATGAATTTGGTTGATCTTCTCATGAATATTGATTAGATGAAAGGTCGACTTGACGTGACATACAAGGGAGTGTGGTCAGATCCTATAGCGGAGAGTATCAAAGCGTAATTAGGATATGATTTTAATGCAAATCCCGCTAGAGGCAAAGGGCCCCCCCCCCCCCCCCCCCCCCCCCCCCCCCCCCCCTTTCATGTTCATTTTGTCATTTGTTTATCATGCTCATTCAAGGTTTTCTTCATGACGTTGCTCCATCATAAATGGTGTCTGCATTAGAATTAGCAGCAACTCTGCAGGTTAGAAGGTGCTAAGCCCATTCTCCATATTTTATCTAGATGTAAATGGAGGATTCATCCCTGTTTGGCGCCATATAACCTTTCGTGTGCCGTAAAACCCCAATTCAATTCAATTTAATGAGATTGTTATTTTCTAAGCGAAGTATCAGAATTACCCCCCATAATTATATTAAAAACAACTTATTCGTTATACAAACATATTGCTTTGAACAAATTTAATTTTTGGCATTGACATGAATTACCCGTTCTATTTATTGTTTAAAAAATGAAGAAATGTGTTCACAAACGCTTGTTATTCTCAAACAAAAACATTCCAAATTTTGTAATTTGAAAATTACCTCCCTTTGATTTCGGTTTTTCGATACTCCATAAAAGTATAATTTTCCTATCAATTTTCCCCCATCATGTTTTTTCTATATTTATCACCTTGTTTAAAAATGACATTGTATCATTATTATTGATCATATCTGTCACTTTATCGTTGACCCCGAACATACACGGCTTTGTATCTCATCTATGGAAATGACCCATTTTATGTGATTAATTTATTTTGTTCAGTATATATAAATTAGTAGGTTCTAGAAATTTACTACATTTGGCCAAAGAAATAGCAAACCGTCATTTGGGACATGAGGTAGAAAAATCTCCAAGGGGGCTGGAAAATGTTTTTGAATTAGTGACTGAGATCACAACATTATTTCCATTAATCGTCTTAATCTGTATTATTATCATTTTTTGCTCACCAGAATTTCCCATTCCAACCCGGTGTGACCTACGTTGTTAAAACACCATTTGTAAACTACTGTAAGCTTCTCATATACTGCCAAAGTGTTCCCGAGGCAAGATTAGGGCCATTGCCCATCCAATGTTACCGGTTGGGTTTTTCCGTTCGGTTATCGTTATAATGTATTCATGATAACTTTTGGGTGGTGGGTTCTCGTCGGGTTAACAACAGATCAGTGGGAGGCTGTAAATAAATATATATAATATTTATTTCATGTAAGATCTAACTCCGATGTCTCAAACATCGAATCATTGCTTAGACCCCACAAATTCATGTTTTCAGTCATGGTCCCATTGCAAGATGTAGTTAAAGCCAGTTTAAGAAGACTTCTGTTTGCTATTGGGTAGAGCCCCATTTGGCCCTGGCCTAAGAAATTGCCAACTGTCTAACCCTACGTGAGGTAAAATTCTCCCACAGCCCCTCCAATGAAACTGGAATCTGAATACCATGATTCTGATAGACATTACGTGGTTCGAGTATTAACTTACATACCCCATCCAACCCCTTCTCCAAGAAGCAAAAACGGGGTTGGCTGGGGTATGAAATAAAACCTTAATTTCGATAGTTTGCATATTGTAAAATTAACACATTTAATAAGTAATATCATAAGTAAAAAAATGTTTTAAGCATGTTTTATTGTCGAAATATCCATTACAAAATCCTGCTAATATAAATTTTCCCATCGCTTATGGAATTAAGGCGAGACCACGTAATGATATTCTGAGCTTATTTTTTCTTTTCTTTTTTTTTACCTTTTTTTTTACCAAAACGTATTGCATGTCTTTATCTGGTACGCAATTCATTTCCGGTAATCATCTTCATCTCCATCATTGTCACTTTTTGCTCATCACCATTTCCCATTCCAACCTGATACGACAAAGCTGTCAAAAGGTTGTAAAACACCATTCATTCATTTATTGCTATTGGTTAAAAACTCTCAATTAGAAGTTTGCCATTTCAGTAAAAAAGGAAAATTTGATAAATATTATCAGTGCCATAATGATTATTGTCAGAAGGATTTTGTGCTTTGCTTCATAATTATGATATACCGGTAAATGTATAATTCATTTAATATTTAAGAGAACACCGGATTGTTGTTAACTTATTAATATGCAATATATAGCATCCCACATACCTTCAATACAATCGTGTTCCGTTTGAAGAAATAATAAATGAGATTAACGAAGTTAATTGACTTCTCGTGTTCATTTTTACCAGTAAAATAGTTCATGTATAATTACAGACAAATCTAACAGTGTAAGGTTGTTTCTATATAATTTTATAAACAATGTCGTTTCCAAGGAAGTACTGGTAAGTGTAAATTTGGTTGTTGATGTTTTTTCATTGGCATCCAATATATTTGTCCCTCAGCTTTTCAAAGGCAAAGGGTTAAAAATAGTAATTGTCCTTCACACTTCTTTGTGGCCGTTGCGCAACTACTCATTCATTTTGCAGGGATTCAATTCATATTTGGTGGGATTGTTTGTCATCATGTGATGATGATCATATTCAGTCGTCATTTTGATTTGACAATTTTATCTAGTCATTTAGGTTTGAATGGATTTAATTCATATTTGATAGGATTGTTTGCTATCGTGAAGAATATCATATTTGTCATTTTATTCCGCAGTAATGGCCTTTCTCAATCTCATTAAAATCTGACCCTTTATCACGCTACGATTCTCTACGCTACTAAGGATCTGACAACACTGCATTGAAGGTCACGTCAGATTGACCTTACGATTAGCAAATCAGATTTCACCCTACAAAAATTGTTCAGTATAGATGCTGTGGAGCTCGGTCTAAGCTCGGTATTGAAAGAGGCAATGTCCGTAACTTTTAGCTTATAAAACACAAAATAATGGCGTTGACAAACATAACACACCAATCATTATTGAATATTTATTGGGGAAAAAAAAGATAGTTTGAAAAAGATTGTTTGACGGAATTGTAATAACGGTACAAAAATAAAATACCGATTTGTGAGATTGAACCCACACTAAAATTACACTCGCAGGTCAATAGTCAAGTTCGCTATCAACTGAGCTAAGTGGGCCAGATGTACTACGATTCACTATTTAGAACATCTAATGTAATAATTTCGGTGGAATATATATTTTCAAAACACATGACAGCACCCATGATTTTCTTCGTATCTTGATGTAAAACATGCCATGTAGTGCATTTTCTTGAATTTATCATGCAATCCACAGCAATAACACACAAAGACTTTATCTTTATTCGGATATAGATCTGTTTTGTGGATTTTGCTAAATATCGGTCCTGATCTGAGCTTTATCTTGGAATGCGCTCGAACTTCCATCATTCCATTTATGTGACAAGGGTATTTTGGGGGAAAATGACTGATCAGCAGCTGGACATTGTAAATCCTGATCAGCTTACTCGCAGGCTGCTCTGAGTTTAAAATGGACACAAAGGCTATTATGGTCGTGCTTAGCAGGTTAAAGGTTAACATTTATTTTCATAATTTGCTCAAATTTTGAATGAATGAACATGATGAATGGTGTTTTACAGCACATCGGCACATACATAGGTCATATTGTGCGCAATCAAATTTTAAACACGTTTTTTTAAGCGTTGACTGAATGTAAACTGATGATGGTATCTTTATTATTTATTTTCGATTTTATTTGATGAATCTGTTAAAAATATATTTACGAGTGTTCATACAATTTTTTGTCAATTGTACATTCCTTTTAAAAGATATAAAATAAAATGTTAACTGCGGTATTTACAAGTGTCATCTAGTGTAAGTGCGTTTAGCAGTGATTCTGATGTGTTTTCACTTGGGATACGCACCAACAGCAATCATTAGCAACTTTTCCCGCTTCCAGGTGGAGAAATTTTCGTGCACGGGCGGGCATCTGAGTAGAACCACCGATGTTACGCAAGCCAGCTGGATAGCTTCCTCACATGAAGATTCCTAGGCTCACGAGGGATCGAACCAACAGCAGACGGGGGCAAGTGATTTCAAGTCACAGACTGTAACCACTCGGGATATCGATCCCGAATCGAAAAACTTACGATCGTTAAACTCTACATATATCAAATCAGCAGTGAACAAAGAAATGGGCGGTGAACAGAAAACTCAAGTACCTATATCAGAAACGGATCTTTAATGCTGCATAATTCATAAAAATAACTGAACAGAAGTCTAAATGCTAATTTACCAGAACGTCCAAAGTAACAACATAGCTATAGTGTTACTGTAGCTTTAAATATTATGAAGATTTATACTGGCACACTGAAGGTATATCCAACAAGAAAAAAGAAAAAATTGACCGCAGGTTAGACATCAACAAAGTGTACAAAAGGTGGTGATCAAGTACATGCCATACAGGGATCATTTTATATAATTTATGAAGTTGAGAATAAATTTCTCCTAACTTTAAGAAGCACAGAAGCCAAGGTGTATAGAAACAGACAACACCACCTCCAAGCTCGGAAAACACTTTATGCCAATGAGAATTTACCACTCATCATGTTATGGTGGAACTGGGCGACTGATTTTCTAACGCAAATGCATACAAAGCTGCATGGCATGTACTTCTACTAAGAAAGTTTCAAATTAAGCAAAACTATGCTTAAACTTTTTCTTTGATGAACATGCTAAAAATGATAGTTTATTATAAAATGAAAATAAACTTTTAAAAAATAATATAGAAATAAAAATGAAATGCTATGAAATAGTGAAATGTATCATCAAAGAACAGTAAAATAATTTATATAAAAATTACAATTAAAAATTAATATTTTTGGTGGGTAAATGCTTTGTATAAAGTCAGATCTTTGATGCAGTAATGAAACCATTAACAACAAACGCATAACGGAAGCACTTCAGATGGGGTTATAAAACATTAGATATTTAAATAAGTGTACATACATTTGAATACATTCAGTTCAACATTCCAACCTAATCACCATCCCTGCTCCTTTCAGCACCTACTGAAGTTTGTTCTCAAACTCTTTTTATATTAAAGGATATTCACTCTCTTTTATCTAACTTGGCTAACTTTGATAACTTAGAAATCAAAATGAGGAATTATAAGGTAAAATTAAATGCAAAATGTTATTTTATTAAGTAATCAAAAATTAAATAGTTACAAAATGTTATATTATTTAACCCCATTATAACCTCATTTCCATATAATGTTAATATTACTAAAGTGCATGGGACAGGCATAAGTAAAACTTACTGAAAGCACTTCTCTGCATTATAAATATGGATGTTATATTTCTTATGTACATAGGCTTAGAATCTATACAAATCAAGGAATCTAAATGGTATCTAAAAATTATAATTTTCATCTGACATATAATGTACAAATACAGGCAGTAAATTTTATCAGAACAAATCAAATGTAAGTAATAAAAGTGATACATGGAGTAAGCATACCATCTTACTTCCTTAAAGCTTTTGACATAAAATTCCTTCCAACGTATCAGTTTCATCTGTAGAATAACACAAACAATTCCACAATACCGTATTCGGTAACTTGTAAAAATATAAGTTACACATTTTGTAACATTCAAACCGTATCATGTAAAGGTAATACCTTCCAAATACTGTAATTACAAGCACCGACTTAATGTTTTTTTATACAAACAAAGGTTAACTTATTATGTAACCTTATAAAACAAACTAACAAATATTTAAAATTGTGTTTAAAGGGACACATGGCAATCTTGAAGTATGAATCGAGCATTAAAATTAGCACCTCGACTTATTTATCGTGTATCATTTTCAGTGTAAACATGCTTGCATATACATACATACACAAATGGTAAGGCAAAAAAAAAGTTTGTTTCCGCTAACGGCTTAAAAAAAATAGGGTAGGTAGGTAGGCAAAACTTTTTTTTTATTCTTTTTTTTATTATTAATGACCTTATTTTTGTTAATGAAAAAACACTTTTAATATGATAAAAAATACTGGGGAAGGTATTACTACCTACATTATACATGGTTATAGCCCTTTTTCAATATCTGGTAATGTACACTGGAAACCCCAGGGGTCGTTGGTTCAAATCTCACTAGCGGAATATTTTATATTTTTTTTATCTCCATAAGAAACCTTGGTTCATGGGTGCAACTTTTTAAAAAAAATTAGGGTCGGCGGCTTAATAATAGGGTCGGTCGGGTTAGCGGAAACAAAACACTTTTTTCTTTTAAGCCTAATAAAATGTTCAGTTTTCTTTTTTCGTTGTTGTTTACCATGTGTTTAAATATATTATTGTTTCAATATAAGCAACAAATAGTAATATGTAAAACAAAAAAAAATTGCTTTCAACCACTCACATAATTATTAATAACTTTCAAATAGACATACACTATATTAGACGGAACACTGCGCGTTTTAAAGAAATCAAGTTTGCCATGCCTTCCTTTAACCCGTAACCCGCTATTAAAGCACGACTATAATAGCCTTTGCGTCCATTGCAAACCCAGATCAGCATGCATGTAAGATCAGGGTTTACAATGTTCGGCTGCTGTTCAGTATTTTTTTCCCAAAACACCCCTTTACATAAATGGAATGGTCTTAATTCAAAGAAAGAACAGTCCATTATATATATGTCACGGGTTAAGGGTTAAAAGAGATTTCTGCCATCATTTTCATGAGAAGAAGAACACTTGGCATGTTTGCTGCTCTTTATTACATCTTACAACAAGATGGCAGCTATCATTTTAAACATATATCCATGCATGACAAAGTTAAATCCGTAGATATATTAAAATTATTATGCCCTAAACTTTTAAAACTAAATATTAAAGACAATCATTTTATAATAATTGTGGTCGAAGTGTACAAGTTACATCAACACGGATTGGACAGCTTTAAACATGAACTGGAGAGCATCCTTCCGACACATTAAATCAGTTTTTAATAAAACAAAATATTTTATTAATCACCTTTCAAAAGAACACAACACACCATTACATTGTTAACCGTCCTCTATAAAAGTGGATTGTAACAGTCAGTAACAATTGTATCATTTGAATTTTATTAAATACAAACTAAGTCAAAACATTAAAGGAAAACATCCTTTGAATAATTTTGTCATCTTTTCAGTGGAGAACACTGACTTTTTAACACATCTTGAACAAATTTTAATTTAAAACATATATTCATTGAAGAAAACATTATCTTAACAAATTTTAATCAATTTTCTCCAGTTTCTCTTCATCCTTCTGTACATCTGATACTTTCACTTTCAAATCTTCCTTTGTGTTTGAATTCTTCTCTTTATCCTTTCCTTCCCCTTCCCCCTCCTCATCTTCCTCATCCCCCATACACTGGAGACATTTGGCCTCATTTAGCCCGTAGTCTATACACGATTCCCCGATACACTGACAACAACCCTGGTCGTGGAACCAGCGATATTTGGCCGAGCCCATGGACTTGCACGACTGTTTGCACTTTTTCAGAGACATACACTGGGACATGAAGGCCACTGTACAGTTATACAAGCCTGCACTTTCAATATGAGACATAGATGATCCTCGCTGCGAGAATTCCGTACCTGAAAAATAAACAGAACAAATTTAAGCTATTGAAGCAAAACTATTTGTTTACCTTAAAGCTATTAAAGAATCCATGCTTTTTTGTATGTTTTTACCTCAAGATTTACTCTTCTTTTTTTTTGGCCCACCTTCTCAAGCACTTTTATCTGCTCCTTTCTTTCGCTTTCTCTCACTCCGTCTTCCGCCAGCTCTGCTTTTGTCCCTTCTACTGGATGGTGATCTGTTTTGACCTACTTTCTGCAGGAGCCTCACTGTATATTCCGTTTCTACGACTCTCGCTGTTCACCCGCAGTTCACCTGATGTTTCTCTTTTTTCCTTTGGATTTCACTGTTTCTGGGACATTGCTGATATGTCATGTTCTTGTCTATTGCTGTGAAACAGCCTCCCCATAGTACTCTATGTTACTCCATTCAAGCTACTATGCCACTACTAGTTATTGGCCATTGCATACTTTAGACGCGCCATACGAATAACTAAAGAATTTCTGTCTACAGCTTCCCTATCCCTATTCGGTGAACGTCGGCCTAACATCGTCACAAGACAGCAGTGAGCTACTAACTACTCATGAAGCAAATTTGAGGGCTGAGAAGGTGGATTTTTGCCGAAATGGTGATGAATGATAAGCAATGAATTAATGAAACATGAAATGGAAAGACCAGCATCTGGCGGGGTTTGAACCCACAACCTCCCGCTTGTGGGCCCAGCGCGCTACCACTGGGCTATAGAGGCCTTACAGGATTTACTATTACACAGGAAAAATATCTAGTTTTTAAAATCCAAGAAACAGTATAAACACACATGAATTTAATTCCATATTTCAGTAACACAACAAGAACAAGAATTCATTCATGAAATTCATTTGTTTTACGTATATATTCCACATATGTATTTCATATGAAAGTAACACATGTGTAATAAATATGAAAAATATTTTTTACTAAATAACATTAACACTTAAACAGATAGTTTATGTTTATCCATTTCTACAATAATACAATCTACACATAAATAGGTTATGGGTGCAAAAACTGATGAAAGATGAAGAAATGAGCATGCATGATATAAATGTTATGCATCATAGCTTCATATGAAATACATATATGTATGCCACATGTGTATAATTTTAAATGAACAATATATGTGGTGCATATGTGCCACATATGTAAATAACATGATGTACCAATGGAAATAACTTGCAAATAATAAGAAAGTAACACATATGTGTCACACGTACGTCGCAACATTTTTGCTGTGTATCATATCTCAGAGTTACAACTGTCCATAGATTGGATTAAAATCTGTGTGGGCATGTGCAGTAGATATTCAGGGCATATTTAAGCGGGGCCAAAATTCGGCCTCTTCCCAACTGCAAAAACCTCTATTTTTTCCCATTTCTGGGGTAAAAAATTCCCAATCTTAAAAAAAAAGGGACAGACTTTACATAGTTCCAAACTTTGTATGTTAAAATAAATAAATTCTAAAACCTGATTGATATTATACATAAAACATACATTTTAATAAGGGTTTTCCCTTAAAAAAAACATTCTCGTAAACAGCGAAAATCACGCTACTTGTTTTCCCAATTTCAGCAGGCCTAGGCCTTTTCACAGTTTTTTTGGAAAAGGGCCCATGATGTTTTAGAGCTGACTTAGAGTCATGGTTATCAATTCCATTTTAATATCTAATTTAACAAGAGGTCAATGACCTTGAAGCTCTACTGATTGATTTTGATTTCAGGAAGTAGTCGCTACAGACTTGATTTTTGAAAATCTATTTTTAACCGTGGCGGCCATCTTGAATTTCCGGCCGACCTGAAATTTTGCTAAGATCAATAAGACATTAAGAGCAACATTC
This sequence comes from Cyrtodaria siliqua, assembly GCA_037043455.1. Taxonomy (NCBI): domain Eukaryota; kingdom Metazoa; phylum Mollusca; class Bivalvia; order Adapedonta; family Hiatellidae; genus Cyrtodaria; species Cyrtodaria siliqua. The sequence continues at coordinate 78,228 of JAWPHD010004215.1, forward strand.
CTGTGAAGTTTCATGAAAATCCGTCAGGTAGTTTCAAAGAAGTAGTCGCTACAAGTTTTCATTATATAACTCTATGTAAACAAAGCAGCCATGTTTAAGGTCAAATCAAAACGATTTTCGACAAGGACCAACATCATGTCATACTGATCATTTTAGAAAAAGTCCCATATCAATATCTCTTATTGTTTTGAAGAAGTAGTCGCTACAAACTTATTTATTTTAAATCTATTTTTAGCTGTGGCGGCCATCTTGAATTTCAGGCCGACCTGAAATTTTTCTAGGATCAACTAGACATCAAGAGCAACATTCCTGTGAAGTTTCATGAACATCCGTCATGTAGTTTCAGAGGAGTAGTCGCTACAAGTTTTTACTATATAACTCTATGTAACCAAAGATGGCCACTGGCAGCCATGTTTAATGTCGAATCAAAATAATTTTCCACAAGGATCTACATCATGTCATGCTGATCATTTTAGAAAAAGTCCCATATCAATATCACTTAGGCCAAATAAAATTATACCTGTGTTTACTGTAACATTGCTGAAAAAAATCGGGTAGGTAGGTAGGCATTTTATTTTATTTTATTTTTTTATTTTATTTTTTGGCGAAGTTAATTTAAGGTGGCGATGAGCTTTGATGAATGGGAAAATGTGGTATTTTAAAAACTACAATAGATAACAAATGAAATTGTGTATGTGTTATTGTTTCCCAAAAGGCATGGCAACATGGCTCTTTTCCCAATCACTTGCAATTATTGCAAAGGGGTAAAACCGTTAATTTTATTTTTCGCAAGTCCGGAAGAGGGTCAGTTCCAACAGCAGGACAATGAGCACATGAGTCGGCCTTGATCGCGTGAAAATAATTATTTAATTTTTTTTTTTTTTTTTTTTTTTTTTTCAATTTTTTCATTTTTTTTTTTTTCAATAAAAAAAAAAGGAGTCGGGGGTGTTTTCAGCGGGTCGGTCGGGTTACAGTAAACTCAGGTATAATTTTATTTGGCCTTATAGTTTTCAAGAAGTAGTCGCTACAAACTTATTTTTTAAAAATCTATTTTTAGCTGTGACGGCCATCTTGAATTTCCGGCCGACCTGAAATTTTGATAGGATCAATTAGACCTCAAGAGCAACATTCCTGTAAAGTTTCATGACAATCCGCCAAGTAGTTTCAGAGGAGTAGTCGCTACAAGTTTTTACTATATAACTCTATGTAAACAAAGATGGCCGCTGGCAGCCATGTTTAACGTTGAATCAAAACGATTTTCGACTAGGATCAACATCATGTAATGCTGATCATTTTAGAAAAAGTCCCATATCAATATCACTTATAGTTTTCAAGAAGTAGTCGCTACAAACTTATTTTTTAAAAATCTATTTTTAGCTGTGACGGCCATCTTGAATTTCCGGCCGACCTGAAATTTTTCTAGGATCAATTAGACATCAAGAGCAACATTCCTGTAAAGTTTCATGACAATCCGCCAAGTAGTTTCAGAGAAGAAGTCGCTACAAGTTTTTACTATATAACTCTATGTAAACAAAGATGGCCGCTGGCAGCCATGTTTAACGTTGAATCAAAACGATTTTTGACTAGGATCAACATCATGTCATGCTGATCATTTTAGAAAAAGTCCCATATCAATATCACTTATAGTTTTCAAGAAGAAGTCGCTACAAACTTGTATTTTAAAACTCTATTTTTAGCTTTGGCGGCCATCTTGGATTTCACATCAACATGAATTTTTGCTAGGATCAACTAGACTTTATGGGCAACATTTCTGTCAAGTTTCATGAATATCCATCCAGTAGTTTCAGCTGTGAAGTCGCTACAAATAAAAGTTTACGGACAGACAGACGGACGGACGCCGGACGCCGTACCACGGCATAAGCTCTGCTGATCTCTGATCAGTAGAGCTAAAAATGATTAATTTCAAGCATATTGCGATTAGTTCCAGTTAGCTATATACATTTACACTGACCCAAAATAATCATGAATATTTCCACTGCAACTTGGAAAAGATGCATTTGATTGGTCAATGCATCCCGTCGCATTCCCAGAATGTCATGAAAAGTGGAGAGCGGACGAAAGCTCACTGATGCAAGACGGGTAGAAATTCGGATAAATCCTTTAACAATTTATCACTCAAAAACAAACTTTCCTGCCCTGATGAGATGTCGCATCATTATTGTGCCGAAGGCTTTACAAAGGTTACTGTTGTGAAACTCTGGCAAGGGAAAATGATGTGTGTTAATTTTTCACATTAACACTGCATCATATAAAAGCTCAGGCTGAATCTGACTGACAGCATGAGCACTGGATTTAAAACATATTAAGCTATAAATAAGTTTCTGTTTGCTGATCATAATGCCGATCATAATGCCAGTAGACCATCTATAAATAACTTAACAGCTGCAACAGATTCTACTTTCACCTGTAAGACATGTTACTAGAAAAGTTTGGTTAGATTTAAAGAGCTTAACCCCGAGATTGGGAAGGTAAAAACTTAATATTTATATGTAGTGAAACCTTTAATAAGAGACCTTTAATGGAAAGAATAAACTTAGTCTCTTAATACAGTTTGTCTCTTGATACAGGTGCATATAAATTAAAACAATACACCTGGGAGCTGAAATTGTGGTCTCTTAAAGCAGATGGTCTCTTAAAGAGGCTCTACCTATATTTTTTTGTCCACCAAGTGATATAAACTTTACTTAATCATAAAGAGGACTATGAAAAAGGTAAATGGCAATAATTTCACCCCATGTAATATGTGTTTTGTTGGGGAAAAACAGGATTGAAAAGATCGGATTTTTGAAATTGTAAACGTTATTGTTTTAGACAAGCCGATTGCGGCGATTTCCGATCTTATTCGTTTACAATCGGAACAGTCTCGTCGGATTGGCGAAGAGTTCCGATCGATTCGTTTACTATCGGAACTGCCCCGAATAGTTTGTTTTCATTCAACTGAATCGCATTGCGCATGTCCGAGAAAATCGTAAAAACACGTAGTTCTCCGGCAGGGGAGCATTTTATTCAAGATATTGTTTTGATCATAATTAATAACTTACAGAACAGGAATACGAACCATGTTTCTTCTTAGAATACTCATAAATTAGCTTTGTATACATATAAATGCAGTAATATTGAGTAGTTAATAGTTTACATTAAAAATCGCGCAGATATAGGTAGTGCCTCTTTAATAGAGATGGTCTTTGAGCAGAGTTGAATAATGTACTCATTCTTTTAACACATGTTTAACCAGCTTGTATGGCTCAACAATTTATAAAAAATATTCCTAGATCACTTCTTTTTGTAGGGATACTATATAATTATGTACTATGCCAGTGTCGCAAGATATTCATGGTACTTCTTAGAGTCTTCTACAGAAATTATTTAAGGGATAGGGAAATTAAATTTGAATGTCATGGGGTGGGTGTGCGAGGGAGTTACCCTTCGGTTGCCCAATATTTTTACAGTTGATGACTTATTTAGATGCAATTTGAAGTAGATTTCAACTGTAAACGAAAGGATGTTTAAGAAGTATAGCCTACAAGGAGCTATTTATAGACAGGTATAATGCATTTTGCAGGTTTATTGGTGTCTTTAAGGGATAGGGCAGAGAGATCAAAGGATAGGGGGCTAATTAAGGAGTAAGGGGAAATTAGATTTTAGAATTAAGGGATAGGGGGAATATGCTCTTAAATGGCCTGTGGAAGACTCTGTTCTTGATAAAAATTCATCCCCTTTATATAACGTTAATCTAACACTGAACTCTGACCAAAAACTCTCTATTTTATGGTAACTTGATTGAAAATAAGTATTAAAAGCAAACCATACTATACCCTGTGTTATATTGTTCTTTTAAATGCAATCTATAAACATCAAAAGTAGACCCAGTACATGAGTATACCCAGTAGAACGATTAAGCATTTTAATATTGGCAATTTGTTTATACACCTGCCTAAGAAAATCAAGTAAACACATCTGCTTGCTAGATGTCTGTCTTCAATTCTTTGAAGTTTAACAAAGGTATACTTGTTAACTTGTTATAGGTTTCAGATATAGGATCTTTATTGAAGCTTCAGAAAGAATAGTTAACGGAGACGGATGAGTGGGTTTAAAACGGTTTGAATTGGTAAATGAGGCAATTTGTCAGTCAAATAATGAATTAAAATGGATTTCAAAAAGGTCCTGCTCAGTGTAATAGGGTAATTGCTCAACGTTGGGTGGGTTTACATTAATCAAACTATTAACTATTTGATGTTTGTAAATATTTCTTTTAAAAAGCATTTGACCTTGGGTAAATGATTCACATAATGTGCATGCAATTACAAACAGTTTATGATATATTTTTCAATTTTAAAAAATGTAAACTTTATTTAAAGATATTTTATTTGTTCAATATTTTACACATTTTATATTTTATATTACGCAAAACAAGTATTATAACGGAATTTTTTTTATTTATAAATATTATATTATTCCAAAGACCAGTTGAGTTATCTTCTGTTAGAAAGACCACCTGTCTCCAAAATATTTAAGACCAGTTGAGTTTTTTTCTGTAAAATTAAATGATCACCTGTCTCCAGAGACCAGTTGAGTTTTCTTCTGTTAGAAAGACCACATGTCTCAAAAGACCAGTTGAGTTTTCTTCTGTTAGAAAGACCACCTGTCTCAAAATACCAGCTGAGTTTTCTTCTGTAGAAAAGACCACCTGTCTCAAAAGACCAGCTGAGTTTTCTTCTGTTAGAAAGACCACCTGTCTCAAAAGACCAGCTGAGTTTTCTTCTGTAGTCTAGCAAAGACCACCTGTCTCAAAAGACCAGTTGAGTTTTCTTCTGTAGAAAAGACCACCTGTCTCCAAAGTCTCCAGAGACCAGTTGAGTTGTCTTCTGTAAGAAAGATCATCTGTCTCCAGAGACCAGTTGAGTTGTCTTCTGTTAGAAAGACCACCCGTCTCCAGAGACCAGTTAAGTTGTCTTCTGTTAGAAAGACCACCTGTCTCCAGAGACCAGTTAAGTTGTCTTCTGTTAGAAAGACCACCTGTCTCCAGAGACCAGTTGAGTTGTCTTCTGTAAGAAAGATCATCTGTCTCCAAAGACCAGTTGAGTTCTTTTCTGTAAGAAAGTTCATCTGTCTCCAGGGACCAGTTGAGTTTTATTGTTAGAAATACCACCTGTCTCCAAAGACCAGTTGAGTTTTTTTCTGTAAGAAAGGTCACCTGTCTCCAGGGGCCAGTTGAGTTTTCTTCTTTAAGAACCATTGCATTTCTTCTGTAAGGAAAAACAACCCGTGTCCATGCATAGACCATTTGAGTTTTCCTTAAAAAATAAAAATCACCAGTCTCCAGACCTGCTGAGTATGATTTCAAAAAAAAATACATGTCTCCACCCTTCTCCAGAGATCAGTTGAATATATTATTTTGAAAGAAAAACTACCTGTCTCAAAGAGACCATTCGAGTTTTATTCTGAAAGAAAGATGACCAGTTGACTTCATTTCTTGTGAAAGAAAGGTCATCTGTCTCCAGTTGTCAGTTGCGTCTCTTCTATAAGAGGCCATGTTTTAATACATAAAACAATCTGACCCACCGATGTTACAGTACTCCATATATGAAATGCATATTTTTCTAGATGCTGCCCAAATTTATTAAAACTACTCACCAGTCATTCCATGGTTTGAATTCTTGGAATACAAAGAATCAAAGTAGACCGGATATCTGTGTGTCGTCCAGCGTTTGAGGTAGTCTTCTTCCTCTGTAAGAACGTTGAACAGTTCTGGGATTGGATCCGACAGCACCTCGATGGTACTCGTCTTGAAAATACTGTCCTCAGGATTTGGGAGTGGACACATACCTGCAAATACAACAGTGATTTTATGTTGGTCTCTTAAGACAGGTGGTGTTACTTGGTAATACCTAATACAAGTGTGTTTTAACGCAGGTGGTCTCTTTAGAAGGTTTGACCATTCATTGTGCACCTGTGGATCAACCGACCCAAAATAGTTGATAGCAAAAAAAAATTGTTTTTTTTCTAAAATTTTCTTTTAATTTTATAAGTGTATCGTCTTCACCTACCTACCTACCAGTATCTGCTACCCAGTTATGAAATCCTGCATCAGGGAACAAGTTACTTTTTAAGGATGGCCTGAGACAGCAGAATAAGACAGCATCCATCACAGTCAGGGCTTTTTTTCCTTCTAAAATAGGGGCCGACATTCAGTTACTTCATAATTCAAAACTGGTTATTTTTGCCATAAGGCTGACCAAAAAAAATTGTTGGTTTGCTGTTTCCCTACCCACCCACCAAAAAGGGCCCTACTAACTTTTTACTGTTTTTAGTATATTTTTCTTTAATTTCTTATGGTTTCTTACTGTCTTTGGCAAAACAAAAAAATCACCGACCTACCTACCCACTTATAAAATCCTGGGTCGGGAAACAGCAAACAAATATATTTTTAAGGATGGCCCAATTGTGGCTATTTTTTTAACAATTTTTTATATGTATTTTTTGTACTATAATCAACATTTCGCCCTCTTACTGGTTCTTTCTCAATATTGTATTTGATACATTTATAGAAGAAAATTTATTTAAAATGTACCATAATATGCTGAATAATTGTATATGTGTTTTAGCAATGTATGTATGTATTGAGTTTAATATCACTTTTAACAATTAATCTTTCAATATTCTGTAAGACAGTTATCGTGATTTTTCCCCACAAAATGACCTGGCTAGGAAGTCTCCAAAAATTGTCGAAAAAATCCCTGCATAAATGAAAAACATTACTCACCAACACAAGAACAACACTCTGTATACAGCTGTGCGAGACAAACTTGGCAATTACCACAACATGTGCAGTTTTTCTTGTCCGTCATGTCACACTCGCAGCTTTTGATCAGCTGACATTTACTGACGAGGCTCGCGCACACTGCCTCGTTGCATGCCTCGACTAAACAGACTGTTGCCAACAGGCACAGAACTGACACAAGTAGCACCGAAGTTTTCATTGTGATGAATTCATGGAAAACCTGAAATCATTAGTAATTTATTTTTTTAGTTTAACATATATATTATTAAAGACAAATATAAAAATTTAATTTTAAATGCTTTGAACACTTTATACTTTACAGCGAATTTGATGAATTTGTTTATTACAGCTTTAATATCAAATAAACAACACAGCTGGTATGAGAATTTAAACTGTTTAAAGCTGTTATTATAAATTATTCATGGATTTAGTCACTTATCGCAATAGTATCAGTACAGAGCCTTTTATAGCATAAACGCACTGGGATATCATCCGACTGAGATCTCACATCAATGAAAAACCTGTTTAATGCCCAGCAGATTATAAACCTATCAATGTCTTACTTCACTTGTGGGGTGGCAGGCATATACCCAGGGGATTAGACAAGTGTACACAAATTGTTGGGTATTTGTTAAAATATCAATTATCCCCATGTTGATTCCTACCCTGGTGTCATTGTTGCCCGTCATATTCCCGCCTAATAAGGATTCATTTCTGTCTAATCACTGGCTAGTGCCCGCCACTCCCCCGGTTTAAAACTGAGAAAACATTGACAAATGCATTACAAGTGTCATTTTGTGATAGGTCATCAAACTGAAAGTTAAAGTCTGACTAAACAAAGTGAATTTGCAAGTTCTTGTCCGAGTTGCCAGAATTCATAATTCATAAATTACAGTATTGTTTTGGAAAGTACACCCTGACAAAATCAGATATCATGTGAGCTGGGTCTGAGTATTGTTCAACTTCAACTCCATCCAAAGCAGGGAGTAAGTATTACCCCCTTTTCCAAAGTAAAGACTAACTTTAGGCTAAAGTTTGCAAGTATTTAACGTTTCTCCCCATATATGGCCCAACAGAAACAGAATACCCTATGGAAACATTTGTGTTTTTATGACATTTTTGTAGATCGGTCCAAATTAAAACATGAACACGTTCTATATTACAATTTATAACGAAATAAACCTACTAAAACTGTTGAATCAAATCATCCTGATTAAAAATGAAGCACAAAACTACGACAAAATCGCTTTGTTATTGTAAAAGTTGAATCAGTGCACACCTTGAATGCAGCGCCCTCTACTGCCGGAAGTAAAGAGCTATAACTCTCCACAGGTAAATTTCCGTGGTTTTCCGGAAAAGAACGAAGACACCCGATTATAAACGCATGGCAATCTGGGTTACGTTTAAGAGGGGGTGGGGGTGAGGTGTTATTTTTCATTAGATGTACTGTTAACTGTTCAGTGTTTACTGTTGACTGTTATCAGCAAAGCATCCTGTGCAAAAAAAAAAGAGTTCCCCTGTATATTAAATTAGTGTTTAAAGGATCGATTATATGTCTTCTTTTAGTGTGCTGATTAGCTTTTTAAGATCGCGAGTAAAAGTGAAGTTTTCAGGCTTTTGATTATGGCGGCGTGTCAGAGGTGAAATAAAGATGCCGAGCAACAAAACGCGTCAACAGAGATCGGGTCTGGATAATGCGACGCCTGTATCAAACAACCATTCGACACCTAAGGCATTAGGAGCAACACCCAAAACAACAGAGAAGGTATCGCAAGTGGAGTGCGTGGTCCATGGGTAGAGCGCCGAACTCAAGATCGAGAGGTCCTGGGTTCGATCCTCGCCGCGGCCACGTTATTTATCCTTGAGCAAGATAATTAATCCACATTGATTAGTACTGGTTCTACCCAGGAAGCCATCGAGAGTGATTAATCTAAGTTGCAATAACTTGTTTCGCAGTCGATGTGAAATAAATATGTTTAAACTAAAGGTATCGCCCTGTAGTGTAAGACTGACCTGAACTCTAAATGTAAGTCAATAAGTTGTGCTTTTTGCACATCGTGGTATTGTCTGAATTGCACGAAGTTGAAAGCAGATCTATTTGATGAGTTGGCCCGGGAAGCCAGTATACTGTGGACCTGTAAATACTGCATTAGAGCCCTGCCAGGGGTCAAAAATGTAATGGCACAAATGAAGACTTTCGAGTCCAGATTTGACAATCTTGAGAAGAAATTGGAAAGTTTGTCCAATCACCAAGAGATGATCTCAACACATTCCGCAGACGTGAGGTAATACAAACTGAACTGCAGGAGCAACGGGGAATAGAAAGCCGCAGGCTGAGCATACTGGTACATGCCTTATCAGAAATTGATGAAGAAAACTTTGAGAATAAGAAGGGGAAAGACCATCATGATATTGTGAAAATCTTGAATGATGAACTGCGTTGTGAGGTCGAAATCGTAGACACATATAGACTAGGTCGGGTTTATGATGGTCGTACCAAACCAAGGCCCATTAAGATCTCGGTAAGGTGTTTTGTTGACAAAAGAAAAATACTAGATTCGTCAAGGATGTTAAGAAACCATGCGACCTACTCAGGTATATATATCACACCTGACCTAACCAAGAACCAGAGATTGGAGGCTTTTAATCTCAGAGAGGAGAAAAGACGCAGGGAAGGAAACGGAGAAACGGGTCTAGCGATAAGAATGGGAAGAATTGTTAAAGTGTCTGTGAGAAACGTAGGTGACCACACTTATCCACCACGAGGCACCATGAGAAACGTAGATGACCACACTTATTCACCACGTCGCATAGTGCAGGAGGAACCCCGTCGCGTTCAAATGGGTGGGGGGGGGGTGCACACGGGGAAGTTATTCAACCCTTTCGGCTTTGATTCCATAGGCGAATCTGATGAATGTACATATGCTAGAGTAAATAGTTCAAATGTTGATAGTTCTAGTTCCTTTTTAAATTCTAGTCAAGATGATGTTCATTCAAATTATAGTGGCATACACTCTAGTGATAGTGACGTGAATTCTAGTCATAGTGAATCTCATAAACCCAGGGAGGGCATACAAACGGACAAACTGAAAGTTTACTATACAAATGCAGACTGTCTCCTTAACAAGCTAGGTGAATTGCAAGTAATTATTTCATTGACCAAACCAGATATTATAGTTGTTACAGAGGCTTTTCCTAAGACGGGTAAATCTACTCAAATTCATTGCAATGAATATAAAATACAAGGTTTTAATTGTTTTCATGGAAATATTACCGATGAAAGTAGGGGTGTTTTGATTTTTATAAAAGACAACAATCCAGCTGAAAATTGTCATCTACTAAATGACATGTCATTCAAGGAGTCTTCGTGGTGTGAATTGCGTTTAAATAAAACTGAGAAACTGTTGATCGGGGGCATATATAACAGTCCCAATAGCGATAGGTTAAACCAAGAAAAACTACTTGAACTTATTTGTGTTATACTTGGGGACTTCAATTTCCCTGGCATAAACTGGGATAACTGGTCGACGATTCATAGTGAAAATCATTTGTCATTCAAGTTTATTGACGTGATCAGGGACAATTTTATGTATCAGCATATGTTCAGGAAAATACCAGGTATAGATATGGACAAGAACCTAGCTTATTAGATCTAGTATTTACCAATGAAGAGAACACAGTTGAAAACTTAGCTTGTGGTGATAAACTTGGGGCTAGTGATCATATCAGCATACATTTGACATAAACAATAAGTTCGATATTTCAAGTATACTTCTAAACCAAGGAAAAACTTCTTTAAAGCTGATTACCCAGCTGCTTGTAACTATCTTAACGAAGTGGATTGGTCCTGTCTAGAAAATATGAACGTTGCCAGTTCTTGGGAGTATTTTACCAAACATGTAAATCATTGCATTGATCATTTTGTACCATTAAAAAAGACAAATGGAGTTAAACCCAAACCCAAGTGGATGGGCCATTATTGTGTGAGAATTGTAAAAAAGAAATATAACGCTTGGAAGAGATTTACTTTTAGCCGTAGTTACAGGGACTATCAAGAGTACTGTAAATTAAGAAACAAAGCCTCTAACTTAAAGGCAGTACACCACTCGAAGAGAAACCATGAAAAGGGCATTGCTCAGAATGCAAAAGTAAACCCAAAATCGTTTTGAGGGTATGTACGCGAACAAACTAAGAAAAAAAGTGGCATTCCTGATTTGAACGATGAAAAGGGAAATGTAATAACGGAGGACTCTGATAAGGCTGAAAGTTTAAATATTTTTTTTGCATCTGTCTTTACTATGGAAGGAGACTCTCCATTACCACACTTTGAGGAAAGGGTAAATCTTGATTTCAACCTATCTAGTATAAACGTGACCCCAGATAAGGTTTTGAAACTTCTTAAATCTGTGAACACATCAAAAGCTTGTGGACCTGACAACTGCCATCCAATGTTATTAAAGGAATGTGCAGATCAGTTATACTTACCCCTCCAAAGTATATTTAGCAAATCCATTCAAGAAGGAACAGTACCGGGTGACTGGAAGGTGGCAAATGTGACATGTATATTCAAAAATGGTAAACAATCTGAACCAGGGAATTATCGACCAGTGTCGTTGACATCAGTAGTATGTAAATTGCTGGAAAAGATTGTGCGAGAAGCAATACTTGATCATATGATGCAGCATGACCTCTTTTCAGACAGTCAGTATGGGTTTCGAAAACATAGAAGTACAATCTTACAGGGTTTTAGACGACTGGACAGATGCGCTTGATGAAAACTGCCAGGTGGATCTATTTATTTTGACTTTGCTAAGGCATTTGATACCGTACCTCACAAACGTCTCTTACATAAAATAAAGGCATATGGTACAGATGGAAAACTCCTAAAATGGATTGAAGTCTTCCTTAAGAACAGAAAGCAGAGAGTGATCATAACTGGTAGTGCTTCAAGTTGGAGGGATGTTGTCTCTGGTATACCGCAAGGATCAATATTAGGGCCATTACTATTCATATTGTACATCAACGATGTCCCAGATATAGTTAAGAGTGTGTGTCGTCTGTTTGCAGATGACACTAAACTGTATAATGTTATTAGATCTAAAGATGACCAGTCTCAACTGCAACACGATGTATTTTCTCTGTGCTCATGGAGCTCGGACTGGATGTTGCAATTTAATGTGAAGAAATGTAAAATTCTCCATATTGGAAGCTTAAACTATGAATTTGAATATCAAATGTTTGATAAAAACAATACATATTCACACGTGACTGTTGATGAAACAGAAAAATACCTTGGAATACACTTCACAAACACACTAAACTTCGAAATGCATATAAGTAAAACTGTAAATAAATCGAATAGCATAATTGGCTTGATAAGACGAAATTGTTCGTTCTTGGACAAGAAACTGTTTATACAGCTATACAAAGCTCTTATACGTCCACATGTGGACTATGGAAATTTGATATGGTTCCCAACACTAAAAAAGACCAAGCGTATTATAGAAAATGTGCAGAGACGTGCCACACGGTTAGTACCAGAGCTGGTAAGACTTGGTTACGAGGACAGATTGAGAGAGCTCAATTTATTCGATAATACGAGTAGGACACGGTTCCCGGATTCCCTATCCTATCTAAATAACCTATCCTGTGTTGATGAATGAAAGTCTACTGTGTTTATTAAACTGAATGCTGATTGGCCAAATATGCGATTCGTTTATAGGGTGTGGTTGTTGATGTAATGGTTATATCGTTAGGTGATTTGTTACGCTGTACTTCAGTCGTGACGAAAAAGATGCAGGAAGGAATAGATATACTGAAATTGCAAATAAATTATTCTGTTTTCTTGCAGAGTAGGACACGGTTCCCGGAAATAACCTATCCTGTGTTGATGAGCCCAATCCGATGAAAGTCTACTGTGTTTATTAAACTGAATGCTGATTGGCCAAATTTGTCTGACAAAGCCAAAGGAAACTAGTAGATTCGTTTATAGGGTGTGGTTGTTGATGTAATGGTATATCGTTAGGTGATTTGGTACGCTGTACTTCAGTCGTGACGAAAAAGATGAAGGAAGGAATAGAAATGCTGAAATTGCAAATAAATTATTCTGTTTTCTTGCAAAGTGCGTTAATTTTACATGGTAACTGGTAATGTAACCCTATCAAAAATTACATATCGCCGTGATTTCCTAGTCACGTGATTTTTCAAGGTGTCCGGATGTGTTCTCCAAAACCACAAGGGCTAGAGCTTTGACCCTTTGAATATTTTAACAATGGCCTTCCGTAGTGGAAGGCACTAACTTGTTTTGTTCAAATTCCCCACATTGTCACTGTTATCGGAACGTTATATTGCTCTACTCTCTACCTTACATCATCTAGTTGTCCTCTACCAAGTTTATACAACTGGTGACCAAAATATTCCTCTCATTTAAATTTATTAATACATTTAAAAATCTTCTTCTCAAACCACAAGCTTTGATATTTTGCATATAGCATCATATAGTGGTACTTTACCAAGTTGTACAAATGGCGACCCTGGGGTCAAATAAGCCCCTCACCGGGTGTCAAAAGTTTTACATAGAAATATTAGGAAATGCATTTAAAAAACTTCTTTTTTTAAACCACAAGGTTAGAGCTTTGAAACTTTGCATGTAGCATCATCTAGCAGAGTATACTTTGCCAGTAGATCATACCTGGCCCTAATGGGCCTCTTGTTTTCAGGGTTATGGCCCTTTGAATATTTTAACAATGGTCTTCCTGGCCTTCCGTAATGGAAGGCACTAACTTGGTTTTTATCGGATCGTTATATTCTACTCTCTACCTTACATTTCGCTATTAAAATTATATCCCTTCATGAACATCAATCACGTATACATTGTGCTTCCCCAAACGCGCCTGTCTTTTTTAAAGGTATTTCTTGTTATTTTGTTTGAAGTGACGTTTTTAGATCAATAACATATCCATAGAATCGATACTGGCTGAATTTCTGAATATAGGGTCACGGCCGTCCATTAATCAATTCGAAGTCCGTTTTTCGGATAAGACCGTCAAACCGGTCCGTTATTGAGTGATTACATTGCAAACATCGTCTTCTAGAAAGTAAACGCAGTGTATTTTTGGGTATGTAGGCCTACAAGGTTTATCAGTTTATTTTAGGCAAACTGTTTCCATTTTCGAAAAAAGCTTCACGTGTGTCCACGGCAAAATATGTTTACATCTTACCTGCACCATTGATATGTCTGTGGTCTGTTCTTGTTAAAGGTCATAAACCACTATTGAATTTCCCATAGGCCTCCATTATTGCCTTTTGGCCTACAACCCCTATTCCTATATCAGAACGGATGATAAAACCTAACTTTTTTTAAAGAACTATCTTAGAGACACTCAAAAATGACCCATTCTGGGGGTGCCCACCTTCAGTGCAATATTAGAGGCTGAAAGCATTACAATATTCCCAATTTGCTGCAGTAAAGAAATTTTACTTTTTACAAATATACTCTCAGTACATTTGTACACATTCAAATGCACATTTCAGTCAAAATATCCTAAATGAACATGTTTTATGTTGGAAATATATTTTTTGGATGTTTTATGGGGATTTGTTACGATTTGAATAATTTAATCCAATCAGAATCTACCTTACAATCTGACTATATGCCCTAATAGACCTATACTTTTTTCAACCAATCAGAAGCCCCAAATCAATAGTGGTATGTGACCTAAAGAGATGTGCACGATAGGGATTTAAGGTCGCGAAAACTAGTATTGTGATCTTTTCGAATACGAACTTGTTTTATAACCAGCAATGAGTACTTGAAGGCAAATATATGTTTGATAACTCCTTTATGCGCGTTTATTATTTGAGTATTCGATTGTTTGTCCATAAACACTAATTTATTTATTTTTATGTCGGTTCGCTATCGGACAAGTCGCTAATATGTCCGCGGAGAAGAACTTATCCCAACTTTGTCGGAATTTAATAAAGACCTAGCAAGACGTTCTGCTTTTAAAATATCTCTACACTAGTAACACATGACTATTATATATTTTTAAATGGGAAACACATGCAATATGATGTAATATAGCTAATGCAGACAAACACGAAAGGTAAAGATGATCATACACTAGCCAACTTATATTGTGCTAACTAGGGACAGCAAATACGATTTTATTTGTTCGTGTATCTTGTAGTATTGTGATGAGCCGCCCTTTAATTGATGTTCGGTAGAAGGGTTGGGGCCGGTAGGTGGTGCTGGAAGTGGGTATTGCTATAACAAAAACAATAATGCCTTGCTTAATATAAAAAGTACTAGCGAACGTTGGTGCGTGTAACTCGTACTAATAAATTTATAATATTTAAAGATAGATTATTGAACGGAATTGAATGGGGTTTACGCCGCTCCGACACAAACATATATAATACGGCGCCAAAAGGAAAATACACATTCCTGTTAAAACTCCATTTACATTAAACAATATTTATCTCATAACATGCGGTTAATATTCAATATTTTCGATATTCCACTAGTGGTATAACATAACGTTAATGACGTCATGGGCGTCACGTTAATGTACGTTTTCTGACGTAATGTGGCGTTATAAGTTATGTAATAAATAGAATCTAACATTCGTTCTCATTCATTATTGAATTTATTAAACGAGTTGGCAAAATGATATAATGCGAGGCAAAATGATATAATGCGCATTATATCATTTTGCCAACTGGTTTAATAAATTCAATACTTATTCATTATTGAATTTATTAAACGAGTTGGCCAAAATGATATAATGCGAGGCTCATGTAAGATCCTCTATATATTAAATGGATCTCGAACCATCTCACCCTTAAAAGTACACAAATGGCTAACTATGTCTCCATTACGTCTCCTCGTACGACATGCCTTCTACATTTGAAATATACTTCTTCTGTCACACATAGTTCACACTAACATAGTTACCTGGGAAGCATACGAAGGCAACCCAAATAAATGTATAATGAAAAATGCACCCCACCCCGCCACCCGCCACCCACTATACAATTAATACGTGCCAATCTACGCCAAAGATTCATTTATAGTTTAGTAACTGATCAACCTGATTTCGAACTAAACGGACTGCTGTTGCTGTTGTCGTCTTTAAATAATTGCACGTTGCATACAGACATTTTAGAATGGTTATTTCCTTTATGGTGTTTTGTAATTGTAGTTTACGAATAACATAACATTTAAATAAAACTAGAATTATCACCGAGGGGATGAATATCACCGAGGGATGAATATCCGCTTTTTTATTCTAAAGTCCAACAAAGGGCCATAATTCTGCAATAAATTAGGCAATCAACCATGGGAAAGATGTAGAGGGACATTAAGTCATCAATTGTTATGAGTATATGAAGTTTGGGAACAACCCATTTAAAACTGTTTGAGAAAGGTCTGTAATAAAAAAGCAAATTTCATGAGAATCATTGAACTGGTTCTAAAATTATTTATCGAACACAAAAAGTAACATCCGAACGGAATGACACAACGACGAAAATGCTAATATACTCCACACGAAACTACCAAGACTACATACATTTTAGATGCACCAGAATCCTTCGGATGAGAATTGAACAGACTCGATAAAACCGATTCTGCTACTTTTATCTCTTGTTTGTGTTTGTTGCTTTCAAGGGATCCCCTTTTCAGTATGTATTGACATTCACACTGGCGTTTGTTTAGTGCTGTGTGGCGGCCGTAAAAAAGTCGCCCGGACTACAAATCAGTACTGGTATTACTTACTGGTCATTTGGGATCATCAAACCCAATCCGTGTGGCTTTAAAGTAGAATATCGCTTAAGCCAGTGTGAGGCGGCGTGAGAGGTGTTGCACTTAACATTACCCCTCATGAACCGTCTCAATAAAATCTGCTGCTGTTATCTCTTGTTTGTGATTGTTGCTTCCAAAGGATCCCCTTGCTTTACATTACTTAGAAACTAGTTATCACTGATTCTAATAGCCATTGGCATTTGAAATAAAAGAATAGACCTATCTGTAAATAGTCATATCTGTTAAGAACGTTTGTACTATGTAAGATGAACGAAAATCGATATCATTTGTGTTTACAAACAAAAACTTGATTATATGTTTTCAAATTCAATTTCAAATACATACTAGTATATGTCATTTAGTGGCATTTTCTAAAGTTGTTGCCTAACAAGCTGAGTTTGGCTGTGTGTTCATAACTAAGGGCATCTTACTGAAGCACTGAAAACTTCGAATCCAATGTTGTCAAATCTAATTCTTTCAGTTTTTTTCTCATTTTTTTCAGAGTCCTTTTAAATAAATCGTGTTTGAAAATAATGCCTCAACCCCTTTAAAGGGACACATGCAATCTTGATAAAAAACTTTAGTTTGCATTTGTTCAATCATTAATATTAATTATAAGAATAGTATAAAGTGAATTGCTTTTTCATATGATTAATTGTTGATTATAGTGAACTAAAATTATATATTTAAACCTTTGGTATACAGAATAATACGAAAAACTCAAAATTTGATTTAATTATATGCACGCAGTTTTTAAAGTCAAATGATTCGGATGAATAAAACGAGACGCTAATTTCAATGCATGATGAACAAGATTTCCATGTGTCCCTTTAAAGTTACCGAGTAAAAATGAATGGACGACGACGCCGGTGGATCATTAAATAAGCGGCGGGGTCAGTTTTCAACGTTGAAAATTGATCAGTCATCCGTTGAACATTTTTAACGGGGTCAAATTTAATGTTACACCGGCGCTAGACAAAGTAAGCATAAGATGAGCTTTTATTTTACACGGGCGCACGCACTATTTTCTTAAAACATGCGCTTGAAATAACATCATTTGTTAAATATTGAATACATACATTTATTTAATGTTTGTGTCATCTTACCATCGACCATCGCATCTTACCATCGACCTTCACATCTTACATCGACAATCGACCGAGGGTCGATGGTCAATCGACCGAGGGTCGATGGTCAATCGACCGAGGGTCGATTGTACCCTCGGTCGATGGTAAGATGCGATGGTAAGATGGCCCTAACAGGACACCGTATCATCGGCCTTTCACCAACATTTATTTGGGAAAGTTATGTGTTTCATATTTGTTTGATGTGTAGTGGGGGATCTGAGCGTATTAGTTATGTTGTGCCCTCAAGATCGCATGACACTGCATGTTACTGTGTGCTTGTAATTAGAAATACAATTCTATAAAATCAATATTAATCATTTTCAAATCAGCATGCAACAAGTGTAGAACCTTTATATATGTCTTGTAAAATGGATTCTGTTATATGTAAAATGGTTTATATTTCAATGTCTCAGCTTGTTGGCTTTCAAACAAAATCAACACAACACTTTTAAATAATTCCATTGACGGGTCTGCACAATCATATTGATCTAAGTGAGTATGCGATGTTCAAAAGCTGTTCTTCGAATAAAGTGTCTTCTCTGATGTTGATGAATTGTCTAAAGCGGATTGCATTGATTGAATCAATTAGTCGATTCGTGTGCTGGCGAAAACAGTCATTTTTTATTTAGAGTTTGGCGTTTTGCATTGTGTTATATTTTGTCTCTGACGGAAGTTTCAAGTATGACGTTTTGTTTTAAATGTATATCAGGTATGTAAAATGTGTTTTATATTTGTTTAAAGCGTGCTCGTAAGTTGTCCAGGGCAAATATAAACTTAACATTTCGCTTTTAAAACGGGGTTAGTGAACAATTCGTCATAAATAATGTGTACACAACGCTTTAGTTTAAAGAAACTAACCCACCAATTAACGACAAAATTACACTACAAAACCGTTTATGAAAACTCTATCAAGGGTGTTCAGGTCATAGAAAAATGTATATGTGCCGATTAAAAGGATAGGTTTATTACGGGTTCTTAAAATACCCGTGCTTGAATATGCGTAAAATGAATTACGAGTTGGTAACTCTTAATTCGACGCTCCAGTTTTGGGGTAAAGTCTGGCTTGTTAAAGCCGTTTATATTGTGTTAATAGCGTTTGGATTTCCAAAATATGAAAGTTATAAAATTATATATATATACCTAGTCATCAGTAGGTTTAGAAACGGTAAACATGTATTGTAAAAGTTGGCTGTTGTTGCGGATAGCTACTTAAACCTCATCGTCGCATTAAATCAGACAAACGGTGACCGTTATTATTATTTTAAAACTGCTTTTGCATTTGCAAATCATTATTACTAATTAGGTGATTAGTTGAGCAAATAAGAGTTTTTACATACTAATTATTAATTATATTTCTAATATATACTACTCAAAATGTGCTAAGGATCAATTTTATTCTTCGATATAATTTTATTAGAAATTAATTCAACGCTAACGATATTAATTTCATTGATACTTCAACAATTCCATGCACAATTTGAATCAAGTCATGAGATCACATGACCATACACTGCCCTAAATAATTTCATGTAAAACAGAAATAATGCTTTTTAGTTCAGCAAGAAATTTAGACAGCAAAAAAGTGACCCTTAGCAAATTTTGATAGTATATTTAAACATATGGTAGAAATACGAAGGAAAAAATTAACTAGAAATACGAAAAAAAATGAACAAAACTGTATCACGTTTTATCTAATTAAATGCATGCACTCAGAATTCAAGTCAAAATGATACTGGGTGCTAATTTTAGATATCGAAATATTTACAAAGTATTCCAGTCCTTCGGGTGACTTAATATCGAGGTCCCCCCGCTATATACATGTACCTAATGCACCTACTTCAACACTGCCTCTGTTCTTTATGAACAATTTGTCTTGAAACACAAACTAATTCAATGAGTTTTATCTTATGTTATTGAATAAACAAAACTGATTTTTTTACTTTAAAATTTCAGCAATTACTTTCCCTGCTGATCTCGAGGGCACAGACGGAAGTACTACCATTCCACGTTTGGCCAATTAGTAATTTGTCGCTGTACAATGACGTCATTGGTTCAAGAAACATCCAACACGATGCCACCAAGAAATGTTTTTCGTTCGTGAAGGTCCAGGAGAGTTGCCGTTCTCCGTGATAGATATGGCGGAACAGCCAGACTCTTGTTATGACGTTAATATTGACGGAAAGGCGCCGCTACACGACCTTGCCATATCAATGTACGTGTACCCGGACAACGACGTGGCGACATCAGCGGCACTTTGCTTCATTATAAATCCGAAGACCGCGAAATCATGCGAATTCGAACACTGGCCAACACCTTCCTGGTGTCATTTAGGGACGAATACGGCATGAGCGCAGGTATGATGTACCTGGTGGACTTTCTGACTCCGCAGGATGGAATCACGTGACTGTAACACGTGACTATCAGACGGGAAGAATTGTGGTTTACAAGGATGAACAGAAATGTACAACGAGGATGACGAGTTCTCTGATATCATCAGTTTTCCACAGACTGGAAAGTTACGCATGGGGAAATCACAAGATCCGGATGACGACGACACGTTTGCGGGGAACATTGCTTGCGTACAGATGTATGGTCAACCGCTGCTGAAGACAAACCTGGAAAAGATGAACAGTTTCTGCCAACCCCAGCAATGGAAGCAACAGTTTCAATGTAAGTATGTATAACAGTCGAACAAGAATTTAATGTAACATCCAACACACGCATTCAAAACAAGCATTCAAAACAAGCGTACAAAACAAACACCAATTACAGGGATAAATAAAACCAAAGAATGGACACAACAACTGTATAAGGGTTGATAATAAGTGCACCGTCGTGGAATGGGTCAGTAGCAACATTTAAAATTAGTATAAAAGTCGAACAGGAAATGCAGCTTTCACAGAACACAGTAAACTCCAAAACATGAATGGCATTGTTAACAAAGAATAAAGGCATATGACGTCACAAACACAAAACGGGTTGACAATAGGGCTACCACATTGGAACAGTCAGCGCTGGGGGGGTGGGGGGGTGGGGGTGGGGGGGGTGGGGGGGGGGGGGGGTTTAAACCAGGTGCTAGGGTGCACGAAACCTCACACTTATCTATTGTCATCCGAATAAAACGGGACAGTGTAAATAAAGAAATCCCCGCCAAGAACTATTCTATAACCAACAAGGCAGCATTAACAGGCAATATAAGTAAAACACAAAGATGCTCGTGTATATAAATACGGAAAAAGAACACAATGGCATAGAAAGCCACAAAGAAGGTACTCAATGACTTGGCAGAAGCCAGAGCAAGAAGAGAACAAACCATTAAGGGAGTCCCGGACACATTCTAGGGTGCACCAAACCTCACTCTTACCTTATTGTTAACTTATTCCACTTAAACAAACAGTGTAAATAAAGAAATGCCCGCCAGGCTATATCCTCTAACAAACTATGCAGCATTTATAGGCAACATAAAATACAAAGATGATATATGAATAAAAAAAGCATTGAGTACTCTATGACTGGGATCATCAAGCCCAATCTGTGTGGCTTTAAAGAAGAATACCACTGAAACCGGTGCTTGGAGACGTGAGAGGTGTTGCACCTTACATCTCGTGCACTGACTCGATAAAACCGAGTCTGCTACTTTTATCTCTTGTTTGTATTTGTTGCTTCCAAGGGTTCCCCTTTTCAGTATGTATTGGTAGAAGCCAACGCAACACGAGAATAAACTGTTGAGATCACGGCAAAAAGAAACAAGAGGTCAATGACCTTGAAGCTCTACTGATTGATTTTGATTTCAGGAAGTAGTCGCTACAGACTTGTTTTTTGAAAATCTATTTTTAACCGTGGCGGCCATCTTGAATTTCAGGCCGACCTGAAATTTTGCTAAGATCAATAAGACATTAAGAGCAACATTCCTGTAAAGTTTCATGAAAATCCGTCAAGTAGTTTCAAAGAAGTAGTCGCTACAAGTTTTCATTAAATAACTCTATGTAAACAAAGCAGCCATGTTTAAGGTCAAATCAAAACGATTTTCGACAAGGACCAACATCATGTCATACTGATCATTTTAGAAAAAGTCCCATATCAATATCTCTTATTGTTTTTGGGAAGTAGTCGCTACAAATTTATTTATTTTAAATCTATTTTTAGCTGTGGCGGCCATCTTGAATTTCCGGCCGACCTGAAATTTTTCTAGGATCAACTAGACATCAAGAGCAACATTCCTGTGAAGTTTCATGAACATCCGTCAAGTAGTTTCAGAGGAGTAGTCGCTACAAGTTTTTACTATATAACTCTATGTAACCAAAGATGGCCACTGGCAGCCATGTTTAACGTCGAATCAAAATAATTTTCCACAAGGATCTACATCATGTCATGCTGATCATTTTAGAAAAAGTCCCATATCAATATCACTTATAGTTTTCAAGAAGTAGTCGCTACAAACTTATTTTTTAAAAATCTATTTTTAGCTGTGACGGCCATCTTGAATTTCTGGCCGACCTGAAATTTTGATAGGATCAATTAGACATCAAGAGCAACATTCCTGTAAAGTTTCATGACAATCCGCCAAGTAGTTTCAGAGGAGTAGTCGCTACAAGTTTTTACTATATAACTCTATGTAAACAAAGATGGCCGCTGGCAGCCATGTTTAACGTTGAATCAAAACGATTTTTGACTAGGATCAACATCATGTAATGCTGATCATTTTAGAAAAAGTCCCATATCAATATCACTTATAGTTTTCAAGAAGTAGTCGCTACAAACTTATTTTTTAAAAATCTATTTTTAGCTGTGACGGCCATCTTGAATTTCCGGCCGACCTGAAATTTTTCTAGGATCAATTAGACATCAAGAGCAACATTCCTGTAAAGTTTCATGACAATCCGCCAAGTAGTTTCAGAGAAGTAGTCGCTACAAGTTTTTACTATATAACTCTATGTAAACAAAGATGGCCGCTGGCAGCCATGTTTAACGTTGAATCAAAACGATTTTTGACTAGGATCAACATCATGTCATGCTGATCATTTTAGAAAAAGTCCCATATCAATATCACTTATAGTTTTCAAGAAGAAGTCGCTACAAACTTGTATTTTAAAACTCTATTTTTAGCTTTGGCGGCCATCTTGGATTTCACATCAACATGAATTTTTGCTAGGATCAACTAGACTTTATGGGCAACATTTCTGTAAAGTTTCATGAATATCCATCCAGTAGTTTCAGCTGTGAAGTCGCTACAAATAAAAGTTTACGGACAGACAGACGGACAGACGGACAGACGGACAGACGGACGGACGGACGACGGACACCGCACCACGGCATAAGCTCCGCTGATCTCTGATCAGTTGAGCTAAAAAACATAAATTAAAGATTAAATTTGATCATGTTTATTTTATAGTTATGCATGACGTTTTTTTATATTTATTCATGTTTATATTTTGGTTGAACATTTCGGCATTATGGTCAATACTCTGTAGTACAAGTATGAATTAGGCTATGTGTTTTATGAAATTACGAACAAGTCAATATTTTACATGTATTTTGTCGAATGGTTGTCATGGCTGGATGGGCTTTCTTAAATACCATTGCCGTTTTATAAGATAGGAATGTACCGCCTCGGACATGGCCAAATGTTCTTCTGTTATTGCTCCTTTTGTCAGATATTGTTAAAAACCTAAACATGCCGTCTAAAACCTTTTTTTTTCAGTTTATTATGCAACTGTGAATGGTCAACATTGTCTAACGAGTCCACCCAAACCGAATACTGCGTTTGAATCCATTGTTACCATGACAACATTAACTCAAGAAGCACAATGGCTGGCTTTTCTTCGAAAGTTCGATCTTCAAGACGGCGGAAGAACCACTGCCTACCTCAAGAAAAAGTCAAGTGACAAAAGACCCGCTCTAAATGATGACATAATTGGTGCGTTCAACGGCACGGACAATAAGGTGTGTTCCCGGCTTTGTATGCGTGTTGACGGTTGCAAAGCAGTGTGGGTGGGAACCAACCAATATTCCTCTGACTTTCTAGAATGTACTTTATATGACGATGAACCAACGGATTTTATTGAAAGTGTTGGATCGAAGTTTTATGTTGTGGTCGGTTAATTGTATACACACCGTCTTAAACGAGGGCACGTATTACATCTTGCTTGAGCTGAGTTTGTTCAGAAGTTCAGACATTAAAAAAAGCCGTGTCTGTTTGGGGCCGTTTGAACCAAGTTTTTTCCGCTGTTTTCAAGAATACATGTAGTTACTAAATAAATTATACATGTATATCGAAAGAATGCTTGGTTGTGGTTAAAAACAGTGCATGGCCATTTAAAAAATAAACGTAATTTGCATCACTAACAATTCGTGTTCAGCTTTGTGCTTGAAAAAAATATCAAACAAGCACTTCAAATAACAGTCTAATGAGAGGAATTGGAGATTTTAATTCTATAAAAATACTATATATATACTTCTGAAAAACTGTTTTTACGGACATTTCTCCTCCGTATTTTAAATATTTTTTGGTTTTAATGGTGGACTACCCCAACTTAGGTTTGATGTATTGAGAAGTTAATTAGAATAAGATATTTGGAAGGTTTCTACCCTAAATTTTCATATTAACAGATGTTTTTGGAAATTAGTAATTTTCGCGGAGTATGTATACTCAGCAAAAATAAAAAGTATCCACTTCGTTTTCCTGCAAAACATTTGAAACTGTAAGAAAGATTGTATTGCAGCATGATTTTCTTTTAATAACATCTTTGTTTGATGTTCACACAAAATTTCATCGAAATATACCGAATGCTTAAAAAATAAATCAAACTTTAAAAACATAGGTGTGAAAACGAAATTAACAAAACTTAACAAATGTAAAGAAGGATAAAAATATCGGACAGGGAAAGAGCATTCAAGGACGACAGTCAACCACAAAACACAAAAACAAACACGAAAACAGACAAACGAAAAGGCAAAAGTAATAAAAAATGCAAACGACATCACAAAAACAAAAGGGTTGACAATAGGGCTACCGCCTTGGAACGGTCAGTGGCAAAGTAGGCCACTGGGGGTTTAAACTGGTTCTAGGGTGCACCAAACCTCACACTTACCCTAATGTCAACCCATTAAAACAGGACAGTGTAAATAAAGAAATCCCCGCCATGATTAAATCTCTAACCAACAAGGCAGCATCAATAGGCAATATAAGTAAAACACAAATATGCTCGTGTAAATATAATACAAAAAAACAATAGCTTAGAAAGCCACAATGAAGGTACTCAATGACTTGGCAGAAGCCAGAGCAACAAGAGAATAAACCATTAAGGGCACGACAGGAAAGATTATAGACAAAATATTTAGCAGTCTAAGCCGATTCAAATACACAAAAAAATGTTCAAAACCTCGCTAATATCTCCACCGTTACACCGAATACACCCAAAAATGCGACGTCGCATGCTTCTGTCGTAACGACAAACGAAGCATCGAGCATATTAAATTTTGGGACGTCGTGTACGTCAGGGTGACCCTATCCAAAGTGTTAGGACCTTGCATCAGACTTTTCCGCGAATGGAACGCATTAGCTGTATAATTCGTCAGTCCTTACGTCAGAAGCATGCGACGTCGGCCATGTTTGACATAGAATCAATATGAATTTTGTTTAGATCCAACTATATGTTACGTCAGTCATTTTGGTATAGGTTCAAAGTCAATACCACTTGTGGTTTTTGAAAAGTACTAGTCGCCACAAACTTATATATTTAAAAAATATTTTTAGCTATGGTGGCCATCTTGAATTCCCAGCAGACCTGATTTTTTTTACTTAGGATCAACTAGACATCAAGAGCAACATTCACGTAAAGTTACATGAAAATCCATCCAATAGTTTCAGAGGAATATTCCCGAAAGTTTTGCCTACATCTCTATGTAAACACAGATACTTAGCACATCAAACTAGATATTAAGAGTAAATTCATGTAAAGTTGCATAAACTCCATCAAAAGAATATCCACTGGCGGCATGTTTAATATCGAATCAAAATTAATTTTGTTTAGGACCAACGCTATGTCATGCTAGTCAATTTGGTAAAGGTTCCAAATCAGTACCCTTATGGTTTTTGAGAAGTAGTCTCCACAAAAGTATATTTTTCTAAAATCTATTTCAACTTTTGCAGCCATCTTGGATTTCATATCAACCTGATTTTTTTGTTGTTTGTAGGATCAACTAGACTTTATGGGCAACATTTCTGTAAAGTTTCATGAAAATCCATCGAATAGTTTTAGAGGAGTAGTCGCCACAAAAATACTTATAGTTTCGGAGGAGTAGTCGCTACACTTCTTTTTTAAAAATCTATTTTTAGCCTTGGTGGTCATCTTGGATTTCACATCAACCTGATTTTTGTTAGGGATCAACTAGACCTTAAAACGAAACTATGGACGGACGGACAGACAGACGAACGACGCACCAAGGCATAAGCTCTGCTGATCTGTGATCAGTTGCGCTAAGCTGGACACACATGGCAAATGTTCATCGCCGTGCAAACGCTTTCAGTTGAAAAGAAAAATTGATATTCTCGGAAGTTAGAGCGTCAAGTTGAGCGATAGGCACAATTAAAAACCGTACTGAAAGCCGTCAAAAGCAGTCACCAGTGATCAGCAGTCCAATGTTTCATGAAAATCCATTTAGTTTAGAGGATTAGTCGCCGCAAAAAAGAAACTATGGACGGACAGACAGACAGACGAACGACACACCACGGCAAAATGGACACACATGGCAAATGTTCATCGCCATGCAAACGCTTTCAGTTGAACAGGAAATTTGATATTCTCGGAAAAAGCAGTCACCAGTGATCAGCAGTCCAAATGTCATGTTTTAAAAGTAAATTATAGCAATTATACGTAAAATTGGGTACTTTTTCATTTCTTTCCCTTTAGGACACTGTTCCCTAGATCCCTAAAAGTAATTGACAATGAACATTCCCCAGGTCCTAAAAAGTAATTGGCCGTGTTCCCCAGATCCCCAAAACCACTGAGAGGGCCTCATGAAATTTTGTGCGAACATCAAACAAAGATGTTATTAAAAGAAAATCATGCTGTAATTGTTAGTTCGTTCTTACTGTCTCAGACTTTGCAGGAAAAAAAGGTGGATACTTATTTTTGCCGAGTATACGAGTCAAGGCCACTGTACCAAACTTCCTCAAAATTAACCTACACTTATCCAATAATTGTTAGCATCATTTTGTGAGCACAAGAAGAAGCATTTGTATTACATTTTCATCGGTGAAAGATTGGGATTTCCCAGTGAAAGAATATTCATAATCGCTAAATACACAAAAATAACTAACAGCGACGTTGAGTTATGACGTCAATAACATGTTGGTGACGTCGACGTCATACGCCGATAACGCTAAATAAAGCGAATAATTCTGGTTATAATCATACATAATCTGATTAAAAATGTAATAATTGAATTGAATAATGGTTTTAAGGCGCACCAACACATGAAAAGGTTATATGGCGCCTCAAAGGCATGAACATGCCAGGCTCATCTTCCATGTACATCGAGATAAAATATGGAAAATGGGCCTAGAACCTTCCCACCCTGAAATGCAGAGTTGCTGCAAATTCTATCGTAGAAACTCCATTTACGCTGGAGCCACGTTATTGTTTTTCTGCCACTGCTCTTTTGATGCGAGCGAGATGGCACCTGAAACAATGCAGGGATCATGATGAAGACCTTTAATGAACATGAACAAAATATGATAAAATGAACATGAATTTGGGGGGATTCTACCCCTCTGCCTACCCCTCCAAAGGGATCTGCAGTGGCCCTATTCTTTGCCCCGTGAAGAAACGGGTTCCCCGTAATAAATAGATTATATAACTGTTTGGAAATCCTACACTCGATGGTTGTCGTGTATATTCTATGCATGTCAGTGTATGAACTTTGACTGAAAAAAAAAAGATTATGAGAGTGGACCTTTGGAAACGGCCGGAATATTGCAGTCTCGGTTTGATGGAGACTGTTCATGAACGGTAGACTATAGTGAAATATGCTTGCTACCGTTCACGCCCACTAGCCGCGGGTTGAGCAGAACTCAATATTCATAAAATCAATATTACAGAATTTTAACCATCCCGAAGATGGCAAAGCCTTTGACACACAAGACGCATTAGCAACTAATTTCGATGCAAGTTCTTTTGTAGTAAAGTAAATGCTTATATCCCCAGTGTCGTATTTCAGAATTACCATCAACTAGTCTTGATATCCATGTATACAGTGTTGTATTTCAGAATTACCATTAACTAGTCCTGATCTCCATGTATACAGTGTTGTATTTCAGAATTACCATTAACTAGTCCTGATCTCCATGTATACAGTGTTGTATTTCAGAATTACCTTTATCTAGTCCTGATCTCCATGTATATTACATGGTGATTTTAGGACCACTGAATGCATGTTACACTACCAAATATCTATCCAAAACACACACAATTCTTATAAGGCCCATGAGAAATGTATGCATACTAGAATATTTTATTAGGTTTGTTAGTTTGGTTAAAAAAAATCTCACTTCAACAAAATGAACCTCACTAGAAAACGTCGAACATAGATTGACAAATGGTCCAAAGGCGTTTTGTTGTTTACACATCGTTTTAATATTTTAATATCCCCCCTCACCACCACCCTATCCCATCCCACGATGCTAGTCCCCATCGAGGTTTTAAAAAACTCCCATGAAAAATTGGAATTTCACAAATCAGCTACAGATTGCAAATATCACCTCATTTGCATGTTAAATCTTACATGAGACTCTCATATGCTTATAGTTCCTAAAATGTGGCATGAGTAAAACAATTTATTCATTAAACCGGAGAGAATTTTAACCAGTTTAAAAAACCAAATTATGTTTATTAAATTGCCTTTTTGGGGTCCCGGACATTTTTTAATGGAATAGGCCGTATACCATGTATATAGTGTTAGGAAATAAAAAAAACAAAGTTCCAAATAATATATTTTATCATGATCCAGCATTATATATCACATATACATTTGAATACCAACAACAAGTAGAATTTCAAGATGAAAATGTAACACAGTGGATATTCTAACACACTGTGTCAGCAACTTAATTACAGACTATAAACTACACAACATTGGAAAAAGTTCAGCAATTTGTTAAAAACTGTTATGGATTCATGTTACATAAACTTTCAACTCTGGGTTAAATATTGTTTACAAAGCTAGTTATTTTTCCTTTCATTTTCATCAATATTATGGTAACTTTTAATCTGAACTTTAGCGTGTATTGGCAGCATTGCATTTACTATTACTACTACACAGCGGATGCTGCTCAATCGGGTCTGGTCTGCAACTTTTGTCTTATTTGTTGGGTTTGGAAATTGCAGAAACCAGATTGTGTTAGAATATTCAATAAAAGTTATGTTGAATGCTAATTGGAAGCAATTAAATACTGAGGACCAGAATTTGGTGACTAAACTCTTGTACATTGCATTTATACAATACAGTGAAAGATAAGAAAATTAAAGTGACTGCAGTAAGTCCATCTTTAAAGGGACACGTGACAATCGTGAGTCATTCTTAAAAACCTGCATGCATCTTGCACGTTTCTCTTCTAAGATTAAATATTTGTAAATAATATTTACAGTAATCATTTATCAACTAGTTAAAAACATATGATATAGGTACAATCGGTAAATTTGAAAACGCAACACTTGGTATTTTTCGAATTTCTAGAGATGTTAAAGTTGCGCTTTAGCTGAAAACAGTAGAAACAATCTTGCGCACCTGTTTACACCCATATGTTAACCTTTGGGACAAAGAGACTTGTGTCTAACATAAAATACAATCTTGATTTGAACAAAAAAACGTTTATCCTTTAAACTTATAGAAGTATGTGTGATTGAAATTTGCATACTTAGGTTTAAGTCTAAGAATATATTCAAGAATGGTTGGTGAATTCAAGGCCTGATGCTGTATTTCTATTTTTCCATATATTTTTATATCATATTTTCCGTAATAATTCCGGTAAATACAGATGCCAGATATGAAACATACTGCAATGAAAAGATACAACAGTTTATTGATCACTACAAAGAATTACTCTCCATATAAATGTGTTACCTCTAGCTAACACTATCACAACAATTCTTAATACACGGACACAACTATCATTCATTTTTATATACATATTATATACAAGGGTTTGAAATGTTTTTATGACTCACCAAAGCTACAAGGTCATATGGTGGTAAGTGGAATGACTATTCCAGGCCGAACCTGCATTTTCAGCGAAATTTAAATATGCAGAATGGGTCTAGCACCTTCTCAGGCAACCTCAGAACTGAAGAGTGGCTGCAAATTCTGTTGTGGACTAAAATGCTGAAACATGTTGACCAAATTTAATAAGAATGTCAAGAAAATGACAAATGGAGGAATTTTTAACTGTCAGAATAGGTAATGACCCTATTCTTTCCCCTGAACTTATTTTGTAAATAGATTTCTGCCCTTTTTCTTCTTCTTTTTCTAATATTTTTGTAAATTTATTTGAATTTCACATTGAGCTGCAGTATAAAATGTAAATTATGCATTTAAAGGAATGTATGTTAACAGTAAATGTGTATATAAAGACATACACAAGTCAAATCTCCGATACTGTATCGAAATAATTCAAGTACACTGCCTTTCAGGGCTATTCCATTAATACATACATGAGAACCCAGGAAGTCACTTTTGAAATTGAACACTCACCCATAGATGCAAAACTGAGTTTAAATAACCAAATTTCAGAAAATAGGGTTCACCCATAGATGTTTATTAACTTGCCTTCCCGGGGTCCTGGGTATATTCTTTAACGGAATAGCCCTCATTGGTTTTAATACATAATAACACGAATTTCGATCCCTGTTACTATGGTTACAGTTCATGCATTGACAATTCCATATTTCTGAAGGAGAAAGGAAAGGAAACCTGTGGTGAGTTTAACATTTTTAAGCAAGATATTATCTACAACACGCTTTAAAAAATACAAAAAATTGTGAAACACAACAAAATTTAATGGTTAAAATTACAAGGACGAAATTCAGTTTTTCTGTAATTTATTGGAGTGTTAACTTTGCGGAATCACGCATCAATTTAATATAATAACCGTTAGGCATGTGATTCAGCAAAGCTTATGCTTCAATAAATTTTACAGAAAACATAAATTTACATCTCTAGATTTCCATCAAGTTCAACAAGCAGCCTTATACCGTCTTCTTGCAGATTCATCTTTACATATTTGAATATGTTATACAACATACTTACGTTGTATGTAATTAGCTTGTTGGAAAATATTCGATCATTTTTTAAATGGCAACAGTAAAGGCCGATACATTTTATCAGAGAATAAAATTAACAATAAAGGTTAATTTGTAAAAACAATAATTCAAAATCTATCTTATTCGTCAATATTGCGAACATTATTTATTAAACTGTTCAAATACATGTTGTGGATTATCTGAAATAAACATACACAAGTTCTTGCTTATTTAAATTACATGCATCATTTTTGCTCGACCTTATACCCAAAACACTCAGTTTCTAAAACTTCACTTTTATCATTATCAGATTTTCCTAACATGGTCCCATTCATATTACATCTGACATCATTAACATATTGGATTTATCAAATCTTACTACAGCCAAACCGGCTCTATCAAGAAACTCTTTTGTCTCTATTCATAGACAACCTGCTTGGAGACCATTTTTTCTTGACCTTGTCAAACTTAAATGTCCAAAAAACATGTGACAAAACAAAGTTGAAGAAAATATTACATTTAATATTAATTGATCGGCAACACAACATCAGTAATTTTCTGTCTAAAGTGTCTCAATTTCAATTTGTTTTAGGAAAGCTTAAACATGTGTAATTGTTGACACTTCATGTCAAAACAAACTTTTAAAGGTTAAACCCTAGTGTGATTATTATATTTCAATTTTCTACTTTATTCAGACACATCTCAACAAGATCTACGGTAGATTGCAGTATCTTTTTCAAAACCATTGGATAAATATTAATTAACACAACTGTTCAATTTTACACTATAACAATCTAGAAGATTTTTATATAGCTGTCTATTTTGGCTCGATGTCTCTGTGCGACACACTCGGCGATCCAGACGATGTTGCGATTCTCCTGCTCCTTCAGTTTAACGTACGAATAGAAGACGCCAAATTGGAACTGCACCATAAACGAGTACTTCATCAATTTGACCTGCGGAGGAAAATGATTTGTTTCAATAAGTTTTATACATTTCAAGACAACAAAATATTAGAATTGTTTAAAGATTTGCTATACAAATCTATGGCCATTTTCTTACCCTGGGGACTCAATTTTAAAAAGCTTGTGGGTTTAAGGGTTGGTGATCACTCTTAAGGAAAAACTGTTGAATCTGTTCAGTGGTTCTCAACATCTTTTACAGTTATGACCTATTATAGAAACGGGCCAAACCACAGCCATCTTGGATGCCGCTTTGAACATTCTTTTTTAAAACAAATTTGAAAACCATTGACCTAACGATCATCCACGTGAAGTTTTGTCAAAATTGAGCAAGAGCTTTTTGAGGGTCATTTCTGAGGAGGTCATTATAAAAAGTTTATGATGGATGGACTTCGAACAATGAGTGATCCCAATAGCTCACATCTAAGCATTCGGCTCAGGTGAGCTAAAAATAACAGATTCGGTACTCTACAAAACTTTTACCAAACTGAACGTCTTAACATTCTTGGCACGTGCAATCTCCTTCACAACTGGTCCAATGATCAGATGCCTCTTCAGAATGTTTGTTCAAGTACAGGATAATGGATGCCTTTTCTCTTTTCCAAAGACAACTGATCAAATATTAAGCTACTTATGTCCGATAAATGCCAAGAATTAATTGGAAAATCAATAAACCACTTAATTGGCGTGACTGAATCTTCTTCTTTTGGAACAGCATATTCAGAATTTCACAGGAATACCACGCCAATAAATTATCACAAACTATATGTTTTTTATCATGTTCAATGCACTAGTGATTTGTATCCCCAAACACACAGATCATGAATGATTTTTTTCAAAATTTGAAAACCTCTGCAAATACCACAATATTACCGTCCATCCTTCCGGCAAATGATAAATGGGGCAAAGTATTCAGCACCAGAGTAGAGTTATTTTCCTGGTGAAATCCCGACATGCCCAAAGGTTTCAGAGACTGGAGCAATAAAAAAAACTCTTGCATGATTTGTTGTACTTTGCAGTTTCTCTGAGAAATCCCCACATCACGTTAGAAACTAGAGTAATGAAATCCCCACTTGCATGAGGGTTTTAGGAACTGAGGAGATGTTAACGACAAGTTCTTAAATATTTGTTACTGCAGCTGAGTTCTACATCAATATTGATAGGGAAAATTCAGACTGAAGGAAAATAACGAATGATGACAATCTAATTGAGTTGAGTTCTACATGAATATTGATAGAGAAAATTCAGACTGAAGGAAAATAACGAATGATAACAATTGAGTTGAGTTCTACATGAATATTGATAGAGAAAATTCAGACTGAAGGAAAATAACGAATGATGACAATCTAATTGAGTTGAGTTCTACATGAATATTGATAGAGAAAATTCAGACTGAAGGAAAATAACGAATGATAACAATTGAGTTGAGTTCTACATGAATATTGATAGGGAAAATTCAGACTGAAGGAAAATAACGAATGATGACAATCTAATTGAGTTGAGTTCTACATGAATATTGATAGAGAAAATTCAGACTGAAGGAAAATAACGAATGATAACAATTGAGTTGAGTTCTACATGAATATTGATAGGGAAAATTCAGACTGAAGGAAAATAACGAATGATGACAATCTAATTGAGTTGAGTTCTACATGAATACTGATAGGGAAAATTCAGACTGAAGGAAAATAACGAATGATGACAATCTAATTGAGTTGAGTTCTACATGAATATTGATAGGGAAAATTCAGACTGAAGGAAAATAACGAATGATGACAATCTAATTGAGTTGAGTTCTACATGAATACTGATAGGGAAAATTCAGACTGAAGGAAAATAACGAATGATGACAATCTAATTGAGTTGAGTTCTACATGAATATTGATAGGGAAAATTCAGACTGAAGGAAAAAACCGAATGATGACAATCTAATTGAGTTGAGTTCTACATGAATACTGATAGGGAAAATTCAGACTGAAGGAAAAAAACGAATCATGACAATCTAAGACCATACCTCATGTTCGAAGAATCTATCCTCCAGTGTTTTGTCCCCGGGATTGGTTCCCGCTCCATCAAACATTTCTTTGTACTCCTGTGAATGTAAATACAGAATAATATATATTTTTTGGCTGTTTCCCGACCCAGGATTTTATAAGTGGGTAGGTAATTGGTAGGTAGGTGATTTTTTTGTTGCCAAAGACAGTAAAAAACCGTAAGAAATTAAAGAAAAATATATCAAAAACAGTAAAAAAATAAATTGTTAAAGAATTGCTATAAAAAGTTTTGGGTAGTGCCCTTTTTGGTGGGTAGGTAGGGAAACAGCAAACCAAAAAAATAATTATGGTCGGCCTTATACCTGTATTCAAAGAACAATAATGCATTTAAATAGGACATAAGGCAGTATTAATAAATATTCTACCAATATCTTTTTTGTCTCTCCATGCTTATTTAGTCACTGGGGCCCTAGAGGCACCAGGTCTGCCAAAACTTTTTAATACAAAACCCTGAGATTTTTAAAATTTAAGATTTAAAACGCGCTTTCAGAACATTTTAAATGGAAATTTGGAGCACGTGACTTGATTTTCGCAATATTTTTTAATAAAAAAAACGCAAATTTAAATTATTTATGCAATTAATATAAGTTGACACATTGTTTGATAGTTATAGAAAATAATAAATTAGCATAGTAATTCGATTAGAAAGACTTGGTTTAGTTTCTACCACAACTGTTTTTGTTTTATGGAAGTGCACTTACTTTTCTACACAGATATGTGCAAAGTGCAAATAAAAAGTAAACTCTTATGCAAATCGTAATTATCGTACACAGCAGCAGCTGTTATAGTGGTACCGCACACAAGGAGTTGCTAGTTCCTCACACTTGCTATTTAAGTTAGGTGGAAAAATTAAAGAAATCACAGATATTGCTGCAGTATGCATGTCGCTGAAGGAACTAATTATATCCTTAGGTGTTAATTGTATATTCAGTCAGTGCATAACACGGATGACCCCCACTTATTAGACACTTGTATATATTCCTCTGATTACAGGACCAATCGGAAAATAGCTGATAAACTGTGAAAGTATAGCTGTTAAATCATGAACATTTTGTTTTGATGGAAAATCCGGAGATTGTAAACTTATTCCGGAGAATCCAGATTTTATCCGGCGACACATGTCGGAAGTTAAAAACAAGAGGCCCAAGAGGGCCTGTGAACGCTCTACTGGCTGTTATACCATTGATGAATCGAGTCGTACTACATGGTGTCTAGAGTGTACACAAGGTTTTTCAAGTATTTGACCTAGTGACCTAGTTTTTGACCCCATGGGACCCATTTTTGAACATGACCAAAATATAATTAAGACAACATTTCGACAAAGTTTCATCAAGATCGGGTCAGAAATATGGCCTCTAGAGTGTACACAAGGTTTTTCAAGTATTTGAACTAGTGACCTAGTTTTTGACCCTGTGTGACCCATTTTCGAACTTTAGCAAGCTATAATTGAGACAAATATTCTGACAAAATTGCATCAAGATCGGGTCAAAAATATGGCCTCTAGAGTGTACACACGGTTTTTCCAAAGTTTGACCTAGTGACCTAGTTTTTAACACCATGTGACCCATTTTTGAACTTGACCAAGATATAATTAAGGCAAACATTTTGACAAAGTTTCATCAAGATTGGGTCAGAAATACGGCTTCTAGAGTTTACACAAGGTTTTTCAAGTATTTGACCTAGTGACCTAGTTTTTAACCCCATGTGACCCATTTTCAAACTTGACCAAGATATAATTAAGACAAACATTCTGACAAAGTTGCATCAAGCTCGGATAAAAAATATGGCCTCTAGAGTGTACACAAGGTTTTTCCAATATTTGACCTAGTGACCTAGTTTTTAACTTCATGTGACCGATTTCCGAACTTGATCAAGATATAATTAAGATAAACAATTTGACAAAATTTCATCAAGATTGGGTAACAAATATGACCTCTAGAGTGTACACAAGTTTTTTCAAGTATTTGACCTAGTGACCTAGTTTTTGACCCCACATGACCCATTTTTGAACTTGACCGAGATTTCATTGAAACAAACATTCTGACAAAGTTTCATCAAGATAGGGTCAGAAATACGGCTTCTAGAGTGTACACAAGGTTTTTCAAATATTTGACCTAGTGACCTATTTTTTAACCCCATATGACCCATTTTCAAACTTGACCAAGGTATAATTAAGACAAACATTCTGACAAAGTTGCATCAAGCTCGGTTAAAAAATATGGCCTCTAGAGTGTACACAAGGTTTTTCCAATATTTGACCTAGTGACCTAGTTTTTGACCCCACATGACCCATTTTTGAACTTGACCGAGATTTCTTTGACAGTGCTCAAGAAATAGGATAGCCCGACGCCCGGGGCTCCTCGAAATCCATTCCGGGCCTGTCTCATTTTGCAGACGAGGAGCCCGTCGGGCCTGTCTTAAAAATAAAAAAAAAAAAAAAAAAATCCCCAAAAAAATCAGTTTTACTGGATCTCAAGCTCAAGTTCCTCAAGACCAAAATACTCCCATGTGTATTGTGAACTGTGAAAATACTTGCAATAAAGTAATTAAAATGTGTTATACACACATTGAATCAATAAGAAGTTTGAATATTTTGCCTGGCTTCGTGTCGGCAGTTTGTCACAACTTTGAGGTCGACAGTTGTTGACATAAAACTCATTATTCTGCTATTAGGGTTGTGTTTTCTTTCCTTTGTGATAAGAAATACCGTTTTTGTCATTAAAAACACACTAATGCATGAAAAAAAATCGTTATTGGTGGTATTTCGATTGAATGTTTGTGAAATGTTCGGGCCGTAAAAGTGCGGTGTCATAGTAGTTCGGATGGTACATAATTTCGGATATATTATTATTATTTTTTTTTTTTTTTTTTTTTTACATAATCAAATAAGAAAAACTGTCCTTTACAAAAACATGTTGGTGGAAAGAAAAATATATATACTGTTTGGCTCCAAGTTAGGCCCCAGTTTCAACAAGTCGGCTCTGATTATTATCGTTTGGCAAAAGTGCTAGTACTCGCCCCTTTGCATTGGTTATAAATTACTATGTAATATTCTATTCTAACATATTTTAAACGAAATAGTAAATGATTCCGCTGACCAGGGAGCATAAAGTGGTAGCAAAAAGAGGTTCTGAGCTTGATTAATACATACGTAACAAAATTAATGTGTGCTATAAAAGTGAATAGACACATTTCCAATAAGAAAAAAATATTGGACATTTCCATTTTAAATCAGGGCCTGTCCATTTCAAATCAGGGCCTGTCCATTTCAAATCGGGGCCTGTCCATTTTCAGAAGCAACAAGCCCTTGGCCTGTCTCTTAAAATAATTTTCTTTGAGCACTGATTGAGACAAACATTCTGACAAAGTTTCATGATGATTGCATCAGAAATGTGGCCTCTAGAGTGTACACAAGCAAAAGTTAACGGACGGACGGACGACGGACGGACGACAGAAGACGGACAACACACCATCCCATAAGCTCTGCTGGCCCTTGGCCAGTAGAGCTAAAAATGGAACATCAACAAACCATATCAAGTACCACTTACCACAGTAAAATTACTGTTTTATAAAATAAAATAAAATTACCCGTCTAACAGTCGTTTCTTTTTCTTTTTGATATTAATCTTTTTGTATAAATGCTTTATCCTTCAAAAAGGCAACACAAAATATGAAATGCATTTTTTAAGCGTAAAACGTTTGTAAATTAACCGTACAAAAATGTGATTAAAAGGAGACAAGTTAGAAACAGCATAAGCAAGGTGATAATACTCTTTAGCATTCACATCTATTACATGAAAAGAACAAGTTGCAGAACAGAACAATATTGCTTCATGAACTCACAGCGTAACATTCGGCCACATTTCTGACTTGATCATAGTCATCGGCCCTGCCCAGCATCTGCAAACCATCCGGGTACAACTTGCCGCAGCGGGGATACAGTTTGGCGCGGTCTTCTTTAGAGAGCTCTGTACCGAAGGAATTTATTGTGATGATGAATGCTCGTCTGTCCGCCTCAAACTGAGAGGAAAATTATTTTTTTTAGTTTATAACATGTTTGTTTCAAATTAAAGGGACTCTTCATTTAAAACAAAGATAATCATTGACAATTAATATAAAACTGATAATATAATGCATTATTATACTTCTAATATACCGAGGGAAAAAAGTTTAGCAAGTTTTTTTAGATGAAATAATATATATACAAGATATACTGACATATTGGACTTTATGGGCTTGACCCCAGCGTTCATTTATTCGTTACGTCATTAAGATGTTCGACTGTTATTGATGTGTGTTTAATAAAATATTATGCCTATGGCAAAAGTTTCTTGAATTTACAACCAAAAATGTATTATTTCCAGAGTGCAACAAAAACTTGTAAACTTTTTTCTCTCAGTATAGTATACTTATATATTAAATTTGTAAAGAGTTGCTCCGATTTTTTTTCATATAAATAAATATATTCTCACATTTATGACTGTTCTCTATACCGTGTTTTAGAACTATGACATCATATAATATTATTCTAGTATATTCCAAAGGCAATAGTTTATTTTATACAATTTACACAATTTGCTCTTTCAAATTTTCAACCTAAAGAAGCCTTTATCAAGGAACATATAACACTATGTGCCTACATTGGTTGCTGTTTGTGAATGTAACTTTATAAATATGGAATATTTTTAATTTTCTTTTACAGATTAAAGTCATATTTTTATGACCCGGTTGTTCTTAATATGAATATAAATGATTATAAATTCTTTATTCCCTTTATAGCCCCGAAAGTGATCACAAACATTGTGGAGAGAAAACAACTCACTGCCAGTGCTTCGCACATCGACTCTGCTGTGGAGCCTCCGAGAGTTTTACAGAACTGGTGGAAGTCTTCTAGATATGCCTGAAATAGGTTGGATCAATGAGGATTAACAGCTGAGAAAGCATATTAATGAAGTAATAAACTTAACTAAATAAGTAAAGAAATTTAAGCCGTAATATTTAAATTCATTATGTTTATTAAAGGGACACAT
Source organism: Cyrtodaria siliqua (assembly GCA_037043455.1). Taxonomy (NCBI): domain Eukaryota; kingdom Metazoa; phylum Mollusca; class Bivalvia; order Adapedonta; family Hiatellidae; genus Cyrtodaria; species Cyrtodaria siliqua. The sequence goes on from JAWPHD010004215.1 coordinate 117,306, forward strand.
TGCAATCTATACGGTATGTGTACAGTACCATATAGAAACTATTCTCAGTGGTCCAAATTAGCACTAGCTCGAAGGTGAAAAACTAGTAAATAGTAATTTGGGTTAGAAAAATCTAGAAATTTTATATAGTTGGGTTTATGAAAATTGTATAGTCCAAATGATATTATATAATAATTTGGACTAGTGAACAAAAATTATAATTTCTTTAGACTGTACATGTATACTACATGAATACACTATATATACAGACTATAGTAAAGGAAATATAATACTAAACAGTTTAATGGACTTTAATTTCAATACATTTATCTAGATTCATACTATGCAGAGAAAAGACAATAGGGTATTGAATTTTCTGGCTAAATATTAATCGAAACAAGATCTTCTGGCAAAGGGGACTAATAAAACAGAAATACAATATGATAAATAACAGTAGTACTACATTTATTCAGGAAGTAAATGCTAAGGAATCTGTAATACATATTTTACTATATGACATGTATGGAGTTACCTTGTACAGTGTATTCCTGATGATCTCAATGTTCATTTCATCCAGATCTTGTTCAGAGATGCAGTCCATGAAGTATGGAGCTAGAGTATGTACATTAAAGGCAAAATTACTCTGCATGTATAACAACTTTATTTCAAAATAACCGACAACTTAATTTCAAAATAATACTAATGTCATGTAAAACTAAATTCATGTCACATATTTCTATTAACCCTTTTGCTGCCACAGTCGAAGACATTGATTTTTTGCGACCAATGTAAATCCAGATCAACCTGTCCATAATGTGCATACTGATCAGGGTTTACACTGTACCCACTCGGTAAGAATGTTTTCCATAACACTTTATATACAAAATATATACAAAATATTACTGGAAGGTTTGAATATAAATTTTAGCAGACGACATTTAAAATTTGCGGCGAAAGGGTTAAATGCACATCAGCTATTTAATTTTTATATGGTATAGTAAGTAAGTAGGTAAGTAAATAGTTTATTAAAGTGACATGTGCATATACAATTGAAAATCAAACATATATGAAATAACTGATAATTAAGCACCCGCCCAACGGACCTATAAGTTACTAAAGTCTATCTATAAATAATAATATTAAGTAAATCACATGATATAAATATCAATAAATAAATAAATAATAAATAGTTCAGTGGATATTAAATATGATTGCACATTTATATAAATAGATGATCTTACGTGAGTGCTTGTTCAATAATGAATTTATTAAAAGAGTTTGGCAACATTATATGATGCGAGGCTGAAACTAGGATAACAGCTTAGAGCTTCCATCAATTTGCAACGGTTGACCTTATACAGAATAGCTCTCACCAAGGGGTGTGTCCACCAACACAGCATTGTACAACTCGGCAGGTGTTGATGCGATGTGAATGGCCTCCATCTGCTCAAAGCTTCCCAGTGGGTGACATTTTGGGATGAGCTCATTAATGGGTCTCTGGTGGAGGGTTCCGGTAATCAGAAGGATGATGTTGTCAATCATGTAACTGTACCTGTAATAGAGGATTTGTTTGTTAGGCAAAAAAAAATTACCTGTGTTTCCTGTGGCCCAAACGACCCTATTTTAAGGGCACGACCCTAAAACATTTTATGAAAAAACATAAAAAAACATAAAAATAAATAAATCATTTGTTCTGAACAATGATTTATCTCAATATATCGAGGTAAACTGACATCACAGAGAAACGTTCAGTTGTATCATCAACTTGTATGGGGTTTATGAGATAAATACATGTAGAATCGCAAAATATCTTGCTCCAATTTTTTTAAAAATGCCTACCTACCTACCCTATTTTTTTAGAGCATGCAATAGGAAACACACCTATTTTTTTGTTTGGCCTTAGCTTGAATGTTTTACGTCATTTTTAACACATTTTAGGTCATATATGACTGTCGATTTTTTTGTGGTAGATGTAGACCACCCCAATTTCCTGGGTAGAACCTGTACTGTATTTGAAATAGATGAAACAGTTAGTATAAGCCCCATAGCTAACGCACATCAAGGTAGTTGTCAAGGTAGACTTTTAAAATTCTGAGTACCTAAATTGCTTAAAACTGAAAATCTTGTTTGGGAAATGCACTAAAATGAGACAATTACATGTAGACATTAAAAGGGTGGCATGCTCGCTGGTCTAGAAAGATATTTGTCTTGGTTAAATTTCAGGTTCTGGCTATCAGCGATCTGAAATATAGTATATACCTTATACATATATCTCAAAAGGGGTGGAATGCAGTATGGTGGCAGTCCAAAATCCTCTGGCATCAAGCTTCCCTGTTCTACAGATCAAATGATTCTTTAGAAGGCCAATAATTATTATTCTTAGCAAAGTCTTACTTCAAGTCGCCAATTTGTGTCTTTGACCTCTCAAATGTTATGTCTTGATTTATTTAATGTCCGACTGGTGATCAAGAAGTTATAAAACCAAAAAAATATATTGGCATCTGACACAATTATGAATATCTGACACATTAACTCCTTACGTGATATAGTCGAGGAATGTTGCAAGAGGTTCGAAACAGTGGTTTCGCAGATGTGTAAACTCAATCACCAGCTTCTCCTTCAGTTTGTCATCTATCGTCGACACAGACAATGGGCTCGGCTCATTGGCCAGGAAGTTGCCATAGTCTGTGCTTTGTAAGTGAAGCTTCAAATCTGAAAAAAAAGAATGTTAAAAAAAATATGTTTAATATTCTGTATTCTAACTTTTAAAGAAACTAACGAGCTCAAATAACAGCACAATTACACTACAAATGTATCCAGGTGTTCAGGTCATATAATAATGTATATGTGCAGATTAAAAGTATAGGATTTTTCATGAAATATTAAATACCTTTGAGTGAATATGCATAAAATGAATTATGAGTTGGTAACTCTTAATTAGACGCACCAGTTTTGGGGTTTGGTCTGGCTGGTTAAAGACCGGATCTCAAAATCTTCAATAACCATAGGGTAGGCCATTAAGCAAATTAGGCACAGTGGGAGTGGCTTATCTACTGGTCAGTGTGTGCTGTTTGTAAACATAAACACATGTGGTATGGAGAGCAATAAACTGTAGTGAGATAAAGATGAAGAGGTAATCTCTCTAGGCAATTATCTATTACCTATCAATAAGTGGAATTATAAACTTAGGAGTGTGTCCCTAATTGACTCTAATAAAAACAAAAACTATATAATATTTACCTTCTACTACCATTAAGAAGCTGACTTTTTCACAAAAAAAATCAAAAGTAACTCGACGATAATTTTAAATATTTTGTATACATTTATAAAATGTTTTCACCAGGGCTTGTCACAAACAATATGCCTTCTTGAAAATATAATATCACTCCAGGTATTTATTTTATACACAATATTAGCCTAATATGTCTGACTTCATTGTCTCCTTTGTTGCCGTCTATTGGGTCTGACAAACTTGAACCTTATACTTGTTCCATATGCTGTCCCTGTAGTTGAACCTCAGTGCCTTATAATTTTTCTTTCCCTGGTTTCTGTGCAGGGCTCTTGGATCGGCTCTTGGATCTCGAGGATTCCAAACAGGCAATTATGGTGGGAAACGGAGAATGTTCTCCCTAACCCACGCAATAGTGGATTACGTAAAGAGAAATATACATGTAAACGATGTTTGAAAATGATGTTTCATCGCAATGCATGGATGGTTCCGCGTTATGTTCAGGAGAAATCCGAGGCATTGCAGAGAGACAGGCGGTTTCGAAAAAATGTATGGCATAGAAGTGACATACATGTAATGCCAAAATTTGTTTTAGAACTGACTAGGCAATGGTTCCCAAATCTACCAAATGCTCCATACATGGGTCATTTGTATGAGTAATACAATTTAACTGTTAATTTTAATGTGATTGCAAAAATATAGACATTCCTCCTCTGGGTTAATAAAACATCCAACATAAATCAGTTGGTCTTCCAAAATCTGTGTAGTATTTGTAGTAATTTATTCCCGCCATATGTCAATGAATTGAAATTTGCTTTGGCTTATCTCTGGGAGCTGTGCTGCTGTTGGCTGATACCTAGGTCATGAACTTTTGTTAGCTGTCAATCACTACTGGATGAAAATTTGAATTTTACAACAGTTTTCAAAAATAATTTTTTGAATATTTCACTTGCAAGTGTCATAATGCTTTCATATTCACAAAGAATAAACATTATACATTCAAGAATGTACATGGCAATTTTCAACAAAATGTGTACATTCAAGAATGTACATGGCAATTTTCAACAAAATGTGTAAGATAGCCATTTAAATTATCAAAAACACTCCACTGATGTTGTGCTTTCAGACAGCTTAAGAGTGTTCAGTGATAGTAGCCATTTTTCAGTTCCCCCAGCTTTTATACCATGACCCCGGCCTTTAAAGCTGTTTATATTGTGACTATTGAGTTTGAAAATATGTAAGTTATATATACATAGTATGATACCTCGTTGTCAGTAAGTTTATAAAATTTGGCTGTTATTGGCAGGACCTTTTTTTTTTAATTTCCATATATGGGTCATTATCAGTCCGCTTTGCAGAACAAAAACAAAGTTTTCAATTTTTTTTTAGTGTTAAACATTTTGTCTTGAAAGTTATTTCTAATCCAACCACCAAACAAAACATTTTATTCAGCAATTAAACAAGTTGTGTTAAAGCTGGTGCAATTTTAACGCCCTGTAAACGAGTGTCTTGGGTTCAAGTCCCATACTGCCCACACTGTTCCTCTTGATTTACTTCATAATTTTTAATTTGACCACAAGGATGGGATTACCGTCACTCATTACGGTCTTTAATATCATTATGTGATTATAATAGTCAGAATTACTCTCCATTTATACACAACAGTAAAATGTTTTCTTCCCTCTTGTGAACGGACATGTTCACCTCTTACGAACAAATAAGTTCGTACCTTGAAGTTGAGGAAATGAATTTGAACATCTTCTGCCAGAAGGAATCCAGTCAAAACTGGTGTCTTATATGGAAGCCATGTTTAATAAATTAATTATCGATCATTGGTTGGTTGAACATTTTGATGTTCGATCATGAATTTTCAACCGATTCCCAACACTACTAAATTGCACATGTATATGTGACTTATGTCTTAATGTCTATGATAATTAGATTCTTACCCTCCAAAGTTTCACACTGCACCAGGTTTAGATAATCTCCTTCTTTAAGGATTCCAGATTTGAATCCTCTCACCATACCCTCAAGGTAACCATGATCTATGTTGAAATAACTATCCTGATAGTAACCTGCCATAGTGATGTGATTAACTTCTTTAAAATCTGCAAAATAATAAAATTATGATTTTCCAATATTTTTCAGTCACATGATACTTCTTTTGACACTTCCGGAAGAGTATCGGACAAAGAACCGCAACTCGTGTCACAGGCGATGCTCAAAAGTCAAAGTAAATATCGTTATTTAACCTACTCCGACACACTCTTGTGGAGGTGCGCGTCTATTCAAGTAGTAGACGTGTCACATACAGGCCTGTTTGAGAGTGAAATCGTTAAACAGGTGATAGTGTTAACTTACAGAGGAGTAGGTATAAAAACAGGGTTAAACCAGTGTTCATTTATGGTATAACATGACGCACAAAACTCACGTTCATACTTACACATACTTACAAATCCTCTTTTGATATTAGGCAACTGTCTGCCTTTTGCACCAGCTCTTGGTCTTCCTTATATTAGTGTAACGTGTACCGCATTCGCTTAATATTTACAATTATATCTGTGCTGATAAATTGATGTTTCGAACTGACTGAATGTTCGAGACAATATCAATTAACTTTACATATACCACTTTCCCTCAAGCTTCTTGCTTCATGATTGGTACTAAACAAAATAAATTCAAATGATTATCATTCGTTCAAACAAGAATCACTTTGATAATCAAGTATTAACTTCAAACTTGTTTCATGCGTGTAACGCGTCTAAATATTTTAACTAGTTTTAACTAGTGCCCAACACACACTTGTTGCAAACTACAGATCACCTAAGATAGTCTACGACCCGGAACACTGTAATGGAAAGAGGACTTAACAATTCTGAGAGTGCACTGCAAGTCTGAGTGTCCGTCTTTACCATCAGCTTGAACCAAAGTCCCAGAACTACCCTATCCAGTATTAAACCTCAGCTGCACCCACAATAAAATAGACTACGGTCCGGTGCACTGAATTGGTTTCAGAGGACTCAACAACTCTGTTTACACCTGCAATTATGGGAGCCTCTTTACCCTCTAAACTTCGACCAAAGCCATATAACTACTCTACAGCGCTATTTTGTTTGGAGATGTTATCTCACCGAAGCCTAGCTGCCAACTGACTCGAATTCAATCGATAAGAGGATTATGGCTGCAACAGAGTTCGGTAAAAGGCTTAAAAAGTTTAGTGTAGAACAGAAGCAGTAGAGTTGATAGGAGCGAAGAAGTCCAACGTAGATAGTCTGTAGTTGATCGAGTGTGTGTGTAATTCGAAGGTTTAAAGTCCGTCCGCCAACTAACACGTCGAGGTTACCCTGACGCGATGGGCACAATATAGTCTGGACATCTCTAGATGTGTATGTAGGTTGATCTGGTGCTGCTGTGTAGTGTAGTCGTTTCTCTTGCAGGTGTGTAGTGTTGTGTCGCTGCTGCTCTATGTAGTTTCGCTGTGGCGGTGAAGTGTTGTCTGGCGTGGCTGGTGGTGGTGGCTCCTACATCCGCTAGGTGGTGCTGTCCTGCATCCGCTACTGGTATATGGTCGAGGTCCTTGTTTTGGGGCCACACCCATCACAGTATGGCCCCTGCGCTGCAAACATTATCAGATGGCTATGTTGAGTCTCTACCCCTCTTCGGTTGTCAGACTACGATCGAATGTAGGCCTCGGCGTCGATCCCTAACTATTACTAACGAATTACTGCTTCTTGGTTACTGCTACTGTGTGGGTTGATCTCAGCTCCGGCCCGCGGACTTCTGTCTTTCCAACTTCCGAGCAAGTTCACTTCCATCCGATGATGATTGCCGTCATGGGGGCGCAGGGGACATCTCTCCGCGAAAAAAACATGAATGTCACTAGTGCCCTCATTGCGACGTGCACGCGGTGAAGAGAATGCTGTAGTTGATCGAAAAGATTAAAGTTGTAATTGTAGATTCTGGCCAGTCGGATTGCCTGCAGAATTGTGACTAGGTCAATCCGACTGCCGGCTCGAAATCGTCTCAGCCAATCAGGAAACAGATGATTAGAAGCGTCCCAAATAGGTCAATCCCATCGCTCGTGGAGTCCTTGCTGGTGAATTTGCACGTGGTGATTCATTCCCGTTCAGACCACCGAACCAGCAGGACGTGTCCGTCTTCAATGGAGCAGCTTTTCGTTACCGACGATACCAACATACCAACAGCTCGTCAAGCGATGTTGACGCGTCCTGCAGGGGATCCGGAACGTGACCATCATCGACCACCATCAACGTCGGGCCCGGTGTTGTTTTGTTTCATCGAGCCGAACGTTGAAAGCGTACAAGAAACGTTCAGATATGGTATACACCCCACACTAGGGTGATACCGTGGCCCTTCTCAGGGCCGTTTTTTGCAGTCTACTGGAACATAATTACCATGGACACGACTACTCACCATAACCCACCATGGATACTGATGTCGGAATAACCTTGCGAGATACTCTCTGATATAAGATATGAGTATATCAGTGAGTACAACGGAGGAGCCAGTACCAACAAAACTGGGACATAATCACCACGGATACATGACGGATACATGATCATGGAGCAGACACAGAATGGGGGACGCCGTAACATCACCTCCGCAAAAGTTGGGGAACTTTCCGGGGGTCGTCAACCATTCTGCGTTTCGTTCTAGAATGTAAACATCACGGGAAAGCAATCACGGGATTCTCAATCAACAGGATTGACCTACTAGATGGGCTTCAAATCTACTGTGTCCTGATTGGTCGGGGAGCTTCAAATCATCTTTTCGAGCCGACAATCGGATTGACCTAGTCACAATTCTGCAGGCAATCCGATTGGTCAAGATTTTCAATTTTCTTGAGAAAAGCTAATCAACTATAGAAAACATCGTTGGAATTCTTCAATCAACTCTACTGCTGCTATCTACGATAAACTACTTTGGACGAGGGATGTTATCTACCTGGACTCTTCTGCACACCATAAACTTCTATTGAAACGCTCGCCAAAATGACTAGTATCAACACGGCGAGGATAAAGAAAAACCTATCTGCTACTACACGTGGTGATTTACACTGTCGTATGCTGCGATCGTTTACATCTCACAAGGATCGATACAACCAGTAAGTGTGTGGGTGTTTCCCCACCTCCCCCGAGTACTGAATACTCTCTAATTTAGAGCTGAGTACTCCTTCATTTTAGAACCGCGTAATGAATACCAATAAACATGGATAACCCGAGTACTGGATACTGTTTCAACCCGGGCCGTGGGTACTGAATTCTCTCTAAATTTGCACTGAATACTGCGTACCAAAAGTGTGGGGGTGTGTGGGAGGCGGGGGACAGCCCCAAGTGTAGAACTCGTAGTTGATTTTACATTCTCAGCCTCAGTAGATCACAGAAAACGGCCCCTGGAAGAGCCACGGCCTCACCCTAGTGTGTGGTGTAGACCAAATCCGAACGTGTTGTCAAATGAACAAGAAGCTGATCACTAAACCTAACCTATTTGGTTCGGCATCGACCATTGATGATGGTAGTCACGTTCAAATAGATCGATTCTCTGCAGGGCGGGTCGAGATCCCCTAGTAAACTGTAGATGGACACGTTCTGCTGGTCCGATGGTCTGACACGAATTAATAAGTAGGAGTGTTTGTTTTCCCTCGCCATTGGCAACTAGGCCTTTTGGCGAGCTTTTCAGTTGAAGATTAAGTCCATCGTAGGTCAAATGACGATTCATCAATCAGATCCAATGGTGATTACAAGATGCAGAAGAAGAGTTGAGTTGATGGCAGGCAGGTGGGTGAAGAAATCAATCGTTGATAGTCTGTAGAAGATTAAAGTCGTAGAAGATTAAAGTTGATCGGCCAATAGGATGACAGCAAAGATGGTAAGTAGGTCAATCCTACTGCCGACCCAAACGTTGATTAATTTCTCTCCGCCAATCCGAGGGCTCCACGAGGCTTAGAAGTGTCCAAAGTAGGTCAATCCGGCTGCCCGTGTTTCTCTTGTTAATTGCTCCTCCGCTATGCACACCGTCGCATGTGCTCTGATTGGCTAATACGACTTCAAGCCGGCAATCGGATTGACCTAGTCACATTCTGCAGGCAATCCGACAAATGCAACATTAATCTTCTTTGACCTTGGAAACATCTACAGACTATCAACGATGGAATTCTTCACCTACCTGTCACCAACTCACCTCTTCTTCTGCATCTTGTAATCTCCATTGGATCAGATTGATGGATCGACATTCGACCAACCTTCCCAACCTTCTGGACTCTTCGGCAACGATAACCTTCTTTGAAATGCTCGCCAAAATGCCTAGTTCATACGGCGAGGGTAAATAAAAACTACGACTACTAGTAGTCTACTACTACACCGTCGTATCGATGGTGTGGGGGTGTAGACCTATTAGAACGTGTTGCGATTCTTGGGTCTCCTGACAACGCAGGCAAACACAGTCTAAACGATCCATTCCCTGCAGGATGCCTTTCATTACCCATGGTGGTGCCGTAGGTTCCCCTTGCCACTTGCGGGAGCTTACAGTGACAATTTGTATCTCGGCGCCGTCGGTAGTTTCCAGTAGAAATATTAATCGCCCCTCTTCAGGACCACATTAAAACATCGTCGGTTAAAAACGTATGTACATGCGTGATATTTAGTAGCTCCCCATAGCGTAAGGGAGATTCTAGACAGCATCACGTGTTGCGGTGTCACCTTGCTCCAGACGGCCGCAACACGTCCTGCCTATTCGAAGGTCTGAACTAACCTACTCAATGCAAATGGCGTCTTCCGAAACAAGGGAAGTAATCCTGCAACGTTTACAGTTCAGTCATCGCAACGGCATTTTCATTACATTAGCATAGACCTTTTTATATCCATGATGTTATATATTTTTTAGTTGTGGTCTATTGTCATATTTTATTGGTTGGTTGGTCCATCCATAACCTATCCAATTTTATTTCAAAACTGTTCACATTTGTTTATTCTACGACCTCCATTGGTAGGGAGTTCCAAATGTAATGCCACTACTCTATAACTGAAGGAATGGTTTCTGCCATCTTATCTATAGGTCTTCAGCTATATATATGTGCATGACTTTTCTTTGTGTTGTCTATTGTCCTAGGTACTTATGTTCGTGCTGTATGCTGGTTTGCTTGTGATATCATTACTTCAAATACGCCATGACAAAATGAGTGTGGAGACAGCCCTACCTAATAGCGTCATGGATGAGCATATTATATACTGAGAAAAATAATGTTAGCACATGAAATGCATGTCAGTTCCATAGACGAGATACAAAGCCATGTATGTTCGGGTTCAATGGTAAAGTGACATAGATATGACCAATAATAATGCTGCAAAGTCATTTGTAAATAAAGACGGTGAAACAAATAAAGCAAATATGTTGGGAACATACTGTTATAGGTTATCGAAAATCGTTTTTATTTCAATGAAAAGGGAGGTACTTTTAAAATTACGAAATTTGAAATGTTTTTGTTTGAGAATAACATACTTTTTTGATCACATTTTAGCGTTTTTATACAATGACAGAATGGGCAATTCTGTCCATGCCAAATAATAAATGTGTTCGAAGCAAGACGTTTGTATAACGAAATAATTTGTTTTTAATATAAGGAGGGGGTTGGGGGCGGGGCGTAATTCTGATACTAAGGCTTAGACAATAATGAGGCCCTCCCAGTGGTTTTGGGGATATGGGGATGGCCAATTACTTTTAGATCTGGGGAACATTGTCAATTAGTTTAAGGGATCCAGGGATCAAAGGCCTACTTTTAGAGATCTAGGGAACAGTGTCCTAAAGGAAAGCAAATGAAAAAGTACCTAATTTTACGTATAATTGCTATAATTTACTTTTAAAACATGACATTTGGACTGCTGATCACGGGTGACTGCTTTTTCCGAGAATATCAAATGTCCTGTTCAACTGAAAGCGTTTGCATGGCGATGAACATTTGCCATGTGTGTCCATTTTGCCGTTGTGCGTCGTTTGTCTGTCTGTCCGTCCGTTCATAGTTTCTTTTTTGCGGCGACTAATCCTCTAAATGACCACCAAAGCTAAAAAAGAAGTTGTAGCGACTACTCCTCCGAAACTATAAGTATTTTTGTGGCGACTACTCCTCTAAAACTATTTTATGGTTTTTCACAGAAATGTTGCCCATAAGGTCTAGTTGATCCTACAAACAACAAATATTCAGGTTGATATGAAATCCAAGATGGCTACCAAAGCTGAAAATAGATTTTAAAAATATACTTTTGTGGCGACTACTTCTCCATAAGGGTATTGGTTTGGAACCTTCACCAAATTAACTAGCATGACATAGTGTTGGTCCTAAACACAATTAAATCGTTATTCGATATTAAACATGGCCGTCAGTGGACATTCTTTTGGCATTTTTATGCAACTTTACATGAATGTGGCTCTTAATATCTAGTTTGAAGTGCTAAATATCTGTGTTTACATAGAGTTATATAGGCAAAACTTTTGGAAATATTCATCTGAAACTATTTGATGGATTTTCATGAAACTTTACGTGAATGTTGCTCTTGATGTCTAGTTGATCCTAAGTAAAAAATCAGGTCTGCCGGGAATTCAAGATGTCCACCATAGCTAAAAATATTTTTTAAATATAGAAATTTGTGGCGACTAGTACTTTTCAAAAACCACAACTGGTATTGATTTTGAACCTATACCAAAATGACTGCATAACATGTAGTTGGATCCAAACAAAATTCATATTGATTCTATGTCAAACATGGCCTCCAATGGCCATATTTGCCGGGAATTCAAGATGTCCACCATAGCTAAAAATATTGTTTTTAAATATAGAAGTTTGTGGCGACTAGTACTTTTCAAATACCACAAGGCTTAGTGGTATTGATTTTGAACCTATAACAAAATGACTGACGTAACATGTAGTTGGATCAAAACAAAATTCATTTTGATTCTATGTCAAACATGGCCGCCAGCGGACATCTTTGTTTATAGTTATATATAGGAACAACTTGTGGCGACTACTCCTCTGAAACTACTTGATAGATGTTCATGAAACTTTATAGGAATGTTGCTCTTGATGTCTAGTTGGTTCTAAGTAAATATCCAATTGGCCGAAACTTTAAAATGGTCACCACAGCTAAAAAACATATTTTAAAAATACAATGTTGTGGCGACTACTGCATTTCTTTTTATTTGACGTCAAACATGGCCACCGGCAGCCATCTTTGTTTACACAGAGTTACATAGGGAAAACTTGTGGCAGCTACTACTCTGACACAACTTGAAGGATTTTCATGAAACTTTACAGGAATGTTACTCCTGTTGCAAAAATGATTTCATTTGAGAAATATTAATAATTGTTTAATGATTAACAAACACTACCCCTTCAAATACTGAAAAGCATATAACAGGTTATGATACCGTTCCAATGACTAACTTTTTATATATATTCAGGAGAGCGTTTCAAGGTCATGGACCTCTTGTTTCATCATCAATTGTTTTGTGAAAATGTAAAAAAAAAAAAGTTGAGCCAAATACGTCAATACGAAGAATCTGAACATTATAACTGTACCTGTTACTGTGGCAATGGATAAGAAAACCCCACAGAACGCTGGTGTTTTTTTATTATGATGTGTACAATGTAAAATCAGTCCAGAGATGACTACAGTATACGTTTTACATCATAAATTGAACAAAATCATCCTTCGTGAGTTAGGAAGACTATAAGAATCTTTCATGGGTATCCGGTGAAGATAGGGAAATCCAACCCGATTTTATCGGAACCGAGGCTCTGCCGAGGTTCCGATTAAAACACTTATACCAAGGGTTGGAATTCCCTATCTGAACCGAATACCCATGATAGATACTTTTTCTTGCATATCAGAAAAATGTTGTGCGATGACGCCGCCAGCTATTGACGTTTTGCATGTTTTCCTGCATACCAGATGTTGGCGCGCGTGAATTTTATCTCGACCCTATGGCGAGATGGAAATATCTAGCCCCGGTAAAATGACGGATATCCTTGTCCGGTATGCAAGAAATCTGAGTCTACCATGTTCTTTTTTCCTACCATTCAGTTTTATTCTATGATATGGCTGCTGGACGCAAATGTCTTCCTAACTCATGCAGGATAATTTTGTCGATTTCAACTGGTATTTAGCGACAAATCACATGAGCCTGACCCCTATGCTTTTAGGGAACTAGGTTTAACACTTTTGGGGATCTAGGGAACAGTGTAAATACGTTTAGGGATCTAGGAAAAATGGGCAAAATACTTTTGGGGAACTTTGGCAAATACTTTTGGGGATCTGGGGAACAATGGCCATTACTTTCAGAGATCTAGGGAACATGGACCCCACTGGAGTTCCTCAATAATAAAACAACACACTTTTTGGAAAGTCTCGTCTTTACCCAGCATTGCTCAAAGCTTCAAACAAACATATACATGTTGATATGTTTAATATATGTTCCTAAAACGTCGTGCAATTTTTTTTTTGTTCAGTATATTATTCGTTTCCATGTGATTACCTCAAATATGCTTGTTGTTTTATTTCAGTGTGCATTTTATCAGGCTATGAAGTTGCCATTTTAACTCAAACATATTAGTAGTCGTGACGGACATGGAAGGTAGGGAGGACTGCCAATCTCATTTGATGCCAATGCTGAGCAAGAGAGGATACTTACAGATCCTTTTCTGGTAATAGGCTATCCTCAGCCTCTTGGACCAGCTCTTCTTTTTCGTTATCAATATTTATTTGGTCATAACCGGTCATATCAATCTGTTCTTATGGACAACATTTCTGTAAAGTTTCATGAAAATCCATCAAATGGCTTTAGAGGAGTAGTCGCCACAGAAACTTATAGTTTCGAAGGAGTAGTCGCTATATGTATACAAAACGTCTTTTTTACAAATCTATTTTTAGCTTTGGTGGTCATCTTGGATTTCACATCAACCTGATTTTTTTGCTAGTATCAACTAGACTTTATGGGCAACATTTCTGTAAAGTTTCATTAAAATCCATTTAATAGTTTTAAAAGGAGTAGTCGCCACAAAAAAATGATGGACGGACAGACAGACAGACGAACGACGCACCACGGCATAGGCTCTGCTGATCCGTGATCAGTTGCAGTTGCGCTAAAATGGACACACATGGCAAATGTTCATCGACGTGCAAACGCTTTCAGTTGAACAGGAAAGTTGATATTCTCGGAAGAACGTCCAGTTGAGCGATGGGCACAACTAAAACCGCCATCAAATGTAATACTGAAAGCCGTCAAAAGCAGTTACCAGTGATCAGCAGTCCACATGCCATGTTTTAAATGTAAATTAATAGTTTAGCAATTAAAAATAAAAAACTAGGTACTTTTTCGTTTTTTCTTTCCTTTTTCGTTTGTTCCCTAGATCCCTAAAAGTAGGCCTTTGATCCCTGGATCCCTTAAAGTAATTGTCAATGTTCCCCAGATCTCTAAAAGTAATTGACCATGTTCCCCAGATCCCCAAAACCCCTGGGAGGGCCTCACTATTAAAATGACCCGATATGACCTATTAAACTTTAAAATGAACAAACATGCTACAAACAAACCAGAAATGAAAATAAAACAAACATATCTATCCTCCATAATTATATTTGCTAAACTCAGTCCAAAGCGCCGAGACCCAAATAAATATAAACAAAGCTACCGGACTATATATATGATCGCACAATCCCCAGATGTGCAGAAAAACCCAGGTCCTGCTGAAACCACATCGCATATTCCTTGTGGCCTGTGCAATCTCAATGTTACATGGGACCCAGCAGATAAAGGTATAGCCTGCGACAACTGTGACACTTGGTTCCACGGAAACTGTCAAGGAATTGGAGACGTAACTTATGATTTCCTATCAGATTCAAAGATTAATAGGCACTGGGAATGCACACAATGTTGCCTCCCAAATTTCTCATCAAATCTATATGCTTCACTCGATACCTTATCAGAGTCAAACCTAGATACCTCTTCAAATTCATTAATCATAAATAAATCAACGTTCTCGTTACTTTGATTTAGGGGACGAGGTAGCTTGAGGTACATGTATTGAATCATTTAGTGAGAACGCAACATCAATCTATACAGCAAAACAAACTGGACAGAGTTCAAAACAGACGTCAAAAAACCTCTCAACATCATTCCACAGTAACAAAGACATAGAAAATAATCCAGAAAAACAATGGACATACTTTAAGACTGAATTAAACACACTCACTAACAAAATGTACCAACAAAGCAAACAAAACCCAAAGAAGACCTACTATGGCTCACAAATGACATCTAATTAGAAAAAAAAGACAAAATCCACCAAAAAATTCAAAAGAAAACCAAATCCTCCATGCACAAACCACAGGAAAATCAGCCTCAAAAAGATCAAATCTGAAATCCAAACAAAGCTCAGAAATGCATATTGGCCTTATGTGGAAAACATAATAACAAACGATGAAGATAAAAACAATGAAAAACTTTATAACTTCATTAAACACAATAAAACTGAAAGCACTTGTATAGCACCCCCTAAAGGAACATGACCTAAATCACACTGACGCTACTGACAAAGCTAATATACAATTTCAGTCAGCATTCTCTTCCCCGAAACCATTAAAACTTAGTCATCTGGCAGAAAATATAACACTTAATAAATAATAATACAACTCACAGTAATAAGACACACATCATCACAGTACAGGGCGTCACCAAACTTCTCCTTAAACTGAATCCCAATAAGGCAGCAGGCTCCGACAAAATTACACCAAGAATACTAAAAGAACTAGAAACTGAACTCGCCCCCATCCTGACAACAATATTTAACACTTCACTGAAAACAGGAAGAGTCCCAAAAGACCGGAAAACCCCCCACGTAGCCCCAGTATTTAAATCAAAGGACTGAAGGTCCTGAGAGTCGCCAAGATTGAACAGTTTCTGTCTTCTTGGTGAGGTTAAAGGTTATGTTAAATTTTACAGGTGTGGCGTATTAAAATGAAATGCACTATATACATACACGATTCCAAAGAGCCAGCTCAAAAGGGACCAAAAAGCAAAGCATTAAACCACAGACCAATATCCCTAATATGTATAACCAGCAAAATCACGGAACATATAATAGTAACACAATCATGTCTCACCTAGATAAAAACAAACTACTTTACAATCTACAACATGGTTTTCGATCTAAGCACAGCTGCAAATCACAATTAATCAATTTAACACAAGAGATCTTTGATAACTTAGAAAACAAAAAGCAAAGAGACCTTATTGTCATGGACTTCTCAAAAGCATTTGATAAAGTTGATCACGACAGACTAATACTCAAATTACAAAGACTAGGCATTGACACACAAACCACCCACTGGATACAATCATTTCTCTCTGACAGATCCCAACTAGTACTAGTCGAAGGCATGCAATCAGATGAGTGCAACGTACTATCAGGCGTGCCACAAGGCTCTGTTCTAGGCCCATATCTCTTTCCCTGCTAAATAAATGACATGCCCTTAGACATCACCAGCTCAGTAAGACTCTTCGCAGATGACACAATCGTTAACATAGCCATCAAATCAGAAACCGACGCAGAAACACTCCAGTCAGACCTCACAAAACTTGTAAAAAAATTGGAACGTGAATGGCTAATGGAATTTAACCCAGATAAATGTGAAATAATTAGAATTACAATAAAAAGAAATAAAATAAAATATCCCTACAAATTACATGGCGACATACTACAATCCACTGAGAATGCAAAATACTTAGGAGTTACTATCAACCAAAACTTACACTGGACACCTCACATAAATAACATTACTAACAAAGGCAGTACCACACTTAATTTTATCCTAAATGTACATACACATACATCTACATACTACCTGTATATCCATGTTACAAGGAAAGGACCGTAACTTTGGAAAGGACCGTAACTGATGTTGTGATAACTCGTGGTCCAGTACATTTGTAAATGTTAGTTATTATTGTAATTTTTATATCACATGTATTTATGTAAATAACATCAAGCAATACAATATTATTAAACTAAACTACTAAAGCAGTGTGACCTCAATGCTAAACGAACTAAAATGGCCAACCTGAAAACATAGAAGGAAAATGACCTCCTTAAGGACTATTGGTCAGCCATCTTTGAAAAAAAAATCCAAAATGGATGGGGTATGATTAATTGAAATTTTCATCCAAATGCATATTATAGGCATGAACATTGTCAATGATATAACATTGTCAATGATATAATAAATGACATTAATGCAACACTATTGATGTGAACATAATCATGGCTTACTTTATTTAGAAATGATGTCTCGTGTGCCATTTTTAGATAAATGGACAATTATATGTACAGATTTATTTAACATAAATAACAAAACATCTTTGAGTAAACTTGCGTCAAACTTTTCGAATATAAAGGGCACTATTTCTGCCAAATAAATATTGTTTCTGATATTATGTTCACATCAACAGTGTTGCATTAATGTCATTTATTATATCATTGACAATGTTCATGCCTATAATATGCATTTGGATGAAAATTTCAATTAGTCATATCATGGATTTATATTATATGTACATATAAATCCATGTATAAATCCATGATCATATCCCATCCATTTTGGATTTTTTTTTCAAAGATGGCTGACAAATAGTCCTTAACAAATCTGTACAAAATTCAAAATAACCATCTGTGTGCAGATCATCATCATCATCTCTTACCATCTCGAAACCTGAACTTTGTCATTCCATTTTTTAGCACTAATTACCACCAAAACGCCTTCTTCCCGCGCAAAATACGATACTGGAATGAACTACCACTCAATACAAAAGAGAGCTCTAGCCTTGACATGTTCAAATATAGGCTCCCATCACCACTTTTTCCATAGATACAGCGTTTTTTATTGTTTTTAAATGTTTAAACCTTCAATATGAAGGGTGGGAGTACTTTGCAGATTCAGATGAAAACCTAAAAGGAAGAGACTGAGGTTAGAAGATAGCTTTTTGCCAGAAGTGTGAATGAATGAACATTTTAGTCACACCCTGTACAATTGTAATAATCGCTATGTCTCTTAACTTTATATACGATTTGTTCCGATTCGTAAGGCTGACCAATGAAACATAATTTGATCTCACGTGATATGCTAATTAGTTGTGACTATATATAAGAGTGAGTCGCACGATTCTGTCTCTATCACAATCACCACCACAGCGAAGACGTGTGTAAAAGTAATCTCTCAACAATGGCAGAAACAAAAACACCATACAAAGTCGGTATGTACTTGTCAGTCTTCTGTTATAAATTGGGTATACAATCCCAGCCGAGCTGTCATGCTGTACTTTTCTAAATTTTTATTACACCTCGCCGGCTTTTTGCCGTAATTTTTATCAATTTGTGAAAATGACTCATTTTCAATGTGAAAGTAGTATTTTTGGGTACTTTTACTTGTTGCATGGTCACAGACAATTCTCTTTGTTCAGACACAGGTGTAAATCGTTTAATTGAAAATAAGACCTGTCAGAATAACAGTGAGAATAACAGTGAGAATAACAGTTAGAATAACAGTTAGAATAACAGTTAGAATAACTGAAATAGAGCTGAAATGGACATGCTACAAAACAAATAGAGTATGGTTTCATCTCGTTGGTTAATAAATGAACCAACTCAATGAAACCATACTCCTATCTGTTACTTGTACATGGTGAGTTATTATAGTTACACACACTTCCTATTGCTTTCATTTATATTCATTGATTTATTTACCTGTGGTTTTTGAGTCGAATACTCCCTTTTTTCTAAAACTCGTGGAAATTATTGTATTTTTGTTTTTTTAGAAATTAGAAATAATTTACTACTCATTGATTTTGTCATTGTACTAGAAGTTGACTTGCAGGAACAATTTGTACATAAAATACTTAGATTTCGCCTGTTATTCTCTTTATTTGAAACAAAATAACAAAAACCATCATAATGTTCTTCAGTTTTGACACTCGATGAATTATGCAACTGCACTAACATACTTGGTTTATAATTATTACCAAACTAAGTCTTGTCGTTTCCGTCCATTCATGCATATGTAAATTTGTGTGGTAACTCTCTAAGTATAACATCAGTGTTCATGAAATTTCATAGACATAGGTGCAGATGTACCAGCGCCTTTTTACCTTCTTTGCAGCCGCCTGTATAAGGCACCATTCGAAACCAAATTTCTTTTAAAATCGTGCAGTTTTCCCAATTTTTAAACTTCCCCCTGGAAACTTCATTTCCCATTCATGCAGTTTTTCCCACGATTTAGGCCCAAAATGGTAAAAAGGCCCTAGGTACCAAACGATTCACTCCGTTTCGGTCACATGACCAACTAGTGTAAAGTTTCACATCCTTTGTTCTATGTAAACATCTAAGGCCAAAAAAATATATAGGTGTGTTTCCTATTGCATGCTCTGAAAAAATAGAGTAGGTTGGTAGGCATTTTCATTTTTTATGCCCCCGAAGCGGTTTCGGGGGCATATAATAATTGCCCGTCCGTCCGCAGTTACGTGTCCGGACTACCTTCAAAACCCCTGCATAGATTTTTAATTAACTTTGCACAAGTAATCACCATAAGACGATGTGTCTCGAGCAAAAACCCAGGTCCGTACCTCAAAGGTCAAGGTCACACGCAGTTCATAGGACAAAAACAGGTACACAATTTCTTGTCCGGACCGTAACGTCACAACCCCTGCAGATATTCATATTCGACATCTAGGCACCCTGAAATGCACAGTAATAGTCGGTCCACCAGGAGAGTGCTTCTACGTGTACCACTTTTGAAATCCGTACTTATAGTTATTTGAAGAGTTGAAACCAAATTGTCTTTACATATTTACTAATTGTTGATTATACTGCACCAATAAAATATTTTAACCTATGGTAATCAGCAAAGAAAAGCGCCATGTTCTATTTGTTTTTATGCAAGCAGGTTTAAAGTCAAAAGTGGATTAATAAATCATGGTGTTAATTTTGTTCAATGTTGAAAAATAATTTCAAGGTGGTCGTGTGTCTCTTTAAAATCACACTCTTGTGTGTAATGGATAACCCCCCACTTAACACACTTCTTGAACTTCATTTAAAAATATGTTCACAAACTTACACAGACTCACTGGTAGGCTATCATGGATAGATAACACATTATCATAGACAATATAACCTGCCCTTTAATACCATTTATTTAATCTAATACTTGAACCTTTATCAGAGAAAAGTTGGACATTGGGACATTTGAGATTTTGGGAAAAGGTGAGGAAAGGTCAGAGAATTTTGAGATTTTGAGGAAAGGTTATGGAAAGGTCAGGGACATTTGAAATTGAGGAAAGTCCAGGAATTTTGAAATCCAGGGTTCAGCGATTCTAAATAGGGTGTAAATAAAACCAAGGCTAAGTTTGATACAATCTGACACAGGAAAAATGTTTTTGTGTCTGGACTTGTCATGGGTCTTTAACTGGGTCTATATATAAAGAGCCAATACTTTATCAGCTTCATATATACATGCATATACAATATATAAGGCAAGCGATGCTCTATCTGCAATGATTTATAATTTTAAATCTGTACTTTAATATCTGTGTTAAAAGCGAACGTTGTCAGCCTTATGTCATCTGAGGGGTAGTTTTCTGTAGGAGTCCCAAGATAAATGTCAAAGTCTAGAGCAAGTGACAGTTGATAACCCCTGCAATCTCATTAAAATCATCCTAATTACGCTTTGATACTTTCCGCTATTGGATCTGACAACTTTGTCTTTGAGGTCACATCAGATCGACCTTCCATCTAATCAATATTCATGAGAAGATGAACTAATTTCAACCAATGAAATCGCGCATTTCATATGCACTTCAGATGACATTCGAGTGAACTGAAACTAAAATCTACATAAAACCTATATCCGAATAAAGATAAAGTCTTTGTGTGTTATTGCATGATAAAGAAATGCACTAAATGGCATGTTTTACATCAAGATACGAAGAAAATCATCAGTGTCGTGCATTTTGAAAATATATATTCCACCACAGACATATTAATAAAGTCTGTGATTCCACCGAAATTTTTACGACATTAGATATTCTAAATAGTAAGCCACAGTACATCTGGCCCGCTTAGCTCAGTTGAAAGCGTACTCGACCGCTGACCAACGAGTGTCATTTTAGTGTGGGTTCAATCCCACGAATCCGTATTTGTTTTTGTACCGCTATTAAATTCTTCCAGTAAATATACACTAATGTTGGGTATTAGACTGCTCCACAGTGTTTTACTGAAACGTGACATGCGCAGTGAAGCTGTCTATACCAAACAATTTTGTAGGCTGAAATCTGATTGGTTTTTGTAAGGTCAATCTGACGTGACCTGCAATGGAACGTGGTCAGATCCTTAGTAGCGAACAGTATCGTAGCGTGATAAAGGGTCTGATTTTAATGAGATTGTAACCCCTGTTAACTCAAGTGGTGTTAATCTTTTAGCATCTATATATAGGTATTTTGGAATTAAACACTTTCTATTGTTGACGTCAGCATTTTTGCATCTTGGCTAGGATAATCTAAAGGAACAAGCAAGGAACTGGCATCCTGTTGAGTTTAATTAGGGTTTAAGGTTAGGCCAAATAAAAAAATACCTGCGTTTCCGGTGGCCCGACCAATATTTTCTGTAATCCACTGGGCACTGGTGGTATAACTATGCAAATTATACCAAGTTACACAGCAAAAGTGGAAAATATTTAGGTAAACCATATGACTTGCCTGGAATGTCATATGATACATTCAGAGTTTAACGATTTCCTTTGTCAAACCATGCAATACTAATTAACTATTAAACAATTAGTAAAATGCATGTTAAACAAAGGTCTTCTGGTTTAAAGTGTCGTATTATTTGTAACAGGAATGCGAAATTTAACTGGGGCAGTCTTATATCAAGGTAAACTGACGACATATTTCAACGAGAAACGTTCAGTTGTATCATCAGCGTGTATGTGGTTTATGAGATAAATAGAATCCCACAATATCTTGCTCAAAAAAAAAGCACAAAAAAAACTAAAATGCCTACCGACTTACGCTATTTTCTTAGAGCATGCAATAGGAAATCCCTATTTATTTTTTTGGCCTTAATATGTAGCTAACAGGAATGAACATTTCATGCATGCCTTGCATTTACAACGAAATAACAATATGCAGAACCTTCTTGCCTGCAAACTGCAGAGTTGCAGCAAATTCAGTTGTAGACACTTTCGTTTTTCATTGGACCAATGATCATTGTTTTCTGCGACCAACCAAGTTGCACCTGAAACAACACGAGGTTAACCTGCAGCCTGCAAACAATGTTTGGTGTATATATTTACAATGTAACTTATATTAATTATAGCTTTCAGCAGAAAAAAAGGGTTCTTGATGGCTGAACATCTAATCATCATTCACTCACTTGATGGTACATGTACTGCAAAATTATCGTAAAATTACGCAAATTGTAATCATAATGATAGTTTCCTTCCTTTGTTACAGCTGACATCAGCCTTGCAGACTGGGGCAGAAAATGCATCGAGATCGCAGAAAATGAGATGCCTGGGTTGATGGACATGAGAAAGAGATATGGCGCCGCAAAGCCCCTGAAAGGCGCCCGTATCACAGGATGTCTTCACATGACCACACAGACAGCTGTTCTCATTGAGACGCTCACAGCTCTAGGAGCTGAGGTAAATGGTTGTACCATATGTACCATAATAATAAGCTCGACACAGGGTTCTGGAAATATTTTGAAAATCCACTTGCCCAGGGCAAGTGGATTTTCAAAAGTCACTTGCCCTGCCCATAATGTCACTTGCCCTGCCCATAATGTCACTTGCCCCACATTTAAGAACACTTAATTGCCCCAAAAATTGGCGCTGACCATTATTCGT
Organism: Cyrtodaria siliqua; assembly: GCA_037043455.1. Lineage (NCBI taxonomy): Eukaryota > Metazoa > Mollusca > Bivalvia > Adapedonta > Hiatellidae > Cyrtodaria > Cyrtodaria siliqua. The sequence continues at coordinate 140,472 of JAWPHD010004215.1, forward strand.
GTTAAACAGGACGGACCGCCGCATAATTTGGACCATTATACTTAGTTAGAAAAGGGAGAATGAATTTTATGAATTAGTTAATACATTGTATTTATTCATATAAAAATATCAAATGGTTGCATTTTCTTCTTTCGTGTCTATTACATCTTTGTGTTACTTAAATCATAAAATGATGAGACGGTATACAACCTCATTTTATTCCGCCCTCCCACCCACCAATCACCACACACACAACCCCATCATTTTTGATGACCATCCAAAAAAAATGCTTGGCAACTAGTGTATGGAACTTTTAATGTCACAGTGTGTACAATTAACCAGTTGACAGAAAAAAAAGAAGCTATTGTATTCATTTAAATGTGCGACAAGCAAAGAAACAAGACAAAAACGTTATTAAAAATATTCACTTGGCCCCCCAATTTCTGCAACCATGGTAACGTCTTACGGCTTTGTATCTAAAGGGAATTATATGAAAGCAAGAGGCATGAATAGGGGTTCTCTAGGAATTGTTTAAGAAGTAGTAGCAGTAACCTTATTTATCAAAAGCGAAAGTTCAGAACTTGAGAAAAAGTTTCGTGATTGGTTCTGAAATCGCGAAAACCCATGCGCATATCGCTAAGATATGCCATGCGCATATCGCTAAGATATGCAACTTATTTGTGTAGTGTGCACTTCCATATACGTTTAATTACAGATTATATCAATGAAATACACCAAATACCTCATAAAAGCGCATTGGTAATCGAGTGCTTCGAGTAAAAGAAATGTTTTTTCGTTACGAAAAAATCTTCGACAAAATTATCTAAACACAAACATAACGTCACGTGGTTCTGTCAATCATTATTTTGACACATTAAATTTGCAAGTTATGAAAGAGTTTTCTGATTTGATTGGTGGAAGGTCCAAATGACGTTCAGAGATTTCTGAATTTATGGTTGGAAGGTCACGGACATAATTGCCGCGATTTCATTGGCCGATGGTCACATGTCTGACGGTCGTGTCAGGATTGTTGTTTTCAAACGGTGTGAAATGCACGTGTGGTTTAATTAGGTTGTTAAAATAATGCCACAAATTAAGCTGTCTGGGGCGAGATTGTTGATTTGTACCGAAAGTTGTTTGATCTTATTAACAATCGCTAGCGGCGAAAAACAGCGGCAAGTTCAGTTATAAAAATGAAATTCTGATATGGCTAGTTTGTCACTTGATTTGTTCCGGAATGGAAATGTCCGTCGGGCAAGTGGCGGGCAACCAGATTTGCGAAGGTCACTTGCCCGCACTCAAAATCCACTTGCCCGGGGCGTCGGGCAACCGTATTTCCGCAACCCTGACACAAGTGTGTCAGCCAAAAACAGACAGACCCCGTACAAGTCTCAAATTAGGGAACTGGCAGTGCCCTCCCTTCACTTTGGGGGAATGGGCCCAGGGCCCTCAGGAAGGGGAATTTTGCGCTGTTTTCATATCAAAGAGGAATTTCTAAGAAACGCAAATTAGTGTGTGTTTTTTTATTATTTAAGTGGTACCAAGAATTTACCATTCCAAATTGCAAAATTGTATGCTGTTTTCCTGTTTTGGAGTTAACAATTTCTAATATATTTTTTTTTTTTTTTTTTAAGGGAATTATTCACAGGAAAATGGGGGAAATATATACATTTAGGGAGGGGAATGAAATTCGGCCCCAAAAACGGTCAAATGACGTCTGGCGAATCTTGCTTCTTTTTCATCCAAAATGATTTTGAAATCGGGTATCTCTCAAAATAATAGATTGGAAACTTCAAAAGAAAATTACTCTGTCTTGGCAGTTCAATGCATAATATTAAAATTGTGTTTTCGCATTTAAAAACTTAAACTACATGTATGTCTGAGTTTGTTTTATTTTAAGAGAAAACGTGAAATTTGTGTTCATGCTCAAAACTAAAGAAATGGTAGTTTTACAGAAACCACAAAATGTTTTTAAAAAATCATATTTTCAGCTTTATTTTGAATAGAGGGACTTGTGACATTTTTGTAGATGTTTGCGAGAATGCGCATTAAAAAGACCTCAATGAAGGAACATTTCAGGGATCAGCAGCTGCAGTCGGGCTGTTTATAAATCAACGAGTTTATTATTGTAACTTGTAGATGATTTGTCAAAATTTGCTTTCAGACTTTAATACAACTTTGAAAATTCACAAATAATTAATGGCTTTAGATTTTATCTGATCTGATTATGAATATATAAAACTGTACTTTTTAAAGACGAGATAAATGTGTTTTAAACCGTAATAAACATGTTAAACCGTTGTATTTAATCTGCTCCTTATTAACATTGCCTTTCATGTTTGTCGTTTTGCATATTTTTTTATTTACTGTGTTCTGTGAAAGCTGCATTTCCTGTTCGACTTTTATACTTATTTTTATTTTGACTACCTTTAACAGGTGCAGTGGTCAAGTTGTAACATCTTCTCTACCCAAGACTTTGCTGCCGCAGCCATTGCCAAGACCGGGGGTACCTGTGTACGCCTGGAAGGGAGAGACAGATGAGGAGTACATCTGGTGTATAGAACAGGTAAGAATTACTTTTTTGAAATTTCTTCAAACGGAGCTTAGGTTCTTGGAATCGAAAAATTATTAATTACGGGGAAAATTTTGTTAATATCGTACCTAATTTAATCTTATTAAAATCGTATCCTAATTACGCTTTGATACTCTGAGCTGTAGGATCTGACAACACTGCCTCGGAGGTCACGTCAGATCGACCTTTCATCTAATGAATATTCACGAGAAGATCAACTAAATTCAACGGATGAAATCGCGCGTTTCATATGCACTTCAGATGATGCTCAAGCGAACTGAACAAACAAAAATCCACCGAAAAGGATAAACTCCTCGTGTGTTATTGCTGTGGATTGCACGATATATTCAAAGAAATGCACTAAATGGCATGTTTTACATCAAGAATACGAAGAAAATCATGGTCGCGGCATGTATTTGAAAACATTAAAAAAACAGTATCTGAAAAATATATAATATATATTCTACCGAGATTATTCCAACATTAGGTTTTCTAAATAGTATACGTCTTTGTATGTCTGGCCCGCTTAGCTCAGTTCGTAGAGAGATGGCTATTGCGACGTTCTATTATTATTACCCACAAATGTAATTCTAGTGTGGGTTCAACCCCTCGCCGTTGTTATTTTTGTCAATGTAATTATTTTGTGTTTTATAAGCTAAAAGTTGTGGACATTGTCTCTTTAAATACCGAGCATAGACGGCTCCACAGTGTTTTAATGAAACAAGACATACGCAGTGAAGCAGTCTATACCGAGTGATTTTGTAGTGGCTATTGTAAGGTCAATCTGACGTGACCTCCAATGCAGTGTTGTCAGATCCTTAGTAGTGTAGAGTATCGTATCATGATAAAGGGTCTGATTTTAATGCGATTGTATCTAATTTTAACTTTTTTTCTTTTTGTTTAACATCGATTGCAACAAAAGCTCTGAACTTATTTTAATCACCCTTGAGACGGTCTTCCTGGGAAGAACCAGTACTAAGTAACTGCAGAGAAAGTGTCTGGGTAGAACCAGTACTAAGTAACTGCAGAGAAAATGTCTGGGTAGAACCAGTACTAAGTAACTGCAGAGAAAGTGTCTGGGTAGAACCAGTACTAAGTAACTGCAGAGAAAGTGTCTGGGTAGAACCAGTACTAAGTAACTGCAGAGAAAGTGTCTGGGTAGAACCAGTACTAAGTTACTGCAGAGAAAATGTCTGGGTAGAACCAGTACTAAGTAACTGCAGAGAAAATGACTGGGTAGAACCAGTACTAAGTAACTGCAGAGAAAATGTCTGGGTAGAACCAGTACTAAGTATAACTGCAGAGAAAGTGTCTGGGTAGAACCAGTACTAAGTAACTGCAAAGAAAGTGTCTGGGTAGAACCAGTACTAAGTAACTGCAAAGAAAGTGTCTGGGTAGAACCAGTACTAAGTAACTGCAGAGAAAATGACTGGGTAGAACCAGTACTAAGTAACTGCAGAGAAAATGTCTGGGTAGAACCAGTACTAAGTATAACTGCAGAGAAAGTGTCTGGGTAGAACCAGTACTAAGTAACTGCAAAGATAGTGTCTGGGTAGAACCAGTACTAAGTAACTGCAAAGAAAGTGTCTGGGTTGAACCAGTACTAAGTAGCTTAAACGGCTTAAAAAAATCAGGGTAGGTAGGCCAAACCCTTTTTTTTTACTATTCTCATTGGTAAATCTTTTTTTGCTCCTTTTCTCATTGGTAAATCTTTTAATACTTGGACTTAACATTTTTGTAGCATGAATATAGAATACATGTATGTAAAAAAAAAAAGAAGGTAGGGTTGGCGGCTAAAAAATAGGATCGGTCGGGTTAGCGGAAACAAACCATTTTTAGCTCTACTGGCCAAGAAATGCACTAAATGGCATGTTTTACATCAAGAATAAGAAGAAAATCATGGTCGCGGCATGTTTTTGAAAACATTCGGAACAGTATCTGAAAAATATATAATATATATATTCTACCGAGATTATTCCAACATTAGGTTTCTAAATAGCATACGTCTTTGTATGTCTGGCCCGCTTAGCTCAGTTCGTAGCTTATGGGATGGTGTGTTGTCAGACGTCCGTCGTCCGTCTGTTAACTTTTACCTCGTTAAGACGATAGGGTCTTCATTTTTCATCCGACCTTTACCAAACTTAACAGATTGCTAATATCAATGAAAGCTCGGACAAGTTCGAAAACCAGCCAGATCGGACTGGTATCGGCGGAGTTATGGCCCTTGATTTAGTTAAAAATGCTAAATTGTGCCTCGTTAAGACTATAGGGCCTTCATGTTTCACTTGATCTTTACCAAACTTTACCAGATTGTTACTATCAATGAAAGCTCGGACAAGTTCGAAAACCAGCCAGATCGGATCAGTATCGGCGGAGTTATGGCCCTTGATTGAGTTAAAAATGCTTTATTTTGCCTCGTAAAGACGATAGGGCCTTCATTTTTCATCTGATCTTTGTCAAACTTTGCCAGATGTTATGACTTCCTTTTTTTTATATATATAATATTTTTATTTATTTTTTAAATATTTATTTCTTTTGATTGTTTTATTATTATTTTTTTTTTTAGCTCTATGTTGGACCAGTCGGACCAGTATTAGAGGAATTATGTCTCTTGATTTAGTTAAAAATGCTATATTTTGCCTCGTTAATACATAGGGCCTTCATTTTTCATCTGATCTTTACCAAACTTTACCAGACTCTTTAGTTATGGCCGTTGATTTAGTCAAAAAGCTGTTTTTTGTCCGAAACTTTCAAAAAGACGTAAATGGCAGTCACTCGCTTCATTGATGTTATAAGAGCCATGTTAGTCAGTAGAGCGTCCACAGGCCCTCTTGGGCCTCTTGTTTCTTTTAGGCCTTAGTCATGTTCAATCGCATTTCGACAGGCTCTATTCGTAGACTGTACTTTTTGTTCAATTTATAGACTTATGTTTTGTTCTATTTATAGACCTTGGTTTTCCCAGATGGTAAACCCCTCAACATGATCTTGGATGATGGTGGTGATCTCACAAACCTGGTACATGAAAAATACCCACAGTTCCTTAAAGGTATATATACAAACCCATTGTTGTGGACATTTTAAATGTTTCATATATTTAAAGGGACACATGGCAATCTTGAGTTTTATTTAAACATTAAAAATTGCTCCTCGATTTAGTTATCCTGCGTCATGTTGACTTTAAAACTGCTTGCATATAATTAAATAAAAAATTGAGATTTTAATTTCCGTCACTATTTTACCAAATGTTTTAAATATATTATTGGTGCAATATTATATAAATTTAGTAATATGTAAAAATATTTTGCTTTGAACTATTCTAACAATTAATATTAATGATTGAACAAATGCAAGTTAAGCGAAAAACTAACGGACGCCGTGAGTTTTTAAAAAATTAAGATTGCCATGTGTCCTTTAAGATCTTGTCGGGCTTTGTTGATTTCTGTCGGCATTTTATCATTGTTACACGCATGTGATGTAAATCTTCACTCTTCACCTTCTCTCCCCGAAGGTGATCTTATTTATTTTATGAATGAACACTCAATGAACTTATTTTAATCACTAGATGTCTTCCTGGGTAGAACCAATGCTAAGCAAATGCAAATAAAGTTGCTCAAGGACACAACCCATACCCGAACAATTATTTAATGAGTTAACGGTAGTTGAATGAAACCTAATGTATATATATAATTCTCAGATATCCGTGGCCTGTCTGAGGAGACAACCACAGGTGTTCACAACCTGTACAGAATGATGACCGATGGTAAACTCAAGGTTCCAGCCATCAACGTCAATGACTCTGTCACAAAGGTAAGGTTGAAATGTTGCAAATAATACTGAAAAACAAGAAATGTTACCAATAAGTGGAAAATGCACCGGAAAATTCTGATTCATTTGACTTTTAACATTTGTGAGAAAGAACTGGAAATGCTTTCAGTTCTTCCAACATTATGACTAAGAAATTAGGATTTTTGTTTACTAGCCCGAATTATTATATAATCATTTGGAATATTACAATTTTCATAACGACTAACAAATTTCTAGATATTTACTAGGCCAAATTAATATTTACTAGTTTTTCACCTTTGGGCAAGTGCTAATTTCGACCACTGTTATGACTGAGACCTGATTGTTTGAGACGGAAGGACAAACGGATAAACAGGCATACGTTGCGATTACTATATGCCTGCCTTTGGGGGCATAACATTTTTTACTGTATATATGCCTTTAATGGAAAGATTTGTAATGTTCTAATTAATTTCTTTTGTCCATCATTTTACATGTTGTGTATTATTTCACCTTAAATGAATTTATATACTGTACGAGTTCTTCCGTTCTGTGTTTAATACTTATCTCAAAATTTGCATTTATTTAAAAATTACTTTAGTCAAAGTTCGACAACTTGTACGGTTGTCGCGAGTCTCTGGTTGATGGTATCAAGCGTGCTACAGATGTCATGTTGGCTGGAAAAGTGGCCTGCGTTGCTGGCTACGGAGACGTAGGCAAGGGTTGTGCCCAGGCCTTGAGGGCATTTGGTGCCCGAGTCATGATCACAGAGGTGGATCCCATCAATGCTCTACAGGCTGCTATGGAAGGTAAGAAAACTACAGAAATTATTTTTGTCAGTATTCAATACAGACAAATGTCCATATGGTTAGTAGAGCTTATGCCATTGACTGTTGCCAGTATCTAACCATTGTCCTTTAACTTTTTGATGTAGACCCTCTAGCACGTCTTTCATTTTACATCCGATCTATACCAAACCTGGCCAGGGTCTTAAAGGGCCACATGGCAATCTTGCGTTTTTATATCGGGTATTAAATTAGTACAACGATTTATTGATACTGTATCAATTTGACTTTAAAGCTGCTTGCATATAATTAAATAAAAAAAATGAGAATTCTATTTCCTTCCTTATTTTACACATTTTTTAAATCTTATTATTATTGGTGCAATATTATCATAAGTCAATAATGTGTAAAAAAACAATTTGCTTTGAACTATTCTAACAATTAATATTGATGATTGAACAAATGCAAGTTAAGAGAAAAAATAACGGGACGCCGTGAGTTTTTAAAAAATAAAGATTGCGGTGTGGCTCTTTAATATTGATAAAGCATATGGATAACAAACTAAAAAATCTATATTGGTATGGGATTTTGGTTTGGGCCTTGTTTCGTTGGAAGGTATGCCAACAGCAAATCTGCAATTTTTCATGATCAGCCTTTATTTCTGATAAAAATTTTGTCAGAAAATGTTGACTGTTTTCTTAGTTTAATAATTTGCTTGTATATCGTACCAGGATATGAAGTAACAACAATGGATGAAGTTATCAAAAAGGCGAGAATCTTTGTCACGGCAACGGGTTGCAGGGACATCATCCTGGGACCTCAGTTTGAACAGATGTTGGAGGACAGTATTGTGTGCAATATCGGGCATTTTGACTGCGAGCTCGAGATCAAGTACTTGAATGAGAATTGTGTCAAGAAGGAGCAGATTAAACCACAGGTAAGATATTGTGGGTGAATTGTCTCCCTTGGACTAGTGTTGTCAATTTAGATTCAAAGGAGCAGATTCAATCTCAGATAGTGTGTATGTGTTTGGGTGGGTGTGGTGGTCATAGGTAAGATATTGTGGGTGAATTTTCTCCCTTGGACTAGATTCGAAGGAGAAGATTCAATCTCAGATAGTGTGTATGTGGTTGTATGTGGTGGTCATATATGAAACATGAAATTGTGTTGTTACCGAACGATACTTAGGAATCAGGGAACCCTGTCCTGTTGCTACCAAATAGATTCTTATGGTTCTTTAACCTTTAACCCACTAAGAACGACTATAATAGCCCCAAAACACCCCTTTGTCACATAAATGGAATGGTCTTAATTCAAACAGAACTATCCATTATATGTATGTAGCGGGTTAAGGGTTAACATTCTCATAGGATAGACTCCAGTCGAATCAAGAATGCCTAGTTGCCATCACAGGCCCTCCTCTGGGATTCGCAAATGGACACAAAATAATAAAAGTGGCGATAAAAAAATAACTTTGGTGAAAAAAATATCCAATGTCAGTCATGGATGTTGTGTATTACTTTCCAATCTCTTCGTACCCTTTAATTTTCCCCTGTATAATCGCCTAATAACTCTGACAAAAACTGTATAAAAAATAAAAAATAAAAAAAATCTGCCAAAATTAGCACCTCTTATTTCCAAGTCCAGAAGGCAACATGTCCATGATAAGGTGTGAAATACACATATTTGGTGTCAAGTATACATTAGGCTTTAATTATAACTGATGGGATAAAATAAGCCAGTGATCAGCAGTGTTCCCATTCACGCATGAAAACAAAAAATCACGCACAGAAAACTGACCTCGTACGTGCATGCACGCACAGAAAAAAATAAAAATAAAAAAAAATAAAAAAATGTCAACTTGAATATTACACTGTGCTGTGTATTGTAATGCCTTCAGTAGCAAATAAAGTATGTTGAATGGTTTAAAAATCTTAAAAATTCATAGTGTACCCCCTAAATTTGGAGTGTACCCCCAAAATTTAATAGTAGGGGTACATGTACCCCCCAAATGAAAAAGTCAGTGGGAACTCTGGATCAGTATAATTCTAGATAAGATTTTGTACTTGTATACATGTACAGTATTTATTTCGAAACTGAAACACTTCCAGATTAATGTTTTATTTTTATGTAAAATATTGAGTAAAATATTGAGTAAAATATAATTTTCTGATTATAATTATTACCAACTCCTTTATTTATGGGCCATACTTCATTTAAAAATACATACAAATAATTCCGAAAATATTAGGCCAGAGTTTTTTGATTTTTAGATTTACGGACCCGCCGACTGCAAGTTTTGCCGAAACCAAAAAAAAAATAATAGGGAATGTAAAGTAACGGAATAACGGAATAATAGAACAGCGGAATGAAGAGTAGTAACAAACTGTGGCATAAAAATAGCTATTGAAAATGGAGAAATAAGAACAAATCTATGACGAGAGATAATTTCAATTTTGACTGTTAACTATCCCCACCTAGACGGGGATATTCCCAGAGCAACTTCTAATGAGGTTTATTTTGACAGGGTGAAACCAGAAACACACATATTTTTTTTTAGGCCTAAGGTATCTATAGTGTGATTCTTTTAAAACCCTGCATAGTTCATGCACATTCATGCAAATTGATTCAATATATTTATCTTTCAAAATTAAAATCTTAAAAGTTACCGTCTTTTTACTCTGCTAAAGATTTATATTTTACTATAGAACCTAAGGATAAAAACAGAGTCACACATTTTCTACAGAAAATAAGATAAAATCGCAACATCTCTGGAATGGAAAGTTATGAATAAAACACCATTTCATTCCATTCATGTTTTGGAAAGCAGCAATTATATGATAACAATTAACATTTCTCTCCAAGGTCACTTTGATGCATTTTACCTGAAACCTAATTCAGTAATTTTATAGTGATTTTTCATTTATATAAATGTGACCATCACTTGTGTATTATTTGTATATACATACAGGTAGACAGATACACAATGAAGAACGGCCGTCACATCATCGTTCTTGCCGAGGGACGCCTGGTCAACCTGGGTTGTGCCCACGGTCACCCCAGCTTTGTGATGAGCAACTCATTCTGCAACCAAGTATTAGCCCAGATTGAACTGTGGACAAAGACTGACCAATACAAACTTGGAGTACACATGCTGCCCAAGAAGGTTTGTTGATTTGTTTATTGTCCAGTCAAACCTAGCTATGTAAAGAGGTAGGACACCCAATGGAAGGAGAAATAGTGCTATATATACAATAATTGTCTAGTCTTAACGAGCTATGTTGAGAGGTTGGACAATCAAAGGAAGGAGAAACACTTCTGTTGGACTTTTAAATTTTTTATGTATGACATTTCTGCCATTGACTTTAATATAAGGCCAACAAAAAAAATTAGGTGTTTCCTATTGCATGCTCTAAAAAAACGGGGTAGGTCGGTAGGTATTTATTTTTTTTGGAGCAAGATATTGTGAGATTCTACATGTATTTATCTCATAAACCCCGTACAAGTCGATGATACAACTGAAAGTTTCTCTGTGATGTCGGTTTACCTCGATATATTGTGATAAATCATTGTTCAGAACGAATTTAATATTTTTATTTTATTTTTAATTTTTTTCATAAAAAGTTTTAGGGTCGGCCCCTTAAAATAGGGTCAGTCGGGCCACCGGAAACACAGTTTTTTTTGTTTTTTTACCTAAAGATTTTTGAGGAAAACAAAACTGATGATTTCTCTAGGTCATTTTGTAGGTGAAGAATTTGGACAAATACCTTACCCTTGCATGATCAAACGAGACGACTAGTTGAGTTTCAAAATTTCCTTTTTCTCCAACAGTTGTGAAGTCTCTGAATAAATGTCATATTTGTGTCTTTATGTTTTAAAATCATAAATGAGATGCAAACAATTCATATCCGTCTTGGCGCCATAGGACCAACATTGTGTTGCAGTGCCATAGTTAATTATAAACCTAGATTAATTCAGTTTTCTTCCAAATTTTAAAAAAAAGTTGTGTTATTTGCGTTAATAAGTTGTATCTAACTTCACATTTAGTACAAAATATATTATGTTGAACTGAATGTAGAATCCTTTTCATTATTGTTTTAGCTTGACGAGGAAGTTGCAGCGGCCCATCTGGACCATCTTGGAGTCAAGCTGAGCAAGTTGTCCACAGAACAGTCAACGTATCTTGGAATTCCACAGGAAGGACCCTTCAAACCAGAATTCTACAGATATTAGACTATTGCTTAGTCTCGGACAATTTAGAAACAAATTACGTCATTTTGCCCCATTCAGTGCAAGCAGGGCCCAGTCTATTGTATATTTTATAAATATGCATTCCTTCTTGTACTTGTGGGGTCAGTGATTGTGTACTTTCAGAGGACTAAATTTAGAGCATGCATTCTGTAGACCTACACATTAAGAACGGAAGGGGAACCAGTATAACTATTATAGAGGATTCTCTTGGCTGTGGTTTACTAGTCTTGAAATATTTATTGATGAAATTTTAAGGTATTTTGTTATTCACATTTGGTTATTTCACATGTATGGTCAAAACATAATTGGATGTCAAATTATGCATTCTTCTTCATACACGTTTGCTTTTACCTGCACTTGTCAAGGGTTTAAATACATGGATTATTTTGCGGCAAAATGTCCTTGAACCTTTGTTAATTTTAAAGGGACACTGCATATATATCTGATATTTAAATATTTACATGCAACTGAATATAATGAATCGTGGTTATCATTTAAACAAGTCTTCAAGATAGCCAAGTGTCCCTTTAAAATTTAAATATGCATTCCTGTTTTATGGATTGTCAAAATCGTTGTTGCAAAAATTCATGTTGCAAGACCATACAGTAAATGCAACTTGCTTGTCAGTGGACATTTGTTATTGAGCTCATTTCCAAGATCATTCATATTTGTTATAGTTGTTAAAGTTGGGAAATCCACCATTAAAGGTACACACAAATGAATTGCGTTTTAATTTCTGTACCTATTCACAAGTACCTTGTCATATTTTAATATACCTTGCAAACAAAGTTTAGATGGGTATATTCGCTTCTGTCTGTCTTTGGACACAATTATTTTGTCTGAATAGCTTGAGCGCTAAATTACTAGTATATAAGTTAATATTTTATGCCGTCTGTGTTTAACAAAATGCAGATCAAAGTAGGTATACAAGTCTAACCGGAAATATAACTTTCACGGTACACAGTTGAACCAAAACACAACAATTACAATGTTAATAAACACGGCATGTGACGTGATAAAAACAAAACCGGTCAACAATAGTGCTACCACCTTGGAACGATCAGTGGCAAAAAAAGGCCGCTATGGGTTTAAACCAGGTCCTAGGGTGCAGGTGTTATTATTTTCATGGCATCATGTTTAGGGAGTTACTGCCCTTGATTGATAAAGATTTGAAGTCGTTCATATTACGTTGTTTTAGTTGCAACATGGTGCTGTGTGGCGGCCGTAAAATTTACCCAGACTACAAACAGTATACTGAAAGGAAAAAGAAACGCAGGGTGCGTATTTCCGCTATATATTGCATATACTGTACACTTAAGATGTTTTGTAAAAAAAAAAAAGTGCAGTTAGAGAAAGGGAGAAAGGATACAACTGTGATGTTGTAGACGTTTTAATCACAGTACACGTAACAAGAAATTCATAAATGCTGAAGTTCCTCTTTGAAAAGTTGAGCCAGTTCAGTACTGTATTTAATGTTAAGTGATTGCAACATTTAAAGCCTAAGTTTGCTCACCTGCTTGAGCCAAATGCGCTTTCTGACGATAATGAAACTTTAAAGGGGTAACCATTGGTGTGTTCAGTGCTGTTTAAACCTTCTTTCTAAAAGGACAGGCTTATGTCGCCCTGTACCATTCGATTAGCAGTAGCATATTAAACATACAATATATAGCGGAAATACGCACCCTGCGTTTCGTTTTCCTTTCAGTATAGTAAGTGTTATTACTGACTGGTCCTTTGGGATCATCTAGCCCATTCTTTGTGGCTTTAAATAGAATAGCGCTTTAGCCGGTGCTAGGAGGCATGCGAGGTGTTGCACTTTACATTACCTGTCATGAACAGACTCAATATAACCGAGTCTGTTACTGTTATCTCTTGTTTGTATTTGTTGCTTCCAAGAGATCCCCTTTTCAATATTTATTAATCAAACTGGTATTAACAAAGTGCAAAAAGTAGGTGAATTTATTGTGTATATTGACATACCTTACGTAGGAACACACAGTCCGCTGTCCTGTAGATGTGTGAATGAAGTTTGAAAGTTGTAAGCTCTGGATTTGAGTAAAAAGAAATGGAGGCCAAGATTTTGCATTTCTGGTGGCGGCATCAACATTTAATTATATGCCCGTTTGAAAAACGGGACGTATTATGGTATGTGGTTGTCCGTCCGTCCGTAAACAAGTTGCATTCTGCATGAACTCCAAAAGCATGAGACCAACCCTCATGGAACTTCATAGGTACATTGTCCTAGGTGATGGGAGGAAACCTATTGTTTTTGGGGCCCTATAATAGGTCAAAGGTCAAGGTCACAGTGACCTGTATGGAAATATGCATTCCGCACAATAACTTCCAAACCATAACACCAACATTCAAAAAACTGCATAGGTACATTGCCCTAGGTAAGAGGAGAATATTGTTTTTTGGGGCCAGTAGGTCAAAGATCAAGGTCACAGTGACCTTCTACGGAAATATGTCTCGCACAATAACTTCAAAACTGTAACGCCTACATTCATAAAATGTATTGGTACAGTGCCCTCGGTGAGCGGAAAAACCCTATTGTATTTTGGGCCAGTAGGTCAAAGGTCATGGTCAAAGTGACCTTATATGGAAATATGCATTCGGCACAATAACTTCCAAACCGTAACACCATGCACTCATAAAACTTCGTAGTTGCATTGTCCTAGTTGGGTGGAGGAACCCTATGGTTTTTGAGGTCAAAAGTCAAGGTAAGTGACCGTATATAACAAAAAAACTAAAAAAAACACCTACACTCATAAAACTTCATGGGTACATTTCCCCAGGTCAGAGGAGGAACCCTATTGCCTTTCGGGCCAGTAGGTCGAAGGTCAAGGTCAGTGACCTTATATGGCAATATGCATTCCACACCATAACTTCAAAACGGTAACCCCTACATTCATATAATTCCATAGTTGCATTGCCCTAGATGAGAGAAGGAACCCTATTGTTTTTGGTCCAGTAGGTCAGAGGTCGGTGTGACCTTTTAGAAAATATGCATTTTGCACAATAACTTCAAAACCCGTAACACCTACACTCATAAAACATCGAGTACGTTGCCTTGGTGAGAGGAGAAACCCTATTGCTTTCCGTCCCAGTCAGACGGTCAAAAGGTCAAGGTCATATTGACCTTGTATGGATATGCATTCCACACAATAACTTCAAAACTGTAACACCTACACTCCTAAAACTTCATGGGTACATTGCCCTTGATGAATGATTTCTGTCTAAAACGGTTCACCAAGGTTAATATGCTTCACCAAGGTGAATGGGTTCTTCAATGTGAATGACCAATGTGGTCGGTTTCTCAAAGATAAATCATCAGAAATAAACAGCTTCTCTGCAGTATGAACTGGGAATGGTTTCTCACTAGCATGAATCACCATGATGTTTCCTCCAGTGTGCACAATCGAAGATGGATGTTTTCTACAGCATGACTGCTCATAAGTCAATAGAATGAAGGTAGTTATTTTTACAATGTAAACGTGGGGGGTCAAAATTATGTTTTGGCTTAGCGGATGGCTACGGCAAGATTGCAAACAGATACATGAGCGTCTGTTTTCATTCTATCTAATCATAACGTGAAAACATACTGTACAGAACGTAATAAAAAAATCTCGATTCATATTCGACGTCTAGGCTCAAATGCACAGTAGATGCTCATGTCCCATTTCTCCCTGTTTAAACGGGTGATCAATCTTCTCTTAATCACACATACTCTTTGATAGTCGAGCTTTGCTGGTCTATGACAGCTCTTGTTATACAAACGGGTACTAAATAGTACACGTGGAAAGCAAGTAAAAACAGACATGTTTATATACCGTAAATATATTTTATTGTCTATATTTCCGACAAAGGCACATATATAATAACAGATCTGAATGAAACGTATGTATAAGATATGGAAGCCGAACAATTTGTTACCGAAACATATACCAACAAAACTGAAACAACACATCACGAAATATTTGTCTGTTTAGAACTAACTGGCAGTCATAATTGGATGACGGGTGATCAAAATACGAAAGTTGATTCACGTATTCCGAAGCAGTTGAACTATCTATAGCGTGACTGAATCTGTGTTATCATAGTCAGTATTCGTTATATAGTCCTGTACTGGGTGTCCTTGAGCAAGACCTTTACCTTAGCCTCGTCTGTCGTATGTGGATGTAAACCGGTCCCGCATTTCGAAGTCAAGATTAACTTATTGTGTGCCGATGAGCTGTTAAACAAATAATTCAGTTGAGTATTCATGTTGCGATACATGAGAATGATCTAAAGGGACACACGACAATCGTGCTTTGTTTTTAAAATTCGCGGCTTCCCATTAGTTTTTCAACACAACTTGCATAATTCCAATCATTAATATTAATTATTAGAACAGTTCAAAGTAAATTGTGTTTACATATTGCCAACTTCGATAATAATGCGCCAAAAATATATTCAAAACAAATGGTGGAAAAAGGAAGAAAATGGAAATCTCGATTTTTTATTGCAAGCAATTTTATAGTCAAAAAAGGGCAGGATAAATAAGTCAAGGTGCAAATTTTAATGTTTGAATACAACTCAAGATAGTCCGTTTAATGCAAATAAAGGCATATATATTCTGTTTAACACATATATTTAGCGGATCTCTGGTTAAAGGTGAATGATAAATTAATTAGAATGTATCGTATGCGTTTAGATGAATTATACTAGAAACGTGTCACTGAGTTTCGAATGCCCCCACCCGAATATAATATAGGGAAGTAAAAAACAACACCCTACACATCTTCATCAATAATTTTGTTTGACCTTTATGATGCAACTGACCGGGTTGATGTATTATTCTCTTCTCTTTATTACTTGACTGATCTTGACTGATCAAAGATCAGCAGAGCTTATGCCGTAGTGTGAGCCCGTCCGTCTGTAAACTTTTTGTTTGTGGCGACTACTCCTCTGAAACTACTTGACGGATGTTCATGAAACTTCGCAGGAATATTGCTTTTGATGTCTAGTTGATCCTAGCAAATATTCAGGTCGGCCGGAAATTCAAGATGGCCGCCACGGCTAAAAATATATTTTAAAAATGTGATTTTGTGGCGACTACTTCTCAAAAACCGTAAGTGATATTGATTTGGAACCTATACCAAAATGACTGGCACGACATGTAGTTGATCCTAAACCAAAGTTCATTTTGATTGGATGCTGCCGCTAGTGACCATCTGGTCACTGGTACCATTTGGTAGGAAATTCAAGATGGCCGCCACTGCTAAAAATAGATATTAAAAACGCGACTTTTTGGCGACTATTTCTCAAAAACCGTAAATGATATTGGTTTGGAACCTTTACCAAAATGACTGGCACGACAAGTTCATTTTGATTGGATGTCAAACATGGCCGCCAGCGGCCATCTTTGTTTACATAGAGTTATATAGGAAAAACTTGTGGAAACTACTTGATGAAATTTCATGGAACTTGATAAAAATGTTGCTCTTGATGTCTAGTTGATCCTAGCAAAATTTTAGGTCGGTAGGAAATTCAAGATAGCCACCACGGCTAAAAATAGTTTTTGAAAATGCGATTTTGTGGCGACTACTTCTCAAAAACCGTAAGTGATATTGATTTGGAACCTTTACCAAAATGACTGGCACGACATGTAGTTGATCCTAACCAAAGTTCCTTTTGAATTGGATGTCAAACTGGCCGCCAGCGGCCATCTCTGTTTTACATAGAGTTATATAGGAAAAAATTGTGGCGACTACTCTGAACGACTACTCTGAAACTACCTTATGGAATTTCACGGAACTTAACAGGAATGTTGCTCTTGGTGTCTAGTTGATCCTAGCAAACATTCAGGTTGGTAGGAAATTCAAGATGGCCGCCAATGCTAAAAATAGATTTTAAAAATGTGACATTGTGGCGACTACTTCTCAAAAACCGTAAGTGATATTGAATTGGAACCTTTACCAAAATTACTGGTGCGACATGTACTTGGTCCTAACCAAGATTCATTTCGATTCCATGTCAAGCATGACTGCCAGTGGCCATCTTTGTTTACATAGAGTTATATAGGAAAAACTTGTAGCGATTTTAAAAATGCGATTTTGTGACTACTTCTCAAAAAACATAAGTGATATTGATTTGGAACCTTTACCAAAATGACCGCCATGACATGTAGTTGGTCCTAACCAAAGTTCGTTTTGATTTGGATGTCAAACATGGACACCAGTGGCCATCTTTGTTTACATTGAGTTATATAGGAAAACTTGTGGCGACTACTCCTCTAAGACTACTTGAAGGATGTTCATGAAACTTAAACGAACTGTTGCTCTTGATGTCTAGTTGATCCTAACAAAATTTCAGGTCGGACGAAAATTAAAGATGGCTGCCATGGCTAAAAATAGATTTTTAAAAACAAATTTGTAGCAACTACTCCTTGAAAACTAGAAGTGATATTGATATGGAACTTTTTTCTAAAATGACCAGCATGACATGATGTTGATCCTTGTGATTGGGGTATAATATATTCGAAGCAAACATGAATAAATGCATACATAGTTTTGGTGAATGAAAACGGTTAAAACAATAAACGTTAAAACAGATTATACGGGTTATCAGGTGAAATAATGTTTTACGCAAAATGTAGACATTTACATGTTTGTATAAAAAACAACAACAACAACAACAGTTCGTGCATTTTTGGATTATTTAAAGGGGGTACATCAGGATTTTTCTAGAAACATCTTTAATTATAAAAATGTTCCATTTTATGATAAAACACTTATATCAATCAAAATATGATGTTAGAACCATGTTGTTAATGTCTAAACTTTGAATACACCATATAGCTAGGACGGAATCAGACGTAAAATGCTGAAATTAACCATGGTGCGTCACCTAGGATAGCACATATTACTGTGCAGAATCAATTTCTTTGCAAAATAAGGATCATTTTTAGGCTCATTCATTATGTTTTGGCCATGTAGAATAGAAAATGTTAATATTTGTCAATTTTAAGTCGGACACTTAGACCCCATGAAAAGCCTGATGTACTCCCTTTAAGAAAGGAAAATATACCAGAAATCATTCTAGCAGGGCAAAAATCCTTGTTGTTTGGTCAGCAAACTAAACCATGTTACAATACTTATAGTACATGCGTATGATGCTAGAACGAAAACAGTGATACTAGTTACAATACGCCCAACACTATTGTCATTTGGCCGCTTCCGTGCTGCAAAAAAAATATCCAGAGAGGCAATAGTGCTCAAATATAAAACAAGAATCAAGGCCAATCTCTCCGTAATGCGCTGATAATGCTTATTCTGAAACTATTCTTTGGTGAAAATCCAATAAAAGTTAAGTTTTGGAGTAAACAAGCTGAAATCTGCTTATGTTGGCATTAACAAGGGCATTAACTCTGTAATATATCAAGTGGATTCGGCAAATTGTTGTACTTGTATAGGTTTGTATAGGTTTTTAAAAAGCAAAACATTCATGAACAAGTTGACAAATTGAGGTGAAAATTTACACTTTTATAAGCGTTTTTTGTTTTAGTTGAAATGTCTTAAACTTTTCAAAAAATCAAACTTGTTAATACAGAACAAACTGAAATTCACTGATTTCGACAAAATCAAGTGCCATAACTCTGCACACCCTCGGTTATGCTCCAGTTTATCCGACACAATTCTTGCCAAGTTTGGTGAAAATCCGATACCATTTACTTAACTGTGTAAAAGTAGCTTATTTCAAATTATCAAGAATCAAGACAAGAACTCTCAAGCATGTTTTGAATTTACGCTTTGTCGAATAGTCCAAGAACTTATTGAAACAAATTTAAAAATGCAATTCACAATTTTTAAAAAATAAATACAATAAAACTGAGTTATGATGGTAAATCCGATAACACTTACAAGTTCTAGAGTGGGAACAGTGCAAAATTCAGAACAAGAATCAAGGGCTTTTATTCTGCAAACAGACTGAAATTCATTTATTCTGAACATCATCACAGGCAGTAACTTTGTAAGGGCAGTAACTATGTAACTCTCTATCGAGTTTTCTCATTGTTGAACTTATTCAAGATCGTATTGAAACAAACCTTCAACCAAAGTTTGATATATAACTTTCCCTTTATGATTTATGTTGACAAAGTTAACGGCGTGCATTTACATTTGTTTTTAAAGGGGTTTATGCACTATTTTCAAACAACATTTATTTAAAAGGGCTCTGAAAAACTTGAAAATCGCTGAAAGAATTATCAAAACACCACGACAAATAAAGGAGATATGACCTATTGAAAATATGTAAATAAACATAAATGGAGGCGGCCATCTTGGAACGATGACGTCATCGCGCATTTTTACCATATATGGCATATTGAAAACATTAACATATTGTTTAAAGCAAATAATTTTTTATTTGCAGTGATTTCTTTTTGCTTTAAAAGATATTTTGTCACTATGCCATATAGGGTAAAACGGCGCGATGACGTCATCGTTCCAAGATGGTCGCCTCCATTAATGTTTTGTAAATTTTCAATAGGTTATTATCTCCTTTATTTTTCACGGCGTTTTGATAATTCTTTCAGCTTTTTTCAAAATGTTTAAAGCCCTTTTAAATAAATCTTGTTTGAAAATAGTGCATCAACCTCTTTAAAGTCTGGCTTGTGGAACGTCGGTGAGTCTACCCAAGAGTCCTTCCGTGCGAAAATTGACAAGAGAGGCACATGGGGTCTTCCTCCACATATGGAAGCTGGAAAGTCGCCATATGACCTTAGCTGTTGGCGCGACTATAAAATCTTAATCCAATTTACAATTAAATTGTATGAGGAAAAAACAGTTTGTTAATAAAAACTATATGTACTTATAAACCTTTGGTTTTATACATAATATAACACAATAATGTTTTCGTAGAAGAAGGGTGTGACTCCAACATAGGTTGGGCACTGCCTCCTGTCCGCCCAGGTACAATGTACACCTATATTTCGGACGCTACAGAATCGCCGTCATTGACGTCACTGTACTCGAATGCTTCGTTGGCGCCACCTGCGATATTCCCGCCCTTGACCGAGTCTCCGCCATCATGAACGGAGGCAGAATGCGTGTCTTCATCTAGTTTTGTATACATGTCGTCGCAGAAGTCTGAAAAGGAAAACTATTATAATATCCGCTGATGAAATAAATAAAGACCCAACGCATAGGAATTCAAAACTAATTTCTGATTAAAATTCATATCAATGAAATATTGAAATTATAAAATTATTTATCAAAAAACAAACATTTGTTGTGCCCCTAAAGGCAGAGGGCATATAGTAATCGCACCGTCTTCCGTCCGTCCGTCCGTCCGTCCGTTTTTTTCTTCTTCTAGTTCGTCCGTTTGTCCGTCCGTCCGAAACAATCATGTCTCTAAGCCATAACTTCGAAAGTACAGAAGATCATTTCACGAAACTTCACACAAATGCCAGTGACAAAAATGATGTTGCATGCGCAGGAATCAAGTAAAGATCATACATGGGAGTCAAAGGTCAAACGAGTCAAATTCGTGTCTCAGCCATGACTTTGAAAGTTCTCAAGGGATTTTCATGATACATAACACACCTGTTAATCATAGTAAAAAGGTGCGTATAATAATCAAGTCCATGTCACAACGGTCAAGGTCACACTTAGAAGTCATATGTTAAATGAGTCAAAATCGTGTCTCAGTAATGACTGAATTACTGAATATAATTTGGTGCAACTTTAGACCCAACGTACAGAAATTCAAAACTAATTTCTGATTAAAATGTGTTGATATCAATTAAATATTGAAATTATACAAAATTATTTATCTAAAGGAAAAATCTTTAAAAGGAGTGTTGTGTGCATAATTCAGTTTATTCTTGTGTTTATCTGCAGGCATGAATGCGTATAACAGAGGAAACCTTCGGTGGTAGTTGTCACTTACTTGTGACATTTCTTTTTTTATAGTTTGTTTAAACTACTTTCAATGAAAGGCGGAATGCCAAAATCATAACATTAAATCGATTTCAACCCTTAACTCGCTAAGCACGACTATAATAGCCTTTGCGGCCATTGTAAACCCGGATCAGGGCTTACAATGTCCGGCTGCTGATCAGTAATCTTCCACAAAACACCCCTTTGTCACATAAATGGAATGGTCTTTATTCAAAGAAAGAACAGTCCATTATATATATGTAGCGGGTTAAAGGTTAATACGAAAGTTAATAAAAAGTTCATGCGAAAGTAAAACACGTTTTGACTATACCTGAATAAATTCACTTGATTCTTTTTATTGAATAAACTTTTTTTTCAAGAAGGAGGAGCTACTGCGGACGTATCCAATTGGTATACATATATAATGATTAGTCCACTGTCTGAAGACACGGCACGTCTCTCTTGCAATTTTCTATCATTATCATTGCCACGTTATTGTTGTTTTTGTCCATAATCTAAATATAATAACTGATGGCGTTTATGCGGTTTTAAACGACGGTAGTGAATTCAATTTACCATATAACTCGCTCCAAGGAATCTACTATCTACTGCCGGCGTTTTATTGCATAAACGCTGAAAAAATGCGAATCAGTTCCTAATTGTTATATAGTGACAACGTAATCCGAGCCGTCTCTGACCTAGTTCTGGTTCATAACCCAGTTTGCAAAAAATCAATGTAGAAAGTGACGTAAGGAACTTCACATTGCGGAACAAATCGGGACTATCTCTGACCCTGAAAGCCTTTTCCCCCGATTTGTTGTGTGGCTTTTTACACAGCCAGATGAAATATCAAAATTGTAAATTGGCCGGTAAGGTCGGATTAGTGACAACGGGGTACAATATGTTAGACATTTATTGTCATTTTACAATATTTAAGTGTACCTTCTTCTTTTGACGGGACTTCATCAACAATGGTTGTTTCTTGCGGTACTGTCACCTTGTTGGTAATCCAATGCATACCAAGATTGACATTAGCTTCCACTCCAGCCGGTTGCTGCAATTTGTAGCAGTTGCTCGGCGGCTTGTTGTTACTTCTGCACGCCAAAATTGTGAAAAGCAGCACGGACAAAATGGAAATGATGCAGCCGACGCCACACACAATAGGCGACCAATGGTCGAAAAGGTCGTGCTTCATGTAGGCGTTGATATGCACGTTCATCCAGTTACGATGTCGAAGGATATTGTCATGTTTGTTTACATGTTGAACAAGTACATGGACCACTGGTATAGCCATGACTGCTCCTAAAATGGAAATAACGATGACTGTGTTATCATTTACATGCTCCTTGCAATATGTCTTACATGTAGTGAGTTTGGAAGCATATTTCTGACCGCGGTGGTGGTTTAGTGGTAGAGTGTCCGCCTCGCATTCGGGAGGTCGTGGGTTCGATCCCGGGCCAGGCCACACCAAAGACTTCAAAGACAAATCGTACTAGTCCCTTGGTTGACGTTCAACATAGAAAGGGTAGAACTAGGACTGGTCGGCCCGGTGTCAGTATAATGTGACTGGGTGGGATATCATGTCATGTGTCTGCGGCGAGGGTAAATTGCATTGTATTATATAGGTGCTGTTGCATTGAAATATATAGAAGTTGTGCCGGAACCAGAGTATGTGTTCGAGTTACCGATGGTATTCGAGGAATCAACGTTCGAGTTACCGAAGTTCGACTGTACATACATACATACATACATACATACATACAATACGTACAGTACGTACGTACGTACATGCATACTGAACGATATTAATGAAATTAAAATTCATATTTAGTTTAATAAAATATATATATATTCACAACGGCCTATGAAAGGATTGTTTTAAAAACACAATAATTATTTTTGTTGGAAATTACAAACGCAAAATTATTATTAAATCCCATTTTAAAGCAGTACACACATTCATTAAACGTATTATGTTGATGTATAAATGTACGAATTCGTGAATACACGATTGCTTAAACTAAATACTAGTAATTAAAATATTAATATTAGTAAATCAGGCCAACATATCAACTACAAACCTACCTGAAATAAACAATGAACTAAGGGAGATAATCATTCGTGTTCCGTGACGGCGATGGGAGCAGCAGCCCGTGCACGCTACTAGCAGACTCAGGAGACTGAATCCGAGCCCGAACGAGGCTTCCAAGCGAAGTTCCATCATGTACATAATATTATCTGAAACATATCATTTAAAAAGTTGGTTGAATGGTGTTGTGAGTCATTTTCAGCATATTTTAGGCTTTATATATTATGGTAATTTTTTAGTTATGGAAGCAGACCACCCAATTGGTATTGGGATAAACCAGTACTGTATACCTCCCGCCATCCGTAAGAATCTACACTTTCTCACAAGTCCAGCTCCCAGTGAGATTCCAACCCACAACGGTGAGAGGTGAGAAGGTTTTAAACTCAGCGTCTTTGCCATCCCGGCCACGGAGGCCCTAAAATCATTTAATAAATATTGAAAATGAGATCCTTTGAAAACAACAAATACAAACAAGAAAATCGGTAAAACCGATGGATGCTCCCCGAAATGTATCCTCAACTTATCATATCGCCTTGTATCACCCAGCAGTTTTCAATTTGCAGTTCCATTAGTAGTTTATGCTCCAGATAAAAAATCTAATTATAAAATTACAAAAGGCAATAACTCTAATTTGAATGACGACAGAGTTACGGTTCTTGCACTCGGTACTTTCTTGCATTGCCCTCTATTACTGTGTGACGTTTCATTGCAATCCCATCATTAGTTTTGAAGATATGCTCCAGACAAAAATTCTAAGTATACAATTACAAAGGGAAATAACTCTAATTTGAATGATGACATAGTTACAGTTCTTACACTCTGCACTTCCACTTATTGCGCTCTATCATTTTGTGAAGTTTCATAGCAGTCACATCAGTAGTTTTGAATATATCAGTCCCATCAGTAGTTTTGAAGATATGCTCCGGACAAAATTTCTAAGTTTAAAATTACAATGGGCAGTAACTCGAATTTGAATGATGATAGAGTTACGGTTCTTGCACTCTGCACTTTCTCTAGCATTGTGTGAAGTGGCAATGCAGTCCCATCAGCAGTTTTACATGCTCCGGACAGAATTCCTAAGTATACAATTACAAAGGGCAATAACTCTAATTTGAATGAAGACAGTGTTACAGTTCTTGCACTCTGCACTTCCACTTATTGCCCTCTATCATTGTTTGAAGTTTCATTGCAGTCCCTCAGTAGTTTTGAAGATATGCTCCGGACAAAAATTCAAAGTATAAAATTACAAAGGGCAATAACTCTAATTTGAATAAAGACAGAGTTAGGGTTCTTAAACTCTACACTTTCTCTTATTGCCCTCTATCATTGTGTGAAGTTTCATTGTAGTCCCATCAATAGTTTTGAAGATATGCTCCGGACAAGAATTCTAAGTACACAATTACAAAGGGCAATAACTCTAATTTGAACGAGGACGGAGTTGCGGTTCTTGCACTCTGCACAAACTCTCATTGCATTACCATAAGTAGGTTTGTATGCTCCGGACAAGAAAGAGTGAAGGACACACGGACACACGGACGGACGGACGGACGCACGGTTTCACTGAGTCTGTTCATGAGTCATAATATAAGTTGCAATACCTCTCACGCTCTCGAACACATTTTAAGTGGTGTTCTACTTTAACGCGACATGACTGATCTCGAAGATTCAAAAATACTATAGTTAGTAATACCACTACTGATTCGTAGTCGGGTCGACCTTTTTTACAGCCACCACACAGCTTTAAACGAACGCTACTGTGAATTCAATACATACTGAGATGGCGATCCCGTGGAACCAACGAACACCGACAAGAGAGAAATATAGCTCGGTTTTATAGAGTATGTTCATCCCACACCACCTAGCACCGGCTTAAAATCGTTCGAAAATCCCAAAGGACTAGTAAGTAATAACACTTTTGATTCAAAGACAAACAATCTTTATTATTGAGAGGTCTGATAATCTTAGAAAAGGGTGAAATAATTATGAAAATCGGATGATAAACAAACAAGATATGACCATTTGAAGGTTGTACTAAAACGGATATGGAAGCCGCCTTTTGAGTACTGTGACAGCATAGCTCCAAATTACCATACATTGCATAGTGATAGTTATCATTTAAAGGAAATAGGTATTCATATTTTAAATACAGTTGCTGTTATTTCTTTCCTGTAAATCATTAAATATTCAAATAATTATTCCAAATAAGGTCATTTAAAACTCTCAAAATGGCGGCTCCCATATCCGTTTCAACAGAACCTTCAATTATTTCACACTTTAACAAAGATTTTCAGAACTCTCAATAATAATGATTGTTTGGCAGTGTGGCTACATCCCCTTTGAGTGCGCTGTCTTACTGGTATGTTTTGTGTAGTCTGTTTTGCATGCGTACATTTACCTGAGAAATAAGACAGGACAGACGTATGTAAAATAAAAATAGAAATGCCCTTTTAATTAAGGGGTAAAACGGAAATATTGATCTTGTTTTGAAAACTCACGGCGTCCCATAAGTTTTTTCTACACGAATTTGATATTGGCAAATTATTAATAATACTGATTTTAATAGTTCCATATGCTTTTTTTTTATTTATTTTTTTTATTTTTTTTTATTATTATTTTTTCTTCATATTTACTATATGTTGGTGATTATACTGAGAAAAGTTAAAAACACGCAAGATGTATTACCATTTATTCAATTGTATTGTGTCCATAAAATAATTAAGAAAGACAAATAAAATCAGCAGTAATCCACACTTTATGGGGTATTATTATTCCAAATATTATCCTCTAGCTCTGACTTGTAGCTTTCGAGAAGACGACTTTTTAACAATATTGTCCTAAATAACTTGTATGCAAAGTCTGCACTGTGGGGCTCCCAAATTGGTACAGGACCATAAGCTAATGATATATGCAATATATGAATGCTGTATACCTTGTGATTTCAGAAAGGACAATTTTTTAAAGTTTATTCCTAAAGGTCCATGTAAAGCATCTCAAATTTGATAACACTGTTTACAAATAACTCGAAAGACCTTATGGGATAGATACTAGGTATAAACTTGTTTACACTGTGTTTGTTTTCAAGACATACTCCCTTTTTAAAACAATTGTGTGACAATCCCTGAAAACAAGTGACTTTCGTTTTTTTTGCAAAAAGAAAACATTCAACGTGTTTGATGTAGATAAGAAAATAGATTTTGTCTTTAAAATGTCTAAACAACTTGAATGGTATACACACATTTTGGGACATTTCGCCTGTGGATTTGACGTTTTCGTAGATCAGTCTTCTCAGTGTAGAATGCGGCAATGAATGTGTCCGGGATGTTTACGGAGCAAAATGAAATGCAACAATGAAATCGCAAGTATTGGAATGGAATAAGTGCAACTCTTTAAAAGTATTTTCATGGATGAAGATCCATGACATATATTGAATCCATGAATCCATGAATATATAACGACAAAGTTTAGCGTCATATCGGTTTTGTTTATAATGCTAAAAAAAAAGCGAAAAAACCCCAAACAAATCAGCTTGTCCACATTGTCATTTAATTAAAATGATTTTTGATTTTTTATCAAATTGCATTTAAATGATTATAGCAGAAAATTAAATTCCGATGAAGACTGTCAAGCCCAAACGTTAAAAAGTCTGTGTTGTTAATTGTTTTAACTATCATTAAGGATTATATCAATAAGACCTTGGCCAAGTTTCACAGTGAACACTATTGACGCACCTATTGCGTAGTTATTGCTTTTGATAAAAAAAAACAGCAACACTTATTTTAGCTTGATAACTCTCAGATTTTCATTAATTATACAAGCAATTGTTTCCATTCCTATCAGTTCACAAGCCCACAGTCATGTTTTTTTACGATTGCGTATTCCCCATTGATGCCAGTGTTAAAATGTCACATATTAATGAGTTGCTGCAACTTCAACTCAAGTATGGATAATGCAGCAGTGTAATTTTCTTATGAAAACAAATTTTCCGCTTGAAAAATCACCAAAATATGTGGTCACAAGACTCTTGTTTGTTTACTAAACAGGTCAAGAGTACAGCTGTTTTCATTGATAGTTGCTCAAATAGTGTAAGCATAGAGTCGAAATTTCGAAAATGTTCATCAGTGATCCAGTACGAGAACCTATTAATACGCTTCTTATACATACAACTACAAAAACGAATAGAAATGGGCAGTTTCCCCCTACTTATAATGCATATTTCCATCAAAAAAGGAGGGATTACTTTTTATTATAAGAACTACATTCGACTACACCTCATAGGTTTTACATGTTATTGGTGGTGGTAAACATGTAGAAAATGTTCTGTTGCAGTTTTGCTATATACTTTCACTTGCCAATAATTATCGACCTTCAAGTGTTCACTTGACCAAGATTTGAAAAAGTGCTAAAACATCGGCAAACATAATTGTATTATTATTGTTATTAGCGGCATCTGGCAATTTATAAAAATAATACAACTAAAAAAATGAGAAACAAATATTTGGCTGTGGCTCTTTTTTCGGGTCGGCCGGGAAAACGCAAACATTTTTGTTAAGTGTGTCCTAATGACTTACTGTAAACTTGTTATAATGATTGTAGGGTTTATGCCTATTTTTATTGTATGGACGTGATATAGATATATCTATATTTAAATGTTACAAATACAGATATTGTATATTTGCATTTTTCAGTTTAAGGCGTGGCTGATTTTATTTAAGATATATACAGTATTCTTGATTATTGAAGAATTTCTGACTTTATCCTAGTTTTTCAGTACAGCTTTGAATAATTATCATGTATTTGATAATTCCCTTATTACTTCCAAACCGTGAATGTATTTTGTTTTGTCCCTAATATTTGAGTAGAATGCATCCATTGATTAGTAATACCTATAGTTCATGAAGAAAATTATTCTATAAAAATGTCTCATCCTATGACATGCAATTACTATTGTATTCCATATGTACCTAATTGTGTATTTGTAATCTCCGTAAAAGAGTAATTAAAGGGACACACGGCAATCTTTATTTTTTAAAAACACACGGCGTCCCGCTAGTTTTTCTGCATAAGTTGCATTTGTTCAGTCATTAATATTAATTATAAGAATAGTATTTGTTTTTGCATATTATTATTTTTTATTATTATTGAACATTTATTAAAACTTATAGTATAATAAGACGAAATAGTGACTACTTAAAATTTAATTTCTTTAAATGTAACCAGGGTAAAAGTAAAAATAATACTGAATATATATCTTCAGGTGTTCAGGTCATATAATATCTCCAGGTGTTCAGGTCTTATAATAATGTATATGTGCTGATTAAAAGTAAAGGTTTAGTTTTTCTTAACCCCGTGAATAAATATGCGTAAAATGAATTATAAGTTGGTAACTTAATTCGACGCTCCAGTTTTGTGGTTTGGCCTGGAAAGTTTAAGCCGTTTATATTTATAGCCGATTAAACCCGTGTCTTTCGCGTTTGGATTCTCAAAATGTATAGTTTATATTATATACGAGGGGCATCCCAGAAATATTGAGACTTTTGCTATAACATTTTTATTATCTATTAATTTAAAAAGATATTTGGCACCAATGCAGTTTCATATATTATCTTCTATTTCCGAAAGTGACAGTATTACTGATGGCACGAAACACAAGTTTTGTCGTCGCTATAGCAACCATATAATGCTGATGCGGGGAGGGTCTAAACGGTCTCTTGAGTTGCTTAAGAAATAGTGATATTACCAGTGAATATAGACGTCAAATTTGGCGCGCTTTAGTGTGTGTGTTAGACGACGTCACACGCACATGCTCAGTAAATTTTGACGTCATATCCGTTTCCGTTAGTAAACAGTCGGTTAACAATGAGTAGCAGCAAACTTAAAGATCCGAAGAAAATGACGTCAACAGTTCCGCATGAAAGTCGCGCAGTAATCAAATTGTATTGTGAACTTGGGCAGACACCTACCCAAACATTGAAAATAATTAACCGATAATCTATGAAGTCAACTGTAGATGAATCTCGTGCACTCGTGTTCAGGTGGCACAAGCGTTTTAGTGAAGGACGTGCATCGATACAAGATAGCGTGTTTGACGTCATTGTTGCAGTTCACGCATGACCGTCCCGGCTTCAGCATAGTACTCCTTGCACAGATGTGAATATTTTCAACATTATATGTACACTTATCATGATTCTTGGTAATTTGGTGCACAAAAGATGAAACTATATTTCTTGGGTTTTTAATGTTGTATTCCCAACGACCTTTGAATAAGAGCAAAAGTCTCAATACTTTTGGGATGCCTCTCGTATATACCTCGTCGTCAGTAGGTTTAGAAACGATGTAAATGTGTTGTAAATTTAAAGTTTGGCTGTTGTTGGTCTTTAAATAGAGTATATGTAGCTTTAAAGTAAAACCGATATTCAACCCCAAAAACTATCTCAAGAAGTCCATTCGCTTTTAAACAAAGGAGTTTTGACACATGGTAATCTTCAATTGTATATCAAGCATTAAAATTATCATCTCGATGTATTAATCCGGAATCATTTTGACTAAATGTGCAAAGTGTGTAGAAAAAATAACGGGACGCCGTGAGTTTTAAACGAATCAAAATTGACGCGCATTTGTTTAACATGAAGTTACGATAAAATCGGCGCTGTCAATTCTATTGCTTTATGCATTTTCAGTGGAAATATTTGAGCAGCTTGCGTTGGTTTTGTCTGTTTTCTCTCTGTATTGTCTTTTTTTTTTTTCAAAGCTTCAACATCCCTTTTTTGCTTCATATGCTCCGACCGCTGCTTTTCCCGACACAGTTGTTTTCTTTTACGAAAGGCAGCAGGAAAATCCCTATTTTCATAAAAAAATCATGTTTTATGGATTTGTTTATCCATTTTTCATATTTATTATTATTATTTTTTTTTTAAAGATTTTTCTATTTTTTTCATTTCTCTCCATTGTTGTATGGTGTTTACCCTCTGAAAGAAAGGTATATTGATATAGTTTTTTTTTAATGTTTTTTACTATGAACAACAATATAATAGCCGTGGTCCAGTGGCAGAAAGTTGAACTCTGGTTCCGGAGATCTTGGGTTCGAGCCTCGTTAAGGGCGGATGTTTTCTACGATCTCCTGATACCTATAAATGAGGCGCGATTAAGGGGTCATTTCACCAAGGATTGTTTTTTTCCAATCGGCCCGATCTGGACCAGATTGTCCCCGATCAATCAATTTTTTGATCTGCCCGATTGTCTTCCTGAATCGCCTCCAATCGCCCCTTTTTTTTGACCCGATTGAGTCCCGACCAATGGACCATGGCGGGGGAACGATTCTCGGACGTTCCTCGCGCGATCGACACGTTTCCGGGGCGCAAGTATGCGAAAGTTCGCACAAGTACCCGCAGGTACACGGCAAAGGCCCGGTAGAGACCCGCTTCTCGCGCGCAAGTGAGCGATCTTCGCGCGTTGTTCGGCCGAGAGAGGCCGAAAATGGGCGATCCCGGCTCGAGAGAGGACGCTTTCGGCCGATTTCCGCCGTTCTTCCGCCGTTCTTTGCGCGAGAGTGGCCAAATGTAGGCGTATGTTGACGCAGGTAGCCGAAAGTAAACGGTCTTCGGACGATTTAAACGATCTTCGGACGTTCTTCGGCCGACCAAATGTGCCTAGATCGGCCGGAGATCGGTGTTTTTAAAGGCCCGACTATATAAACCGCTCAGATCGAAGCCGTTCATCACTTTCTGACCAGCCAGGGAAGGTCATGGACCAACAAGCAGTGCTGGGGCTTGTTGTAGCTCTACAACTTCGTTCTGCCATAGCACAGCAAAATGTTATTACATTAGGAAATATGCTGAGGAGGAGGCCAAGGACCAAGAGAAAATATGCCAAAAAGAAGTAAGTTGTTGTGACTTTTTAAACGGTTTTCAAGTGTGTTTTGTTTCAGTACCTGTTCTGAGAAAAGTGTGCAGTTTTTATTTTATATTTGGTTTATAATTCTCTGGCATTGGTATTAATTTGTAAATTTATTATTATTTATAATAATTTTGAGTAAATATATGTCTTGCTGTTGTATTTAGTAACAATTAATTCTTTGTGACATTTTAAAGGATTTTTACATGTGTTTTGTTTCATTAAAACATTTGGGATCTGGTGAGGGTCGGGTGCTTACACTCTGCCGACACTACGCACGACCCTCGGTAGAGAGCTGCAGAGGCTATACGAAAGCTCCAGAGGGCGGGCGAGACAAGGGGACCTTCAGGGGACCCTCGGACGACCAAGACGACCCCGGGCCGACGGTTTTTGATCGGCTACTGTTTTTCAACATTTTTAAAAACAGTAGCCGATCACTTTTTCGGTACCCGACCCTCGGAGGACTGAGGCGATCGCGCCAGATCTTCCCCCGAATGTATAGGGTAGTGCGGGACAGTGCTCGCACGTTCCCGATTATTTTCGCAAAAATGCGGCCGATCGACCAGAAAAAGGATCGGGTACTCTCGGGACCAAAACAATCCTTGGTGAAATGACCCCTTTACTTGGTAATTATTTATAATTGATAAGTCCTTCGAATGCGACTTAAAACCTAGGTCTGCTCGCTAAAATGCCTAGTGCAATACAGCGAGGATAAATAAACGCTTATACGCACGATAATTACCCAGGTAGCAGTCATCGAGCGTGGTAAGAATTTGTTCCAATAAATGGTACCAATCTCTACCAAGAGTTGTCGTTCCTATCTCTACCCAGAGTTGTCGATCCTATCTCTACCTAGA
Source organism: Cyrtodaria siliqua (assembly GCA_037043455.1). NCBI lineage: Eukaryota > Metazoa > Mollusca > Bivalvia > Adapedonta > Hiatellidae > Cyrtodaria > Cyrtodaria siliqua. The sequence goes on from JAWPHD010004215.1 coordinate 172,598, forward strand.
GTTGTCGTTCCTTGTTGAAAAAGTAGGGTAAACACTATGCGGTTTAATACATTTTACAAATTAAATTATTTAGTTGGCAAAAAATATGACCGTTTGTATGTTTTTCAAAAAAAAAAATCTACCCCACCCACTTCATTTTAATGAATTTTCATGGATCTGTACTTTAAACAGTGCTTATTGGCTGCATGGTTACATGAAAATGACCGGTAAAGATGGTATAAACAATATCTAATAAAAAAAATATAATAAACAGTACATTAACAGGCAATCTTGTGTAATGAGTATATTGTAAAACATGGCATGGCCCTAAACATGGAGTTGGGGAGGATAGTCTCAGAATTATTTTTTGTCATTTTTAAATTGAAAAGTTGCATTTTCCTGATGGTTTCACATATTGAACCTGCTGAATAATGTTAATTAATTCATTTGAAGGCAGATTTTGAATACATACAAAAACAGTGGCGTTTTATGGTAAAATCTTCTATTTTGACCCCTGAAAATCACAAATATCATTTTTGAGTAGATATTATTTTTTCAAGATAGCTTCAACTGCATGGTTGAACATCACATGTTGTTGATGAAATCAATTTAAAATCACTTTATTTGAAGCAAAAGATTGGAACGGTTGTCGAGATATGGCATTTTGAAGATTCTGTATTTACGCGTAAAAACCGAAGGATTTTTGCTTTAGCCATAGCTCTTTTAAGCCCTCATATTTTGTCGAAAAGGATTTTTTTTCTAAAAAAGAATGACATCTCAGATTGAATGTATCAAACAATTTAGCCAGAAAAAAACAACTTCAATCATGTTTGAATGTCTCTTTAGATCAGACTACACCAATTACCAACCAATCAGCGGGCAGGGAAAAAGTTCCAGGGTAAATTCGGAGCTATTACACAGAATCGCTTAATTTTGATAGGTTGTCAAGGTAGACAAACCAAAAAATCTTGCTAAAAATATAAAATTCAACTTTTGAAGAGTACTTATAAAGGTTAAATCATACATTTGTGCAATGTATTCATAACGTGTTGCATAATCAAAGAAAGAAGCATATTTTACATTTTCCTCATGTTTCTACATGCAAGTAGGAGGGTCAGCACCATCCGACCCAAACAGCTTTTTCAAAACATACTCAATGTATGGCTTCGGTATGTTTTTATGATAAAACTAAGATAGGACTTTCAAAACAAGTAATAAAAATATAGCTTCCTATATTAGGGAACTCAGTACAGAGCTTAGAGCTATAAGGTAGGCCTATGGAAAATGAATTGGTGTAGTATGACCAAGTGTCGTCTTTTCGCGTGGCGTTCTGTCGTCTTTTCGCCCTTGAAATGTCGTCTTTCTTTCTGTCGTATTTTCGTTCCGTCGTCTTTTCGCGCTGCATTTGGCATCTTTTCGTCCTGTCGTCTTTTCGTTCTGTCGTCTTTTCGCGGCGAAATAACGAAAAGACGACAAATGGCAGAAATCAGCCACCATATAAATTGTGTCCAAACGTCACCGTAACATTAACACTTAGCTTTATAATTATACTGAAGCGAAAAAGAACCGCAACTCTAGAATTTCCTATACTGCACACTTAATTCCACATAATATTCCAAAGAAATCCCAAGATGATTAGTAAAAAAAAAAGAGTTGCAGTTAGTCACAGAAAGGACACAACTATGATGTTGTAGAAGTTTTAATCACAGTACACTTGGTAACAAGAAATACATAAATGTTGAAGTTCCTCTTTGAAACATTGAGCCAGTTCAGTACTGTATTTAACGTAAAGAGTTTGAAAATGTTGCATCCAAAGTTTGCTCACATGCTTGAGCTCTGTCAATAATGAAACTTTGAAGGAATACTATTTCCTGTGTTATGTGTTGTTTTAGTCTTTTTTCCCAGAAAGGAAAGATCTTACGTAGCCATGTACCATTCGCTTAACAGCAGCATATTGTACATACAATATATAACGGAAATTCCCGAGTTGCGTTTCTTTTTCGCTTCAGTATATAATAGTCACTTGGATAAAAAGGGACGCTCGGCAGTCTTGATTTTATCTTGATTTGATCTATTACTCTGTGGAATAACTTACCAGTCGAAATTAGAAACTCTGAATCTCTTGCTATCTTTAAACGCAAACTTAAAAGCTTAATATATGTTAGCCCTACAGTTCCTAGTTTTTTCTTACATGGTCCGCGACCACTTGCCGTTATACATGCGAGAATTCGTAATGCATGTAGCAATCTACGAATGCGGACATGTAATAGAAGATGCAGAACATTTTATGTTTTATTTTATGTTTAATTGTAATATATTTCATATACAACGACTTACTCTATTTCAATCCACTCGACGTTTTCATCCACTAAGTGTAAACACTTTGCTTTTCGGTCAAGAACAACTCTCAGATGAAGAAAATACATTAAGTTTTAATGCTTTCCAAAAATACATTAGCGAAACTAAGCGCTTTACAAACTAGCACATTTTACCAAGTTCTTACAAAGGGTGCATACTGCTCTGACTCACTGTACTGAATGTCTATATTCTCGCTTTTTGCTATCACGCTTGCTTCTTCCTAAAGTCTATCTCTTCTCTCTATACCATATTTGACAACAGCTAATGGAACTGATCTCAGGTATATTCAAGCATATGGTAATTGTTAAACCAACAATGTGTATATATACTATGTAACTACTAGCTTAGCCATGGACATTTGTGTAATATATTGTATTGGGAAGGGCCCTAACTAATGTTGTTAGAACTTGTGGCCCAACCCGTTTGCATATTATATAGAGAATAATTAACAGCATAAATTTGATACTGAATTTATGTCACGAGGGAAAAAAAGTGATAATTTGGTTTAAAAAAACGAGTTCGAAGCAAATTACCACTTTTTTCCTCGAGTGACATTAATTCAGTATCAAATTTATGCTGTAAATTATACTGTTTATTATATAACTTTACGTAAAAGAAGAAATTAAAAAATATTTTAACTTTAAACCAGAGTGTTTTTTAACAAATATGTTAAGACAGTAGTTCCGGAAAAGTTATATCATCACTAGTGATGATTAAAAAAGTTATATCGTCACTAGTAACGATATAACTTTTTTGTGTGATACTAAAATTACGTCATTCATAGTTCAATGTAAATGTATGACAGTTATGTAATAAATGGCAATAACGTATGTTTAAATCATTTTAACAATGCCACGTCCCGTTAGTTTTTCTATCTAATTTGTATATTTACAAATCTTGATTAATAATTATTTTTACATCTCAAAGCAATTTGATTTTGCATATTACTATTGATGGTTATACTGATTATAGTTTACCAATAATATATTTAAAGTCAGAATATGCGTATTCTTAACCTTAACGGAGATGATAGAGACTTTGTGTCAAGTATTTGTGTATAATATTACCGTCAAATGTGCATTAAATCCTCCGATGTACCCGGCCATTAATAGAAACAACTGGTTAAAAACGTACGCTTCGTTAAAACTCTTGTGTTTACATAAACAGTACCTGTGCTATAAATAAACCATTTGGATCTGCACACTTCCTGTGTTGTGCTTAGCGTCGACGCAGCGTGTAGGGGATACATCGTAATTAGTACACAACTATTTATTCGGCATAATGTGTACAGTTTAATTTTATTCAGTTTATTTGTTAGCGTAATTCTCTAAGTTGTAACGCTTCCGAAAGCTTGTCCAACTGTTTGTTTATGTGTTAATAAGCATATTCTGCCATTAAAGATAACGTGTAGAAGGTAGCAAACACGTCCAAATTGTATTTTATTATATCCAAGCGAGCAATCAAATGATACTGGATTAATAAATGGAGGTGATAACTTTGATGCTTAATAACTACTGTAAGTGCCGTGTGTCCATGCGTGGATTTAGATTAAGAGGATGGGGATGGGTTGGTGTGGCGGCAGACGTTATGAGAATTCATGAGATAAAACTGTTCTTTTTTCATGTTTTGGTTGTCAACTGTCTTCTTTTTTTTTTTAAAGTTAATCCAAATCTCTTGAATACGGTTTTATATTTTAATGGATGTGTGGCTTTGTGACTCAAATAAATGTGACACCGACTATTATAGTACGGGTATTATAGTACTGCCCTGAACAGTAAATAGAGGATCTTACATGAGGGACTGTGTTTTATTGATTTTAATAAACGAGTTGGATAAAATGATAGGATACGATGCTCTTGCCGAGTATCCTATCTTTTTATCAAACGAGTTTATTCAAATCAGTAATACACAGTCACGAGTGTAAGATTCTGTTTATCACATTACACACCTACGACGTGGTAGTTTCACTTTAATGTTGTCAGTTTTCCTTGTATAGGGCGGCAATTTGTAAAACAAATAATGACGTCGTTTTGTTGTTTACATGACGTCGCTACGTTACACGGCTGTAAATGCGTTCGCCCTACAAATAATGTACGGTGCCCGGTGGTTGGGGCCAGATACAATGTCGCATTGTCGTAGGCGATAATGCGACGCTCGACAACGCGACATCGCGACATCATGATACGACAACTCGACATCGCGATACGACATCGCGACATTGCGATACGAAATCGCGACAATTATGTCGTGATGTCGTATCGCAATGTCCGATGTCGCGATGTCACATTGTCGGGCGTCGCATTGTCGCGCACGACAACGCGACATTATGTCGTATTGTCGCCCACGACAATGCGACATTCTTTCAATTGTCGTAATGTCGCCAACGACATCGAGGCATTACAATTTACAGAATGTTGCGTTGTCGTTGGCGACATTATGGCAATTGAAAGAATGTCGCGTTGTCGTGGTCTACATTACGACAATCCCTCATAATGAAAACAATTGGGATTAAATGTTTTACTGTATACAAACACAGTGATACGGTCCTCATACACTAGTGTATTACAAGAAATAAGTCATGGCTTTATTGCACTCGCAGAAGCCATGTTATGTGATAAAGCAACTTACCTAGTGAGTATTCATTCGTTCGTCCATAGATCGTACACCACTCCACTCCTGGGCTGGCCATGTCGCCTAACTGTCGACTGTTGACGCAAATACGCGCGAACCACAGTCCTGCATTCAAGTAAACCACGTGCATTCCATCGGATGTCATTCCGTCGGGCGCCATTGTATTGTGTGGTTGCTTGTCGACAGGAGACACTGTATCTGTTTTTTGTTTTGATCCGTCCTGTTCTTGAATAATATCGGTGTTGTTTGGTTTTGATCCGTCCTGTTCTTTAATAATATCGGTCTTTTGATCGTAATCGGTATTTTCTGGGGAAAACACTGGTTTTTCTTGGAATGGCTTTTGTGTATTTCCCATAGCGTCATCTGACATATCTTTATGTCGTTTTTCAAAAACAGGAGTCGATGTTAAAATTGTACCTACAATTGCCTTTGTCTCATCCACATCTGAAAATTTTTGCGTTGGTGTCTCTGCACGTGCAGCGTCAGAAAAAGAAGCTCCGCGTGTCTTTCTCCTTTTATCAGGCACTCCATCTGGAGATTCGGCTTCCATACCTTCACCTGTATTCAGACCATCTTCGTCCGTCCAGTATGGCAGTTTGAAACTCTTTCCATCTACCGAAAATGCTTTTAATTCATCGAGCTCGTTTTCCATTTCTTTGATGAACCATGCTGGGGCGAGGTACCCGATGGACTGAAGCAAGAAAACAGCCCCACACACATAGAATATAGCTAAATTTAACCGCTCGGTCTTCATGTTAACACAAAACCGAAACAGTAAAAAGTGTTTTTTCTACTTATAATACCAGATTCGAATTTTGCTTAAGTTGATCTTATTTATCTCAAACTTCGTTATTCAATTCCGCACGAAACTCTGAGTCTATGACACATGTAAACCGAATTAAAATGCCCGTTTGAATAGTCTTGAAAAAAGAATAACTAAGCCAGAACGCAGCACTTTTGGTACTTAAGTTAGCATAGTGAGTATGTCGCTAAAGTGTTCCATTTTAACGTTTTCAGTGAGCGTTTAATGGTATTGTATTTATACAAGTGTGAATTGAATGTGGTTTTACTGCTCATCAACACATTCTATGTAATTTAGAGCCACCCAAGTGATAGAGAAATGAAATGGAATCCGGAAACCTGCCCTTCTCTTACTAATGAATATCTTTCTATGGTTCTTTTACATGCACTGAGGAAAGACTCCCAAACATACACGGGACCGCCCGCTTGACGACCTCATCCATACACGGACGAGGCTAAGGGAACATGTTCTCCCCAAGAACTCAGTGGCGCCTGATATATTTCAATACCATACTTTGTATATAATACCTACAGGAGTTTAAATAATTGACTTACGTTGTTTTTTAAAAACACACACACCATAGTTTCATTATGTTCTTTGAGACAGGCGATGGATACTTATACACTGAACGTATTTACTGAACACGGTTCGCTGTCCTCTTGAAAATTCCTCAACTTTGAACACGGTATGCTGTCCTCTTGAAAATTCCTCAACTTTGAACACGGTTCGTTGTCCTCTTGAAAAATCCACAACGTCTTCCTATAGTGTATACTTTCTCTGTCTATATCTGAACTACTGCACTTGGTGTCATAAAATAAACCGTTGTTGTAATTATATTCCTCTCTTGTTGCTTTATTTGTAGCTTGAGTGAAATCATCTGAATTTGAATTTGGGATTCCATGCATGACGGAGGTCTCCATTGTACGATGTCTCGTTTGGACATCACGACAGAAGGAGAACGCGAGATGAGATGCGAGAGCGCCTTTTGTTCTCGCGTTCATTTTATAAAATAAAATATAAGTATGGTACAGGTCGGATGACAAATGAAGGACCTAGAATGTTAAGAAAGCAAATCAGCACTTTTCAATTAATCAAGGGCCACAACTCTGCTGTTTCTACTCAAATTTAGCTGATTATTGAACTTATTCAAGCCTTCATTGATATAAACACCTTGATCAAGTCTAGTAAAGATCAGAATTCAAATGAAAAAATGATGAAGCTAGATATTTAGAAAAGCAAACTAGCATTTTAAATAAATTAAACATGTTCGCGCCTTCGTTGATATCGACATACTGGTCAAGTTTCGTAAAACTGGATGCTACATGAAGACGCTAGAGTGGTAACAATGCAAAATAGAACATATTTAACTAAATCAAGGACAATAACTCTATTGTTACTTATCCGATCCAGTTGATTATAAACTTGTCCGAACCTCCGTTGATTATCAGATATCAACAATATGGTCAAGTTTCGTAAAGATCGGATGGACGATGATGTAGCTAGAGTGGTAGCAAAGCAAATTATAACATATTTTCCAAAACCAAAAGCTTTATTGTTGTAACTAATCCGATCTAGCTGGTTTACGAACTTGTCAGTGCTTACTATGATAACACAGACATACTAATAAACTATGCACTACTAAAATATCTTGCTTTTGTTTTGTTACGGCCTAAATTTGTTATATTTCCCTAAATAAATGTAAAACAATTAACGTGAAGCTTTAACAAAATAAAAGAAAAGCATGCGTCTTAAGGTCATTTTTCAGCCAAATGACATCAGCGAGACATTTCAATCAACATGATTAAAACTGAAAATCCAATGATGTACATCTGTTCGGATGTAGACAGACATTCCGGAATTCCCCATGTTCTCTAATCGGTGCGTTGGTGAACCACCGCCTCAACGTTGGCACTGCAGCCGGTGAACCTGATGCAAAGCAAGTCATCATCACGAAACTAAATGGAACGATCAGGCGAAATCTCCCATTGATCTTAACCCGGGTATATACTTATGGGTGGAAATCTGAGTTTTCAGACATCTTTATACGACTGGTCGAAGGTATATAATATTTAATGAGGGATTTTCTTCGGGAATAAGCCCACAATTATCAGCTTTATTTCTCTTTATTGGATCTCACATGACGCGTTTTTTCTTGAAAGGTATCACCGCGTGAATTTGGCACATTTGTCGCAAGGGTTACAGCTACTTTATGTCACATGCTGCGATTGCGTTTTTTTTTTGACAATAAATTGCTAGTGTTTTTTTGTTGTTTATTTGTCAATTCGTGCACTTTGAAGAAGTCGGCATTTTAATAGTCACGATTATTTATCTGATCTATCTTCTGATGATAATACAATACAACGTCCATGAAATCCCAGAAAATTGGATCTTTTGATTATTACCTATTACCTTCTGTTATTCTTCTTGTTTATGCAGGACTGTAACGGGGAATATTAGTGCTGTTTTTCAGAGTTCAATTGCATGTTGTTTAACGGCTCATCAACACAGTATAGGTTATTTAGAGCCGCCCCAGAGAGAGGGGAAGGATACATAGGAATCCTGGAACCTGCCCTACTCTTATTATCGGATAGATTCCTATGGTTCTTTATCGTGCTCGGAGGATAGACCGATACACGGGACCGCCCGGTTTACGCCCCCATCCGACGGACGAGGCTAAGGGAAAGTGTCTTGCCCAAGAACACACCGACGGAACTCAGTGGCACCACGGAGGATTGAACCCGGGGCCTCCGGTTACAAATCCGCCGCGCTTCTGACTGCGCCACGTTCAGAGTTCAAGAAGACGTGTATAAAAATATCACATACAGTCATACACCTGGTACACGTTCGTGTGCAGAAATGAAATTCCTATCCAACAATACCTATGTATCACCGGTCAATTCGCTGACATATCCGAGTCAAACGTCATTAAAGCGCAGTTCCAGTCTACTCGTTATTTGTCTTGATATCCGATTTTAAATATTCCAAAAGTATGATTCTATTGTGTTTATTTCGGCAATTTGATGTAATCGATAAACTGCGGAACGATATGACGAATTATGACTAAGTAGTTCAATCGCAATATCTCGATTACTTACGATTGCCGAAACAAACAGAAACATCATACTTTTGGAATGTAAACCGGATATCAAGACAAATAACGAGTACTTGAAATTGCGCTTTGTGAGTTTTGTCTCAGATATCTCAGCGAATTGACAAGGGACCGTATGAACAAAGGTATTGTTGGAAAGGAAATTAATTTCGTCACATGATAGTTTTATCACGTGTATGCGTTTGGTACTTTTGTTTTCGTGCTTGACCTCAGAAAAACAACACTAACATTTCACGTTACAATTCTTCGTAATTCACTAATTATTCATAATTTTGATAGAGCATCATCAAAAAAACTGACCAGTCAGTGACCAGAAATAAGACATAACCAATACATTCTGGTAGGTGATAAACTCGGTCTTTATCCTTGATGTTCAACCAAGTTTACTGTTAAAATTAAGGTATCTACAGTGTGATTCTTTTAAAACCCTGCCTATTTCTTGCACATTTATGCAAAATGATGCAATATAGATATATTTTAAAATCAAAATCTTGAAAATTATCATCTTTTTACTCTGCCAAAGATTTTTATTTTACTATAGAACCTAAGGATAAAAACCGAGTAATACAAATTGTATCACCTACTGAAAATAAAATAAAATCTCAACATCTCTGTAATGCAAAGTTATGAATAAAAACAGAAAGTGTTAATCAAAAGATGCAAGTTCCTGTGTATGAAATGCTCAATCAAGTTATATTTTAACTGAACTACTAACAATACATAGAGGATATTTGTTGTTTTGTCGTGAATAACATATTTTATTTCATCGAGAAGTGAGAAAACTTTATATTTTCACGAATGCGAAGCATGAGTGAAAATATAAAAGTTTTCTAACTCCGAGATGAAATAAAAGATGTTATTCACGACAAAACAACACATTTTCTTTTTATTTTATGATTTTACAAACAATTATTTAAGCAATTTCAAAAACTAAACCGTTTTACACACCTGGCTACGCGCCCTGTTCATGATGACGTAACGAAACGTTACAGGACGTCACTTTTTTTTAAACTGTTAACGTTATAGAAAGAAAGTAATTAAATAAATAGTGGATTTAACAGTAAAACAGTTGGAATATCTTGTGAGTCGTGTTACTGTGCATTTGTGTTGGTTGTACATCAAAAAGTAGTCCCGGCAGCTACTGTGGAAATAAAACTCTATATTCCACAGTGTGGAATAACACTTTTATTTCACTGATAAAATACTATATTCCATTGCTTATCATAAAATAAATATGGAAATTGCGACCCTGTTTACGTTTTCACAAATAAAGTGACACATCGAAAGTAAATCATTTACTGGACTACATTGTTCTCCAAAAAATATTTCAATTCCTTCCGAAAATAACGAATTTAAAAACAGTCTGCCCCGCTCGCTTTGGTCAATCAGTGGTTTATTATGTCTCTGGTTCCATATACCTTTTCTAGTCTGACAGCCCGGTCCATTACGTTAGGATGAATGTACTCAAAAAACAACAACAGAAAAGTTTAATAGGATAACTGAAAAACGACTAAATATTTTTTCACGAAACTGACAGTTTATCACATAATTGTCATATATACATGTAAAAGCTAGACTACTAAACACAATCTTAATGAGATTGTTTAAAACATTGCAATATATAGTGGACCTAGCAGGAATTAGAACTCACCAATATCAGACTATTTTTCGTATATAACTTGCAATATATTACCTTGATATTATTGTCTAGGTTGTGCGAGCCACTAAAATTATATAAACATTATAAAGTTGTTTTATGGAACCTCTGTTTAGATTACTTGTCTTGAAATGAAATATTGTGAGTAGCATAATCTGTAACTATAATTTATACAAGTAGTGACCAATCCTATACCATGACCGGGTAGGTAAAGCATGCATTACATTTGTGTGTTGGTTATGAACATTGATTTTGTTTCTTTAAAAACAACTTTGACAGGATTATTTCAGATTTTAATTGATAGCACCACCTATCTAAGGATATCAAGGTAACACATTGCAAGTTTTATTATAAAATTAGAGTTAAACTGTTAAGTTCTAATTCCTGTTGAATTCATTTTGAAGTGCCCTATTAAAACTTCATTATTTATTTTATTTAGTTTTGAAATCAGCTTTTTTTTTGTTTTTAACACATATTATGGTATGTCAATGATAAACGAGGATGTTCTGAAATAAGATATCTAGTTATTTTTAGTCTGTTAAATTGTATGTAGAAAGCCTTAATACAAGCGCATCGGAAATAAAACTAAGAATAATATTTTTGTTTAATGACTGCAACAATTGCACAAATTTAAACATGCTTGGTCTACTTTTGTAATATTTAGGAATATGTTTGTTTCTAATTTTAGAGTAAGTAGTACAGATCAAAATAAAATGGTACTCGTCTTCAATATCGTTAGTGTTACAAATTTCGCACACGCTTTCGTTTCTCTCTGTTCTACCTCTTGAGTATCTTCCTGTTTCTATTCTTAAACAATGAGCGGATAATCTTATTTTTGTTATACCACTTCTTAATTGTTTGGAGTATACCGTTTCTAGATAGGTTTCAAAATCATTTTCTTTCTTTCACCACCTTTTTTCGTTCACCAACTAAAAGGCAGTTAAATCTCTACTGCCTTTTATCAGATCTCCATTGTTGCATGAATTACCTATTAATCTTTGTTTAAATATTGAAGGAAATAGTTTAGAACGAACACTCATGGGATACCAGACATTATTAAAACCGTTACTGTTTAGAATAAACCTTAAATTAGTCATCCAATTTGTCGCGCCCTTATTACAGTTGGATACCACATCCTTATATATTTCTTTTAATATAATGTTCTCCTTAGACAATAGTGTATACCAATATTTGATAATTTTTACATATATATTAATGTATAAGGAGTAACAAGAGAGCTCTCCGTAAATACCAGAATTACATGTGGTAAGTCTAACACCTAAAATAATTTTACGAAATTTTAACTGTATTCGTTAAATTGTTCTAGGGGACATGATCCTTAAATATTGTATTCGTTAAACAAACAACAATGATAAACAACGGTGGATCGATGTGTGTGTGTGGGGGGAGGTGGGGGGGGGGAGGGGTGCGTTTGGCTGTGGGTGGGTGGGAGGGGGGCATGGAGGTGGTGTCTGGCGGTGGGTCGGCGTGTGAATGAGGACAATTTACACCAGAACAACTATTATTAGAAAGAATAAATTTATTAACAATAATCAACATATACACATTAGATCAAGTAGAAACATTCAACATTTTTTGTTAATATAACATGAACAATTTCCTTTATTTTTTCCTTTTTTTTCTCTCAAGCATTTGATTATAAGTAAATAAAAAGTTCTATTTGTCTCTGTCTTACTGAATGAAAGAAATGTCAAGGATATTTTATAGCCTCTTTAAAACTCGCTAAGATCGCTGCAATTTAATCCGACACTTAAAATGGTACATCAGACTTTCCATGTGGGTCTAGCGGTCCGACTTATTGACAAATAATTTTCTATTGTAAAAGGGCCTTAATATTCCATTCGAAATACTAGTATAAAGTGTTTGTTTGTTTGTTCGTTGTATGATGTTTTACGTCATTTTCAACCATGTAAGGTTATATACGACGGCGGTTTTATTTTGTGGTGGAGGCAGACCACCCACTTGTCCTGGGAAGAAACGGTACTGTACACTTCCGCCATCCATAAAGAATCGACACTTCCTCACTTACAAGTCGAGCTTCGATAGGGATTCGAACCCGCATCGGTGAGAGGTGAGAAGGTTTACAAGACAACGTCGATAACCACTCGGCGAAGGAGACGCTTAGTATAAAGTGAATTCAAGTTTTAGATCGAAACAACATCGTGCCAACACCAAATTTTGATTGAAATGATGTGTTATCATAATACTCATCACACTACCGTTTCCTTCTCCTTTTCATGTACGTTTTTAGTCAAGCCTGTATTAAACGACCACTAACGGGAAGAGCTAAATCGGTCTCTTAATACAGGTGGTCTCCTAATACGGGTGCATTTTAATTTAAAACAATACAAAAAGGAACAGAATCAGTACTCTCTTAAACTAGGTGCTTTCTTAACAAAGGTGGTCTCTTACTCCGGTCTGATATCCAATAATATTTTCTCCCTGCAGTTAAAGTTGTATATTAAGTCGAATAGCAAAATGCATACACACAATCACGTGACACAACAAGTCGCACATATATCAACACCGAATATAACGATAGGCTTATAATAAATTACGAAAATGACGAAAATTTTGCAAGATTTTTTTTTTTTTTTTTAACTAAACAATTGACATGTCGCCAGTACTTAGATATCTCCGACTTATTTTTGATGTCGGAATATATTGACAATAGTTTATATAGCATAGATGTACGTGCTTTGTACACGTGCTGTTGTTTGTCGGAGGTATCGTTCTGGTTTGATCGGTTGAAATGGATAAATGATTGACAACTGGCGACATGTTAATTAAGATGACTGATCATATATATAACATACTGACTTTTTTTACGAAGTTGATTGGAAAATGTTTTGACAACCAACTATCTCTACGCTCACTTAAGTTTTACAGTTTCTAAATTGTTTGAAAGCTTTTTAACATACTGCCAGCAGTTTTTACAAATTAACAAATACTAATCTTGATTTACATAAGAAACTAACACTACTTTAATAGAGACAATTCCTTCCAGAAAAATATCAATAAGTTACATCTACAACATTAAATTCAGTATACGTTTTACTCCAAAACTATGTTAGCACATTGCATGATTTTAACAACTGGCTTTACAATAATCATAAACACGTCCGCTTATATATATTTGATTAGATGGTTATGTTTGGAATGTCTGAATTCATGATTTAAGCGAGACAAAGCAGATCGGTTCCAAATGCAGCCATTTTGAATTCGTCTGCTTTTTGTATCTTTGATTTTTTTTTTTTACAAAATATGAAACAAAATATTTTTACAAAATATGAAACAAAATAATTGTCATTATACAAGCATTAAAGAAAACGAATTGAATGACCTAGTTTCAGAAAAAAAAACCGAACACATTTGAAGCAAAGCGATGCTCTCTATATACAGAATATCTGCGTCAGTCATTTTCCTACGCTAGAGCCACCTTCTCTGGTTCCTGCATTGTTTCCGCTGGTTTCAGGTCATCGAAGTTGCAGATGTCGTAAAGTCCCGCCTTTTCCGGCAGAGGTTCCGAAATGAAAACCAAGGCCGGTTTCTCTTTGTTCGACTGATTCGCGGTTTCGTTGTTAAGCTGATACCATTTCCCGGGTTGCTCCTTGCGAGTCTTGTGGTACAGTCCGAATGTAGCGACAATCGTGGCGATCAGAATAAAGATCAGTCCAACTCCAGAGAAGATCACGGAGTATGGGAAGTGAACTTTGACCCCATCGCCACTGCCGCTTCTGTGGTGGCTGAAGTGAGCAAAGCGCAGGACAGGAACGGAAACGAGGACGGCTGAAAAATGCAAAATGATAATACTGTCATAAAATAGCTGGCCAGGTCAGATCAATAAAAAAACAATATTTGGGAAAATTACCGCTGGAGATATTTGAACAAACAACAGTCTATTCTGATGTGTCTTGCATTTAATTCTCACCTTTTCCTTTCGTAAAAATAAAAGTGTTGTTATTTTTTTTATCAGTTACATCTGGGTTTGAAGTTAAAATAATATGGACCTATACAGACATTATCTACTCCAAGAAGGTTTTTAAAAATATCTTCAGATAAAAAATAATTTTAAGATGTTAAATGTAAAAAGACAAGACTTAGTTTGCTGTTCATTCATTAGTATTCTGTGGATGTCGTCGAAACATTCCTTGTGCGCATGACTGTCAAAACAATCCCATGTCATATAATCAGACTGAGGTGATATTCGAGATCTATCATTGTCGTGATTGCCCACCCGTATGTAACTTACGATATTGTTATAAACCAAGTCTGTTGCCAAGAATACGATCTATATATCTTATATTATCAAACAGTTTAAGTTTGACATTTACATATTTGTCCAATATAGCAATTACGTAAACGCTATCCAATTGAAAAACTGTTGTATAGAGTTTCGTTGTTTATTAAACTTAATCACACCAATTAAGTTATTCATTTCAGGAGCTTGTTACTAACGTATCTCTTAAACTATGATTAAAGTATTTTCCACAACACTTAATATCTTGATAAGAAGTATGTATGCACAATGAATGTACAAGGTATACAATGGAATTGTCTAAAACTATTAATTCAGGACGGTTGTTACCCAACCTGCCACTTAATTCTTCAACTCCGATCTAGCGTTCTCTATCGCTAGACCGGGAACCAGGAACAGTTCCTAGTTCCCAGTTCCTGGTTCCCGATTTAATTCGAATAAGGAACCGGAAATTTTTATACGTAAATAATGTCATTTTGTTTTATATCACGATTCTGTTTTATTTCCTTCTATGTAAATGATGCTATTTCATTTCCTTTTTGATCTGATCAAAAGGGATACAAGATGTTTTAATTTTAGCTAATGCGCAATAGTGCTTTGTTATTTTTGTCTTCAAATCTTACAATACTCATTCTTATAGTGCATATTATATATATATACATATAAATATATATATTTACATAGTCTTAATGTGTAATATATATGCTAATATATTATGAGATTGATGTTATAAGCTACTTTTAAAATATGTTGATAGTTTGATTAATTCTAGTAAGAATGGCATGGCTATCGTATAGTGTTTTACGATGTATTACGAATGTTTGTATTTATTGTAAACAATGATGGGACTTTAATAATAAAAAAATATAATATAGATAGATAGATAGATACTTTTATTGACTTAAACTATTACAGTTTTTCATAATTACAAATATATGATTATTATAATATACAAACACTGTAATAGTTTAAGTCAATAAAAGTATCTATAATATACACAACAGACGAACACCGTCTACACTCCGGACACTTAGACGAACGATTCATGTCACACTTTTAGGTCATAGAAAATGTATTTCTAATCCCTAGTCAATAGGTATAGCCATGCATTCCGGCGCATACCATACAAAGCACAAACTGTACATGTATAATGCAATTCACTGAGCTTAAAGGGACACATGGCACTCTTGATTTGTTTAAAACTTGCGGCGTCCCATTAGTTTTCCTACACAATTTGCATCTGCTCAATCATTAATATTAATTATTAGAATAGTTCAAAGTAAATTGTTTTTACATATTACTAACTGTCGTAAACATGGTACCAACAATGTATTTAAACATTTGGTAGAATAACGAAGAAATTTGAAATCTCTAGTTTTTATTTAATTATCTGCAAGCAGTTTTAACGTCAAAATGAATCAGGATTAATAAATGGAGATGCTAATTTTACTGGTTGATATACAACTCAAGATTGTCGTGTGTCCCTTTAATGGACATCACCACAGTGTACATATTTATGGGGATTTTCATACATGTAAAGTGACTTAACTGCTGGATTTATGATATTTATGCTGTGCTGAACATTTCATTATTGAATAAATTTATTAAGGATAGACTAAAATTTAGTTTATTTTCTGTGTTATTTTTTCTGTGTTTTTTGTTTTTATGTGTGTGATTTCATTCAAAATAGTTGACCATATTTATTTTTAACTTATTTGATTACATTTTCCTTCATTACCTTCACACAGGTTTTGTTCCATCTAATTTCTACTATGCTGGTTTAAAGTATGTATCTGTCTTGCATAGTATTGAAATGCAATCGCAATCTTGAGGAGGCTTTTGACCTTAAAACTCAGGTCAGCATGTTGTTCGGACGGTCTTGAAACACATTACTCAAATATTCTCCCTGGTAGAAGTATTTGGGGCTTTAACTAGGACGGTACTGTTAGAAAGGTGAAGTGCTCCCTGGATAAACAGTTGTCGTTCTTTATTTGCAAAGTTTGAATTAGTTTCATATCCATGATATCATTACCATATTCAAGGATAATGACCTAAACGGCATCTTTGAACTGTATTTTCTATTTCCAGTGTTAGCGATTGGTTTCAATCAAGGAAAATAACTGTCATACTATACTGAAAAAAATAAGTTTAGCACGGTCTTTTGCGTATCTAGCTTAAAGAAACTGAATGTTTATTTTATAATGTGAAGCATTTAATAACTTCGGCATGTCAGAAGTTGTTCTTGTTTCTCATGTATTATGTGATTCAAAGTAAGTATCAGAGTTATCTCCCATTTATATAAAACAACATTTATCACATTGAAAATAAGAATATTATCAAGAACAGGGTTAAACTTTATTAAATAACTATACTGGGTTTCGGGCGATATAAAACGCTAAAACAATTGACATTAACCTTGTCATTATAAGGAAATTACGAACCAAAGTTTTAAATTTTAAAATTATCTCCCTTTATATTGAAATAAGAACGAAACTATAATTTCTGTAAAGCAGGTAAATTAAAACATGGTGCTACTTTTCCCCGCAGATATCGTTTAAAAATAATAACCAGCATGTACTTGTTAATTATGTTAATTATATAGTTAATGGCGGCTGAAGCACTTGAAGCCTTGAATCTGCTCAGTGAGATTTACCATGTTCTTTATGTGCTAAACTTATTTCTTTCAGGACTTCGGTTAAGTTGTTTCCCTTTGATTAACATATTTTCATTTTTCATAAAAAAGCGTTATGGTTGGTTTAGTGCGCGTGTTCTTCGCTTGTATAACGATTCGTGTGATTGCCTTCAATGGTTTGAGAGAGATGTGTCCTCGACAAATATATAAATAAAAGAGAAATTGTTTAGTGAAAAATGAACCTCCAGGGCTTTTTAACCTATTCAAGTGGGGTTGAAATTCGGCCTCTTCCCAACTGCAATATCCTCTATATTTTCCCAATTCTGGGTAAACAACATCCTAAGTCATAGACGTTCCACTGTTTGTTAAAAGTATTGCCAAATTCAATATATTATGATTTATATTATGCTTAAAGCATACCTTTTAAAAGAACGCTTTCCTCTTAAAATAGCAAAAGTCGTGCCATTTCCCCCCCAATTTTAAAAGCTCGCGCTTCTTTTCCCCAAAATCAACAGGCCTAGGCCTTTTCCCAATTTTCTCAAAAAAGCCCTGACCTCTTGTTATTTCTTGTTGTTATTATATTGTCCGACTCTGGAAAACCATCGTTAGAACGTAGTTTTCAGGGCTTATTTCCAGGAAACTCAGAAGAGGCCCAGGCCTGTATATTTTGGGGAAAATAAACGCGCTCATTTCTCATTTTGGGAAATATTAAGATTTCATCAGTTAAGTAAATATGCCAGTACTATGCTTTATTTATATTTTCATCAATTATTTTATTAAAATTACGGACTTCTCAGTCAGAACCGTCTTAACGAGTGCTTTTTTCTCAAACTCTGAGAGACTGATGCTTTCTGATTGGGAAAAAGTTCTGCCACAGTTGGGAAAACGTAACTTTTCAACTGGAAAGAGACCCGTAAAAAGGAGGCCTTTTACAGCCTCTGTTACATAAGGTAAGAAAAGCCCTGGTTTTACATCACTATCGTATGATGATTCGGTTTTGATAACTCGGATCAACTTTCCTACCAGTTATATGCAATACCAACGGACTAACGCCGATTCTCCAGAAATAAAGGCAAATATAAAAATAACAAGCAAGCGTATTTTGATAAAACACGGGGAATACAATTCTTTGGCAACTTCAGTAAAACGAACTTTGTTTTATCATTCCGGACTTCTAATAATTCTAGCTCTATTTCGGAATTCATAACATAACAAAATGCACATGGACCTGTATAACTGCTACTGAATTGAACTGAATGTTGTTTAACGGCTCATCAACACAGTATAGGTTATTTAGAGTCGCCCCAGAGAGAGGGGAAGGATACATAGGATTCCGGTAACCGTGCCCTCCTCTTATTATCGAATAGATTCATATGGTTCTTTAACGTGCTCGGAGGATAGACCGATACACGGGACCGCCCGGTTTACGTCCCCATCCGACGGACGAGGCTAAGGGAAAGTGTCTTGCCCAAGAACTCACTGACGGAACTCACTGGCACCACGGAGGATTGAACCCGGGGCCTCCGGTTACAAATCCGCCGCGCTACCGACTGCGCCACGCCAGCCCTCATAACTACTACTGAAAACATATTTTAGATCTATTTTATTTTCTGGTTTAATTCTGAAAGGGAAAGCTCTTTAGTTCTTCGATTAAATATTATATTCATCGTGCGTACATGAACACAACAGCCTCGGTTGCTACGGGGGATACCTGTATAACTTCTTCTCAAAACGTATTTTATTTATTTTCTGGTTAAATTTTTAAAGAGAAACCTCCTTAATTCTTCGATCAACTATTTCATTCAGCGTGCGTACATGAACACAGCAGCCTCGGTTGCTATGGGGATACCTGTAGAACTTCTTCTCAAAACATGTTTTAGATCAATTTTATTTATTTTCAGCGTGCGTTCATGAACACAGCATCCTCGGTTGCCATAACAACATGTCATAAACATTTACATAAATAAATACACACCTTAATAGCAATAACCTGATATCATCGATTTGGATTTTCATTCCGAGTGTATACCAAGAAGCCTCGACTAGCATCAGGATACGAAACTAATTGCAATATACAATCCTTTCAGGAAATATAGTAAGACAATAAATAAAAGTAGTGTGCCGATGATAAGAAACTTAATAATGCCTGGCTCTAAATCACAGACCTAATAACAACTATTATTTATTAATATGTCTGCTCTAAATGTAGACATGTCTTAGTGTTTATGCTAGTTTATGTATACACTTTCTTTAACTTTACTTTAGTGCCTCCGTGACCAAGATGGTAAAGACGCTGGGCTAAAACATGCTCACCTCTCACCGCTGAGGGGTTCGAATCCCACTCGAAGTTCGACTTTAACAGAAAGTGTCAATTCTTACAGATGCGGGAGATATGCAGTACTGATTCTAGCCAGGAAAAGTGGGTGGGCTGAGGACCACTAAAGTCGACCTTCATATATAACCTAAAATGTGCTGTAAATGACGTAAAACACCATTCGACCAACAATAACTTTCCTTTTTAAGACTCCCTTTTCTTTCTTACTTTACTTGCAAACCCTATTTGGGACCTAGGAAGCCTCGACATCGAGATTTAACGCTTATGTTTACGGGGTTAAGTTCAGCGATATATTTTACACACAGGGTATCATGGCTCTTCCTCCACACGGGACCGACGGCTTTACAATCCCTCTCAACTGAATGTTGTTTTAACGACGCATCAGCACAATATAGGTTACTTAGAGCCGCCCCAGAGGGAGTGGATGGCTACATAGGAATCCGGGAGTCTGCCCCACTCTTACCAGGGAATAGACGCTTATGGTGTTTTTTAAAACATATTTGGGGGATGAATTAGTACTCCGATACACGGGACGGCCCGATGTATGTCCTACTCCACGGACGAGGCTATAAGTGTCTTGCTCACTGCTCAAACTCACTGGCATTAGTGAGGATTGAACCCGGATCCTCCGATTTCAAGTCCACCGTGCTATTCACTGGGCTAGGCCAGGTCCTTGTACGAGTAATGTACTGTTAGCGTGCGTTTGAAAAACAAATCTGCGAAGTGATTAACCACCAAACTCCAAATCTCCACTGAATCTGTGATTTTGTCATTAATATTTGGACGGTAAAACTACAATTACCAAATCCACAGTACATTTAGGAATTACGGGAAACGTTCTCGAGCATTTTGTGCATTACGGAAAACGTTCTCGAGCACTTTGTGCAAAGTAAATCCTACCACCAAAGATATGCAGTAGTTAATTATGGGTTCATGTTAATTTACCCCTTTTCCTTTGTCTCATTTATTTGATGCACTCTAGACGGAGGACGGCGTATATCAACAATCGTCTCGTCATTCGTAGACGTCTAATTTATGCACTACTCCTTCCCTCATGACATCTCTATCTTATTATATCACTAATAAGTTAGCGACAAAAAAAAAAGAAAAGAAAAAAGATCCCCTATTTTTTTTATTATTTTCTTTATCTGAATGCGATCTCGCTATTCTTTGTTTAACCTAAAGTTTGAGGAAAACTAAGTGACTGGGTCATAACTTTAAAAAAAATGCTTTGTAATAGGTAGACAGAAAATCATACGATTTGAAGATCTGCCAACATTGGGGTTATATACATATACCTTGTTTAAAGTTACACACTATATCATACACTATATCATACAAGGTATTTTCTATCACGAAATGTACTGCTGTAAATTAGATATTAACTGTGAGTGTTTGTTTTTGTACTTCTAAGATGTATAGCCCATTCGCCACACATTTTGACCCTGCGTGGTTCAGGGTATATTTACGTTCACATAATTCTTTATGTTGTGAATTTTTTTTTGTTTAATTTCGAATGAACTCCATTTTCAAGGACGCGCACACACTACACGCACTTAAAACTGCATAAACGCTGAAAAAATGCAAATC
>JAWPHD010004216.1:0-193957 GCA_037043455.1 Cyrtodaria siliqua
ATTTTCTTGTTTACAGACGAAGGTTATTGAAAAGAGAGTTACCTCCGAGTTTTGAACGTATAGAAGAGTATATTTTAGTATGCAGTTGGTAATAGAATTATGTAAGGGTTTGAAAGAATTATGGAGACTAAAATGAAGAGAGGAGATTTCGGACAGAAAAGAAAGTTGCTTTGCTTCCCCTTTTGTTGTTTTCGGTAATGTATTATATCTTACTTTAATTAATACCAGTTTATTTATTGGAAGTTTCGCCATTTAATAGCATGGTTTTGCCCAAGTCATCTGTGCAATCAAAGGTCATTATATTTTTTAAATACACATAAGCAAAAACGCATCGGAACAAATAAATGCCTGAACTGAAAGTTGATTTGTAAATATCCACATAAACAACATTTTATTACATGTTGAAAACATTGTTCAATTTATTTGCAGATTCCTGGCCACTGGCGAAACGTACTCATCACTGGCATTTTCCTATCGAATTGCCCAACCAACTATTTCAAAACTAGTGCCAGAGGTTTGTAAGGTGATTTGGGACAAACTGTCATCTATCTATTTGAAAATGCCGGCCACTGCTGAAGACTGGCGTATTGTATCTGAGATTTTCAACGACAAATGGCAATTTCCAAATTGTCTTGGGGCGATCGACGGCAAGCGTATTGTTATCAGAGCACCTAAAAACTCAGTACAAGGGCACCTTTTCGATAGTGCTGCTCGCTGTTGTAGATGCAGACTTGCAGTTTTTCATGATCGACATTGGAGCATATGGGCGCAACAGTGATGGCGGGATATTAGCACACTCTAATTTTGGAAAAGCTCTTATGTCAGACAAATTGGCATTGCCTCCTAGCAGGGTTATACCAAATGCATAAATGTTAGGACCATTGCCTTATGTATTTGTTGGCGACGAAGCTTTTCCGCTACAAGAACACCTGATGCGCCCATATCCTGGCCGTGGACAGACTGAAGACCAACAAGTGTTCAATTATAGACTATCGAGAGCTAGGAGGGTCGTAGAAAGTGCTTTGGTATTCTTGCATCGAGGTGGAGAATTTTTTTCACCAAAATTGGCGTTTCGCCTAAAACTACTAAAGACATCGTCAAGGCAACCGTAGTGCTTCACAACCTATTGCAGAGGGAAACCACTGCCGCTAACACAGCTGTCATCTTGGACCAGTTGCGCGAGGAAGCAGTAGAAGGACTATGTCCATTTACAGGAATGGGAAACCGTGGTTCAGTTCACGCAAACGAGATTAGGAACAAATTCAGAGACTACTTTTGCCGGGTTAATGCTGTGCCATGGCAACTGTCACATGTTAGGAAGGGATACTTTGGCGACATGTAAACATGATAGCAGTCAATATACATTAAATAGAATTGTTGAAATATCTTGCCAACTAATCATTGCAGCTGAGTATTGTTTATACTTATAGCTTAAATATGCTCAATAATCATACCCGAAATCATCGTCTACAGTCTGAGCATCTTCAGCAGTGCACTGTTCATCAGACGATCCATCTTCCTTCTCCATGTTACTAAAGCACTACGGTTTTTGGCCTATGAACTTCAAGTGTGACCTTGACCTTTGAGGTACGGACCTGGGTTTTACGCGCGATATATTGTCTTGTTATGATGATCATTTGTGCCATGTTATTTAAAAATCCCTGCAGGGGATGTGACGTTACGGTCCGGACACGAAATTGCGTACCTGTTTTTGACCTAGGAACTTCAAGTGGGTCCTTGACCTTTGAGGTACGGACCTGGGTTTTACTCGCGACATATCGTCTTGTTATGGTGATCACTTGTGCCAGTTAAGTAAAAATCCATGCATGAGTTTTGAAGGTACAGTCAGGACACGAACTACGGAATGACGGACTGACAGACGGTGCGATACTATATGCCCCCGAAACCTTTTTGGGGGCATAAAAACATTGCAAACTGTACATAGTACATTATTATACCTTGTTGTGGAAATACATACCTTGATTCCTGTACGTATTTGTCTAAGAAGCAGAGAATGTCCATATATTTCCAACGCACGGTTTTGGTTGCCTCACTTCCGGATTTCTTCTTTGAAGCCACCTCCCTATTCTTACGAACGTACGTGTCACGTAGAGTACGCCAGCGTGTTCCTGAAACATTGGCAAAAATACTGAATATATTTTGCTACAAATCCATGTTCACTTGATTGTTCTGTTTTCATAAATACTTTAAATGTCGAAATGTATGTATCTATGTAAATAATGATAGAATATACAGAAATTGAAATAATACGAGACAATACAGAACTATTTTACCTGAAATCCCATCAATTTGGAGTGCTTTCGCGATTGAAGACCGCGTATTTTGCATGATCGAAGCATCTTTGTATTCTGGCAGCCTTGCATCGTATATGGCAGGGTTTGTCCCGGACGAGTTCTATTAATTGTTCACATATTTCTTCCGACAGAAGCTTTTTGGGAGGCATGTTTCCTTGTCACAGTCCTGTCCGTAAATGGTCCGTGTCTGTGAAAAATCGAACACTGTTCGATTCGTCACGTACAGGGAGACGGACCCGGACACGGAACGGACAAATAGTTTTTACATGTGCGATTTTTCACTGACGCGGATACGGACACGGATCATGGATCGCGGATACATGGAATACCGGTCTTAACTGTATTTTAATAAGCCTCCAACTGCGCAAAGCGTGTCGTGATTGGAAAAACCCAAAACCTATTTTATACTTCCCGTGACGTAACAATCGTGTAACAGTAACAAATTCCGGTAAACAGTAAAAATTGCTTCACGCTAGGGTAATTTATACAGGAGTGTAACCGTGAAATATAATAATACTGGTTCTACCCAGGGAAAGTGGTTGATCTGCCTCCACCATAAAAAATCGAACGTCATATATAACCTTACATGTGTTGAAAATGACTTCTAACACCATACAAACAAGCAAAACAAACAGTGATACGACATAAGGAAGTCTTATCTCCACCTGTTATATATATCCAAATATTTTACGCAAATCAATATTTATCCAAATACATGTAAATATCCTTAAACGTGTATGTAACAAACAACATACTCGCGCACCCATACACAGACAGATATCGAGACTTGATTCAGTTCATTACATAGTACAATCTTCAACAGTCTTGTTTCGTTATGTGTACTTCTTCAGATTTAAAAAAGATATATGCTTGTCAGGGGCGTAGCGTGACCAACATCTGAATTACTCACGGGGGTAGGTGCGGGAGGGGGTTGTTCCCCCCACCCCACCCCCTCTTAATCTCACCTTTTTATTGCGTTTTTCGAGATTTTCAAGTTTTTTATTTTTTGACCCTTCGTTTGAAATTTTACTCACGTGAGTAAATGAGTATGGCATGCTACGCGCCTGCCTGTGTAAATGTCATAATAATACATTTATGACGCAATATATCCATAAATAAATGAATTAAGCCAAATTTGACAATTAAGTGTATTGGGCCATACATTTCGGCGGTTCCCAACGTCCTTGTTTAACGGAATACACGACGGTCTTGAAATGTTCATCGGGCATTAACATTGCTTCGATATATTATTACATATATTGCAAACTGAATATAAAAAAAATATAATACTTTGCAAAATCAAATTTTCATTGAACTATCCAACTAATGTATGAAACATAAACATAATATATGAACATACATTTAATATAATGTACATTGTATTTACCTTCGGAAGAAAAGATGCATACATAATACTATTCAATTAATGATTTGCAAATAAAACAATCAAGATTGCCGTGTGTTGAATAAATGTATGCAAATCATATTTGCGCTAGATGTAGTTTACATGTGTAAATGTATGGAGTGCCGTTTTACTTTTTAATACCATTATGAGATATCCATCACAATCTGAATATGTGCTATCACGTATTGAATACGAATACGTGATATCACGTATTGAATACGAATACGTACGTACAGTGTCAACTTGAAACGTGTCCTCTGTAGCTGGGTGGTCCGCCATTTTTTGTATTCTTAATTAATGTAAGGGATTGTTTTGCTCGTGTTAAAAACGAATAGGTGATATCACGTATTCAAATTGAAATTCATTTTGAATACCTGATATCACGTATTCGAATATGTGATAAGAATTTTTAAATTCTGAATACGTGATATCGCGTATTCGAATATGTGATATGACCATTTCAATTCTGAATACGTGATATCATGTATTCATTGAAATGGTGATATCACATATTCAAATACGCGATATCACTTATTCAGAATTGAAATGGTGATATCACATATTCGAATACGCGATATCACGTATTCAAAATGAATTTCAATTTGAATACGTAGTATCACCTATTCGTTTTTTTAACACGAACAAAAACATACTGATCCCTTACATTAATTCGGAATAACAAAAATGGCGGACCACTCAGCTACAGAGGACATACTGAGAAATATAAGCAGATAATATTATATTGAATATGTTATTGATAATCTTATATTAATCCACAATTCTGACTTTCCTAAGGTATTCTTTAATCCAGGGACCGTTTTGACTCAACGTAATCCGTAAAAAAGCCATACATGAACAGTGCCACAGGTCGAATGGACCCGGACCGATTGCGACGCGGGGGCTAAAGGGCTAAAGGAGCGATAAGAGCAAATTGAGATATCACGTATTCAGATACGTGATATTACATATTCGTTTCTGAATACGTGATATCACGTATTCATATCCTGTATTCGAATAGGCGATATCACGTATTCGATTACGTGATAACACATATTCGTTTTGAATTGTGATATCACGTATTTGTATAGGTGATATCACGTATTCGAATACGCGATATCACGTATTTAGAAAACACATATGCGAATACGTGATATCTCAAAATGGTATTAAAAAGTAGAAAGGCACCCATATTAATGATCCATAAGTTTTGTATATATGCCTTATGCTTTATAATGTGTACTTTACATACAGCAAATACGTTTCATTTACTATTGTATTCTTCTGTGGACATGTGCAACTGGTTTATTTGCACACTCAACAGAAATACCAGAATAGTTCAAGAAAGAAAACATACATACGTACGTACGTATTACGCACGCACGCATACACGCAAGCAAGCACGCACTCACAACAGACAGACAGACAGACAGAGAACCAGGCAGTCAGATAGAGAGCCAGACATTCCAGAATAGTTTAGTATAGGCATTTCTTCTATTTAAGGATTTAATTTATGCTTATTTTGTTTCAGTCTTGCGTATGGTATGTTTTAACATGCTTGTTTGTTTTTGTTGTTGTTTGTCTTAATTTGTTTTACTGAGTGTTTGCCTTGTAACATTTTACCACTTGTCTGTGTGTATCTAGAAACGGTTTGTTGGTAGGGACAGTTCCGGTCACACATATTCATGTTTTGACATTCAGAGATATAAATGAATAACTGGCATACAGTACATGTAGCTAGAATAAATGTATGTTAATATATCAGAGTACTCAAATGCCAAATCAGATTTATTCCGTAGTAGTTTCGTATAATATTTTTTTGAAATATCTTAACATTGTACATGTTGTATGGTTTAAATTGTTTCCTTATATAACGCTCGAACCCTTAACCTTCGGTACATATAACAGACGACGCTCTAACCCAAAGGTGCATGTGGCTTGTTGCGGTATTAAATAGTATATAACAAATGCACGATCTGCAATCTGATTGGTTCCGATAATTTTTCATGTGAGCGACCATCCGTGTAAAATACAAAGGGCATTTACACTTATACTGTGTCAGAACCTTTTACTTAGTTATAAAGTAGCTATCCCGCCCACACAGCCACATTCTACAAAATATGTACACCGTTTCTAAACCCACTAACGACGAGGTAAATATACAACTTACATACTTTGAGAATCCAACTCAATAGATACAATATCACTGTCGAGATCGAAACACAGTGTCGCGTTTTTTAAACAATGTGTAGTTTTGACAAGATGGCGGACGAGCACGTTTGTCAAAGGTAGGTGGCGTTTCAATGAACCTGTATTTCATGTAGTTGGTACTCAGTTGCCATTCTAGTAGAATCAATTTATGCAATTATGTTTTAATTCAACACGTCTGCTCTACATTAGTCGTTTTCTCTCATTTTAGGCGTATAGTATGTGTGCAAAACAGACGATTGTCTTGTTTTGCAATATCGAAGCGATGGACAATAAACTGAACACATTTAATAACATTTACAATATAAAATAACCTAATATTTTATCTCTCTCCGGAATACAATGGAATAGTCTATTGCTCTGAAAAAACATGTCATTGAGGGGTATTATGCTTTTGAAAATAACAACAGGTACACGGTGTAGAGCGCATGTATTTAGTTGACAACACGGTGTCGACTTCAACATATTCTGCATCTATTAACACTGTGTAGCTGTTGAATTTAAACACTAGGTAGTGTACAAAACATGAAAGTTGTCTATAAATGAAAGTCTGAGTTTACCTACAAATTACTTTATACAAGAAAAAAAACACAACAACAACAAAAAAACAACATTGTTCGTACATTGGTTAAACTTTAACCTGGGTTAAAATTGCTATTTGTGGGCTGTTAACCCATATTTATGCAAGGAGTATATGTATCACTGCATTTATTCCATGTTAAAATGTAAACAATATACGAACAAATGGGCCCTGTAATTATTTAGTGTGTATTTATGTTCACACTGAACAAATGTGTGCTCTCGGTGAAATACATCAGGTATTCTTTCAATACCAACATAATTTATATCCTTAAGTAATTTTTTTTCTCTGGTGTTCATGCCTTGAACTAGTACATTACAGAAATGGAAACCTATATGTCTATGTATGAGGACTTGAGAGACGACGTTTTAAAAACAGTGTGGCTTGAGATAGCATATCCGGTCTAAACATTTAACCCAATTGCCAGACGAGCAACAAGACGTTCATAGAGATACATCAGATAAGAGCACACTTTGTTCAGCATGACGGTGACAAATACAACTGTGTTTTTTTCCGGAAAATATATTCACTACCATATCTCAGCAACGTGTATGTTAATCAGAAAGACGTATCAGAGGACCATATAAAGTCAGCTCATAGATTTGACTTTAGCCACCTTTGTCTATTTTTCGGCAAGGCATTCAGATGGAGGACTAAGAAGACACAACCGGGATCATAGATATATATAGTTTTACATATTATACATACAGCAAAGGTAGTGTGATGGTGAACTGTAAAACTGAAGAAAATAATTATGTTTTTGAACATAACAACGTGTCGGTGTCGGCAGAAAAATAGTCATACATCAACTAGTCTATCCGGTAAAATGTCATTCGTATTGATCAACATTTTGGTTCTCAAACAGTATTATCGTATTTAAAATGATTAAGAATTCCCTATTATTTCCAGCCGCTAAATGTGTTTACATCTACTTTTTTTTATCACCGTTTAATTATACTATTCTAATAAATGGTAAAATATTGATGTTAGTAGGACATGCGTGTTATATGTTCACGTTAATTTAAAAATCTAAATTGACGTTACACTGGCATTTGGGTCTAACAGTGCCGCTTGCTATATGGTGTTGCTGGTCTTCTTCACTCTTTATAATAGGTATTTGTTTAAAGGTAGCATATTTTGGGGAAATAAACACATCAAAATAAGCTATAATATCAACTCTTAGCCTACTGTAGATAATGTTAATGAATTTTGAGACCAGTGTAAACCCTGGTCAATTTGCAAAAACTAGAAGCTGATCAGAGTTTTCATAGTTTTCTACCAAGTCGTTGCAATTTTAAAAAACATTTTTCTCGGAAATATCCATATTTACATGTAATCTAAAGCACCACTTTTTGTGTCAACCATAGCTCAATACACAACCAAATAAAATAATAGTTTAAACATAGTTATGTTACATCGATTGCGAAACAAGTTCTTGCAACTTAGATTAATCATTCTCTATGGTTTCCTGGGTAGAACCAATACTAAGCGATGTGGATTAATTATCTTGCTTAATGATAAATAACGTGGCCGCGGCGATAAAATAATACTGACCATACAAACATCCACATAAACCACTTTAAAACACCAACCTTCGAATTTTCAGAACCCTCCTTTTCCACTGTCAGACTTCACTCACTGAAAAGTCACAAGATTCAATTGTCGATAACAATTAGTTCAATACAACACATTTTTCAATACAGATATTTCGTTCTGAAACTATCGTTAATGCAAAAAAACTCTACATTATATATTATTATTTTGTGTAAATATATCTAGTAAATAAAATCTAACAAAACTACTACCCGAGAGGTGTAAGGTAATCGCTCCTCGAGGGTCAAAAGCGCAATGCTTCTTTCGGAAATGAGAATGAGGTGCATAGAAAATCGCGCCCAGTGTTAGTTTTTAAACTTATTTATTTTACATCGATTGTAACGAAAGCTCTATGAACTTATTTGAATCACTCTCGATGTCTTCCTGGGTAGAGCCAGTACTAAGCAATGTAGATAAAGTGTCTTGCTCAGAGACACAACGCATATGGCAATGACGGGAATCGAAAAAATCATTCCCAGTGTTACACATATATTTTATATTAAAAGTATCAATATAGAATCACAATTAATTGAAGACCAGTAGAAGTTAATAATTTAAAAAAAGTATGCTAAAGAACGTTTTTTTCCCAATAATATAGAAAGTAAATTAATTGAAACCAGCTCTAAAAATCCTCGTCTATATTGGAATATTCTAACACCTTATTAAGTCAAATAAGCATTCTGAAACTATACACCCATTAAAAACTACATTATCGAATGGAGAAATAATATATTCCATATCTGATGTTGATAAAGCAAACTGTCTAAATGATTGTTTTTGTTTCAATTGCCTCAATCAATGAAACGAATGCAGTTTTAACAAATTTTGTTTCAAAAATAGATGCCTGTTTAGACCATATTTCTGTTACTGAATCAGAAATTATGGAATACTTATTGATATATATCACAATATTTGTAAAGCTTTTGACGCCAAACAATATACGTGTATTGTATTCGCAGATATCTCAAGAGCGGTCGATAAGGTATGGCATAAATCGCTTTTATTTAAAATTAAGCAAAATGGAGTTCATGGTAAATTACTTTCTTGGATTGAAAGTTATCCCTTAATAATAGAACAAGTATTTGTCGGAAACGCGTATTCTGAAATCAGAAACATAACCGCGGGCGTTCCTCAAGGCTCTGTACTCGGATCCCTTTTGTTTTTAATATATGTTAATGATATATCCGAAAATATGTTTATTTGTTTCTAACATTTTATTTCAAATATCAAGTGTTCATACATTTTAGATATACAATACAGGTGTGATTTTTACGACCTCATACAATACAAGTGTTATTTGTAATAGTACCTTTCTGCTCTCAATTGAAAATTTAATCATACAGGGAATGATTATACAATATAACGTACAGCTAATTATTGCTAAATAACCTATAGTTCTGATTTGTTTTGTCACAGCATATCCTGAATTACATTCCATCTTTTTTAAATAATATTACCTTTTGCTAAGGGGTACATATATATTGAGAACAATTCAATATTTCGACATTTTTTAACTTGTTCTATATAAACAGAGTAAATTAGAAGACACTTTCCCAGTTTGCAAGAATAAATATAATTTTTACAGAGAAGCGCTAAAATATATACAATATTGTCAATGTCTGTTAAGCACTTAGAGCCTAGAATGATATCCTTCAGTTTGATTTCTAACGAAATACTGCATTCTTCCTTCAGATGACCGAAAAGTTCTATAAGAATATTTCTGGAAAAGATGCAGTCATAACATAATGTAAAATAGTTTCTTTAGAATTATTACAAAAAGTACACAGTTCGGTTTCAGACATTCCACATTTATGTAATCTGGCATTGGTAAAATTAATTCGGTGTAAAATTTTGAATTGCAAAGATTGGAGGTAAGTATCGTCTACTGAAGTAAATGTTTGTTTCTATAATGTATTCCAATCCTCGATATGTAAGGCTATGTCCAAATCTTTCTCACATTTGTCTTGGGAATTACTAGGTGATTTGACGACTGACTTCACAAACTGAGGATAAAAAATTGTTTTACTTGTTTGGCCATTTTAGTTGTATAACATAATTATTTATTGGATTCTCGATCTTAGTTTGGTTTCTTATACATCTTTTCCAAACACCCGGGATTGCACTAACGACTCCCATGTACTTGGTAAACGGGACATATTTTGCACATACATTTAAAAGATAAAATTGAACAAGTATCGTCCACAATATCATTTATTTAAAATATCCCATGTTTACATAGATCATGATAAAATAACGAAGTATTATTGACTTTTATATTTGGGTTATAAAATATTGGCTTTGATAGAACCTCCTCCGCCGTATTATTTGAACTTTCCTGTATCCTCGATATTTAAGGCTATGTCCAAATCTTTCTCACATTTGTCTTGGGAATTACTAGGTGATTCGACGACTGACTTCACAAACTGAGGATAAAAAATTGTTTTACTTGTTTGGCCATTTTAGTTGTATAACATTATTATTTATTGGATTCTCGATCTTAGTTTGGTTTCTTATACATCTTTTCCAAACACCCGGGATTGCACTAACGACTCCCATGTACTAGGTAAACGGGACATATTTTGCACATCAATTTAAAAGATAAAATTGAACAAGTATCGTCCACAATATCATTTATAAAAATTATCCCGTGTTTACATAGATCATGATAAAATAACGAAGTATTATTGACTTTTATATTTGGGTTATAAAATATAGGTTTTGATAGAACCTCCTCCGCCGAATAATTTGAACTTTCCTGTATCATTGCCCAAGACAGTATCACATGTTTCCAAAAGCTATTCATATGATCGCCTATTTTTATAAGACCGTCTTTATGCTGATGCCAAACTTTATATCCTCCATTTTTTTCCAAATCGTCCAAAATAAGTGTTTTCCATGGCGCAAACTTATCAGGGTCTAGAAGTTTTTTAATCCAACTTAATTTAAGTGATTGACTTAATGATTTAATATGTGGAATTTTCAATTCACCATCTTCGATTGTATTTATCATAATATTGCGTTTAATTTTATCAGGTTTATTTGACCAAAGAAATTTAAACACCATCGTATGCATGTCCCGATAAACATATTCAGGGGTCAGGCAAAACAGTGAAACATGGAATGAGAATGAGAGGTTTTAAAACTGTTGTTTTTCCTATAAGGGACACGTTTCTAAACGACCAATCATTAAGTAGCTTTTTTATTTTTTTTTGGTAATTATGAACAGTATAGTTATCATTTTGTAAATTGTATTCTATACCTAGAAGTTTGAACGAACCCTTCTGATTCCATCTTACCGGTTTGCATGTATCTACTATTTCATTCCATCCTTTTAATGATCCTATCCAAACAATTTCTGTTTTTTCAAAGTCCGGAAAATAATGAAAACTTATCTACCGTTTCTAGAGTCTTATTCAATGATTGTTCGTCGTCTTTGTGCAAAATTGATGAATCATCGGCATATTGATTTAGTAAATATTCTGAATCATTTGTTGAGATACGTTTAATATCTGGATTATTATGTAACGTTGCACTTAAGATTTCTACACAAATTGTGAAAAGATATGGAGATAGAGGATCTCCCTGTCGTACACCGCGTTGTATTGAGAAGTATTCAGAACAGTGACCATTATTTAAAACACAGCTTGTGATATTATTATAGAAAGTGTGAAACCATTGCAGTATAGAATCACCAAAATTAAGAAACCGTAGTTTTTTTCTTTTATTAAACACCATTCCAGTGAATCCAACGCCTTTTCAAAATCTAATAAAACAAGTAAACCAGATAAATCTAATTCTTCACATTCGCAATAATGTCTAAAATGAGTCTGTTTGATTCCCCTATGTATCTATCTTTCATACAACTGGACTGAGTTTCAGAAATGATCAATAGAAGTATCGTTATGGCAATGGCTGCCGAAGCAATTTTAGTGACAACGTTTAAAAGCGAAATAGGTCTCCAATTCTTAAGATATAGTTTAGTGTTTCCTTCTATTGGCAAACACGTAATTATACCTTGTTTTTGTGTAATAGTGATTTTGAATCATATCCGAAATTTAATGAATTAACAAGATAAGTGCCAATGTCGTTCCAGAAAAAATTGTAAAATTCAACTGAAAAACCATCTGCTCGAGGAGTTTTATTATTCTGCATAAATTATTTCAGTACAGTTAAACATTTATGTTTCGACAGTAAGTTGTCCTTATTTGTATCGAAAAAATCCTGTTCAAAAATTGTAACGGCTGCTGGAATTTTTGAGATATATAGGTTGTTATAAAATGTATTCTGCTCTTATAAAATATATTTTACATTATTTATTTGTTTACCATTATTTGTTATCAACTTTGGTATAGGTTTCTCTGTATATTGCCTTTTTTCTTAATTACAAAAGTATTTTGTGGATTTTTCACCTTCTGCCTTCCATTTTGCCTTTGTTCTGAGGACACTTCCTTTGATGTTTTCATCTCGAATAGTTTGAGTTGTTCGGTTAATAGTTCGATTTCATTTTTAACAGACATATTTCCACTGTCTAATATTGTGTATAGTATTTTTAATTTGTTTTCAATCTCTTGTAATTTATTATATTTTTCCCTATTGATAAACGAAGCATATGAAATTGTTTTACCCCTAATCATTAGTTTCATAGTTTCCCAAAATAGTTGGTCATTTATACTAAACGCTATATTGTTATCATCAGTTTGTAACATGTATTGGTTTTCAGTTTCAGTTATGGTTGTTTTAACAATATTTACATATTCGGGGTCAGACAGTAAATTGATATTAAATTTCTATATTCCTCGCCCACTAGGTTGATAGACAAAAGAGAATGTAACTGATATTGGAGAATGATCAGACTTGTAACCTATTCCTATATCTGAACCAGCGACGAACATTTGAAGTTCTGACAAACGAGTAAATAACCCAAACGTGCCATTGTATTGTAAGGGCCCCTCCAGGTATATCTTTTTCAATTTTCATTTTCAACTATCCATACATCATGTAAATTGAAACTGTCCATAATATTCAGTATTTCTTTATTAGCGTTTGTGTTTATTTTATGTTTATAATTGTATGTGTCGGTTTCATAATTTAAAGGAACGTTCCGAAAATATATTAAGCATAGCTCGATTGTTTGCCGATGATTGTTCTTTGTCAGTATCCACTTCAAGAATTGATGATATGGATGGTATTTTAAATCATGATTTGAACAGTGTTTCAAATTGGTAAAAAAGTTAAACGCCAGTAAAACTGAAGCATGATTTTTCCTCCAAAAAACAACGAACAGCGTCGGCCTAATCTTAATTTAGATAACACCCAGTTGTCGTTTGGTTTAAACATATTTTATTTCAAAGATAACGCATTATACAATTGTTACACACAATGGAACGAAAGCAAAATGCTTATATAGATCCTCTCCATGAAAGTGGTAAAGCATTAAATCAAATTAATTTATCGTATATCCGTCCAATCTAAGAATATAGTGCTATTATTTGGGATGGCTGCAGGGAATATGAAAACATAAAATTGAAACAAATACAATATGAAGCTGCGCGTATTGTGACCGGTCTTACCCGTTCGGTATCTATTGTTGATTTAATGAATGAAATAGGGTGGCTAACGCTATCAGAACGGCCTAAGTTCCAAAACATTTATGTTGTATATAAAATGAAAAACATCCCTGAATACCTCGCAAAATTACTGCCAAGAACCGTAGCGGAAAGAGACTCCATATCCGCTCAGGAACGCAGAAAATGTTAGTTAGAACATCTGTTTTTATGAGTTCATTTATTCCATCAGCTATGAAACTCTGGAATGATTTACATTTAGATATTAGAAATTCATCTCATTAATCTTATTCAAATCAGCTTATGTGAACAATGACTAGTTCAAATGTTCCTAGTTTTGACTTATCTGGTGTACGTTTTTTTTTATCTGTTGTAGATGCTAGGATAAGAAATTCATGTAGTAATCTCAATAATGATCTTCTTCAAAATAATTTATGCGAATCGCCTCAATGCAATTGCGGTCAGGGTAATGACGATGCAAATAATGTTTTCTTTGAATGTAAGCAATTTAATGTTGAAAGGCTCGAACTTTTCCAGTCAACGCGTTCGTTTCATCCTTTAAGCTCAAATACGTGTTAATAGCAATTGCCATTCATTATATTTGTTAAAACTGAGAAGGACCGTAACTAATGTGGGTATCACTTGTGGCCCGACCCGATTGCATTGCACTTGTACATATATGTTCAAATCAAACCAGTAGAAATTTCATTATAGATTAAATGCGACTCCTTTTGATAGATTCCAGAAAGTGCAACTAACAAGTTGATCTAAAAGTCGAACAGGAATTGCAACATTCAAGGACCACAGTCAGCCACAAACACGCACAGAAACAAACAGCTACACAGATGAATACAATGCAAGACATGACATCACAACCATAGAATGGTTGACAATAGGGCTACCGCCTTGGGACGGTCAATGTCCAAAAAAGGCAGCTAGGGATTTGAACCAGGTTCTAGTGTGTACCAAACGTCACTCTTACTCTATTGTCGTCCCAATAAACGGGGCTGTGTTAATAAAGCTCTAGAAGTTAGACTCGGTAAAATAGATTACTAGACGATATACTCTAGTAAATGAGACACTTGAAGATTGATTCTAGAAAGTGAGCGACTAGAACATAGTAAAAGAGACTACGAGAATATATTTAGTAGATGAGACTACATGAAGATATAGTAATAATGAGAAAACTTAACTTATATAATAAATGAACCATATGAAAGATATAGAGATTATATAACTGCTGGGATCGATTATAGGGAAATCCTTCATGAGATGATAGGCGTGTGGTTCTTTTCACGAACGAGCGCAAGCGAGTGAGTGAAAAAACAACACACGCCTACCATCGAATGAAGGATTTCAATATAATCGATCACAATGGTTAAATAATCTATTTATTACATTTTTAATCAGATTATGTTTAGTTTTAACCTAAATTATTCGCTTTATTGAACGTTATCGAAGGATGACGTCGACGTCAGCAACCCTTTATTGACGTCATAACTCAACGTCACAGTTAGTTATTTTTGTGTTCGGGGTTACTAATATTTAGCGAATGTGAATATTCTTTCACTGAGAAATCCCAATCTTTCACCCACATAAATGTAATAAATATAATTAATGAGACCACTAGACGACATATGGTAAACGTATACATGAGTAAACTACAGAAGACACATAACATACTAAATATTATCCCTTCACAATTTCATTATTGATAGAATACGCGTCTGCCTCAAGCAGGTGAGCAAACACAGAATATAAAATTTTGCAATCTGTTTACCTTAAATACAGTACTGAAGTGGCTCAAATTTTCAAAGCGAAAGTTCAAAATTTAAGAATTTTGTATTACAAAGTGTACTGTTTTTAAAAAGTCTAAGAAGCACAATTTAGTCCTTTCACTAACTAGCTGCACACTTTTTTTTTTACAAAACGTCTTCAGATTTCTCAGGAATATTACGTGGAATTAAGTGTACAGTATAAACATTATATAGCGGAAATTCCCGAGTTGCGTTTCTTTTTCCTTTAGAAGTATACTGTATATATATAGTAATTATTTCTGACTAAACTACAGTTAATGCAGGTGTACTTACCAGTTTAAATTAAACAATAGTAAATTCTCCAATGCATGTATCTAGTTTTTATTGCATTCACATTTACAAACTCTATTTACTTTCAGTGTAACTGGAAACATCAGTATTCTACGGCGTACTGTTAGGGCCATGTTACCATCGCATCTTACCATCGACCATCGACCTAGGTCGATGCTCGATGGTAAGATGCGATGGTCGATAGTAAGATGCGATGGTAAGATGCGATGGTCGATGGTAAGATGCGATGGTAAGATGCGATGGTCGATGGTAAGATGTGATGGTCGATGGTAAGATGCGATGGTAAGATGCGATGGTCGATGGTAAGATGCGATGGTCGATGGTAAGATGCGATGGACCATCGACCATCGCATCTTACCATCGCATCTTACCATCGACCATCGCATCTTACCATAGCATCTTACCATCGACCATCGCATCTTACCATCGACCATCGACCTAGACATTTTTCTACGGTAATCGTGAGATCTTGATCAGCATAAGAATTGATAAGTCGATGGTGGATGGTCGATGGTAAGATGCGATGGTCGATGGTAAGATGCGATGGTCGATGGTAAGATGCGATGGTCGATAGTAAGATGCGATGGTCGATGGTAAGATGCGATGGTCGATGGTAAGATGCGATGGTCGATGGTCGATGGTAAGACTACTTTTGCATACCTGTTTTGGATTGGCACAATGTACAGTTTCATGTATAGTCCATATATTACGTCACAGGAAGTATGTCATGTGATAAAAGAAATCGTAGCATGTTGATTTCATTGTGGAAAATTCTCACTATGTTACGAACATGTTTGTTTCAAATAAACGTTTTTAATGAAAATAAAATTTAAACCTGTCTTTTTTTCTTAAATTTTGCTCTAATTATTCCGTTTGTTTTCCCCATAAACATATGCAATAAAAGGGTTATTAGATTTGTATAGGGGTATATGCACTCTTCTTCGGAAGAACTCGAGTATATATCCCAATACATACCTGTTAGTTCAGACTATATATATACATGAATAAATAAACATCACCTGCAGCCATGACTAAAGAAATACATGATTCACAAAAATACGACTTGACGATTAAAACGCGATGGATCTAAACTGCATTGTTGAACAGTATACAACGAGGGACTTCGATCACTAACTATAGTTTAACTATGGTCGTTGATCTGCGCATGTCTAGTTAAGGAGTAATGCGAACTTACTCCAGTTAAACCATAGTTTCTATAAATGGATTGTAAAACCTGGAATGTGTTTACTTTATCATATAGATATATGTCAATCAAAAATTAACAACTAAAACTAGAATAAATAATGGCACATGAACACATATGTGATATATAGAGTCTAGTCTCAGCGAGTTGGTTACCATTTGACTTTCATACAACACCGAGATGGGCTTAGCCCATCGAGGTTTATAAATAAGAACACAGCTAATGAAAATAAACATGTATCCTCTGGTTGAAGGGTTCATCCTGCATAACAAATAAAAATTATACTGTAAATAAACATTTCTTCTCTGGCTGATGCAGTCTTACTTCAAAACAAATATACTGAGAAAAACAACATTGCTTTCTCGAAACCTACCTACCAGGCAGGAAAAAACAAACGAAGAGACGAGAACAAAAAAAAAATACGATGGCCCATTTGGCTCACATTTATTTCACTTCTGTTTCTTGACTTCCGCATTCCGCATTCCTAATTCCGCATTCCGCATTCCTAATTCCGCATTCCGCATTATGCTTTCCGAATTCCGCATTCCGAATTCCGCATTTAGAAGTAGGTAGTAAGATAATAGATGATGATAATAATAATAATAATAATAATAATAATAATAGTAATAAAAGTAATAATAATAATAAAAACAATAATAATAATAATAATGTATGCGTGCATATGCATGCATGTGTGTTGTGAAATCACAGTGTTACTGTTAAAGATGCAATTACTTCTCACATTTTATATTTAATAATCATGTAATATAAAAGTGTATGAATATTGCCAGTGACCACGATTGTTGTATTTTTTATATAAACCACATAACCTTAAGTTAAATTCCCTATAACCTGAGTATCCGTGTATCCTTTGTATAAATACACCATAAACGTATATACTATTATACCCTGTAAATATACACAAACTCCTACTTGAGTATCTGTTAATTGAATTGGGCTTTTACGGCGCACCAACACATGAAAGGTTATATGGCGCCTAACAGGGATGAACATGCCAGGCTCATCCTCCATTTACACCAAGATAAAATATGGGGAATGGGTCTCGAACCTTTTAACCAGCAGAACTGCAGAGTTGCTGCAAATTCTACAGTAAACACTCCATTTACTGTGGAGCCATGTTTCCACGTTTGCATACGCGGTGTCAAGATGAAGACCTTGAATGAGCATGATAAAAAATGACAAAATGAACATGAAGAGGGGTCCTACCCCTCTGCCTCTAGCGGGTTTTGCAGAGATTGCATTCTACCCCGGCAACCACACGGGGAGAGTATCTGTTAATCCTTTGGTACACACTATAAACTTCAATATAAAATATAAGATTTCCAAAAATACTGTTATTTAGTATTAGTGCAAACATGAAAAGAACACGTTATTATGGAATGCGGAATTCGGAATTCGGAGTGCGGGAATTCAGAAGTCAAGAAATATTTTATTTTTATGTGTGTGTATGTGGTGTATATCACTAGCGGATCCCGGGTGGAGTATAAACTCAGAGTGGATCACTAGTGGATCCAGAGGGAAGCCCGTGCGAAGGGCCGGACTAAGATTTTATAAATTACATAAAATATTCAGGTTTGTAAAGTTTGGACCGCCTCTAGACCTCCCACTGGACACCCCCTAGATACATCATCCTGAAAAAATCGAAAAGAAACGTGCTTTTTTTTGTTATTGTGAAAACTTTTGCTCGCCCTCGAGGTTAAATCCTGGATCCGCGTATGAACTTTCGGATATAAGACTACAGTTTATTCGTACCACTTAGGTTTTAATAGATGGTAATGCCATCGCCTCATAGACAATGAAAAAGACAACACACAAAAAAGGACGTTTGTTTTTTCATGTTTGCTTCAATAGTAAGTGTATTTTTGAAAATCTTATATTTTATATTGAAGTTTATAGTGTGCCAATGATTAACAGATACTCAAGTTGGAGTTTGTGTATATTTATGGGATATAATAGTACATTGTACACACGTTTACAAAGGATTAACAGGGATATTCAGATTTTATCACATAACTTACGGTGTGGGAGTGGAACAACACCATTCTATATTTTCGATATACCACTAGTTATATAAGTATGCAAATGCGCTGTCAAAAAAATATCGATAATGACCATGATCCAATTTCCACGGTTTATGTCGGTTTCGCATGTTAAAGCGACAGGCAAAATGCAATGAAAGTCGATATGTGAGTTTTATGTGATAAATAGAATCTAACATTCGTTCTCATTCATTATTGAATATATTAAACTCGTTAGCAAAAATGATATAATGCAAGAGCCTCGCATTATATCATTTTGCCAACTCGTTTAATAAATTCAATAATGAATTAGTACTCATGTAAGATCCTCTATATATAGAATTTTATTTAAGGTTATGGTTTTTATATTATAAAAAATTCAACTTTCGTGGTCACTGGCAATATTCATACACCTTTATATTATATGATTATTAAATATAAAATGTGAGAAGTAACTGCATCTTCAACACTTTGATTTCACAAAACACATACATGCACGTGCACATTATTATTAATACTATTATTATTATCATTACTATTATTGTGGTAGCGGTAGTGGTAGTATAGTAGTAGTAGTAGTAGTAGTAGTAGTAGTAGTAGTAGTAGTAGTTATAGTTGTAGTAGTAGTAGTAGTAGTAGTAGTAGTAGTAGTAGTTGCAGTAGTAGTAGTAGTAGTCGTAGTCGTAGTTGTAGTTGTAGTAGTAGTAGTAGTTGTAGTTGTAGTAGTAGTAGTAGTAGAAGTAGTAGTAGTAGTAGTAG
This sequence comes from Cyrtodaria siliqua, assembly GCA_037043455.1. Taxonomy (NCBI): domain Eukaryota; kingdom Metazoa; phylum Mollusca; class Bivalvia; order Adapedonta; family Hiatellidae; genus Cyrtodaria; species Cyrtodaria siliqua. Next base: position 19,773 of record JAWPHD010004216.1, read on the forward strand.
TTGTAGTAGTAGTTGTAGTAGTAGTAGTAGTAGTAGTAGTTGTATTAGTAGCAGTAGTAGTAGTAGTAGTAGTAGTATCAGTAGTAGTAGTAGTAGTTGTAGTAGAAGTAGTAGTAGTAGTAGTAGTAGTAGTAGTAGTTGTAGTAGTTGTATTAGTAGCAGTAGTAGTAGTAGTAGTAGTATCAGTAGTAGTAGTAGTAATAGTAGTAGTAGTAGTAGTTGTAGTAGTAGTAGTAGTAGTAGTTGTAGTAGTAGTAGTTGTAGTAGTAGTAGTAGTAGTAGTAGTAGTAGTAGTAGTAGTTGTAGTAGTAGTAGTAGTAGTAGTAGTAGTAGTAGTTGCAGTAGTAGTAGTAGTAGTAGTAGTAGTTGTAGTAGTAGTAGTAGTAGTAGTAGTAGTTGTAGTAGTAGTAGTAGTAGTAGTAGTAGTTGTATTAGTAGTAGTAGTAGTAGTAGTAGTTGTATTAGTAGTAGTAGTAGTTGTAGTAGTAGTAGTAGTAGTAGTAGTAGCAGCAGTAGTTGTAGTAGTAGTAGTAGTAGTAGTAGTAGTAGTAGTAGTTGTAGTAGTAGTAGTAGTAGTAGTAGTAGTTGTATTAGTTGTAGTAGTAGTAGTAGTAGTAGTTGTAGTAGTAGTATAGTAGTAGTAATAGTAGTAGTAGTAGTAGTAGTAGTTGTAGTTGTAGTAGTAGTAGTAGTAGTAGTAGTAGTAGTTGTAGTAGTAGTAGTAGTAGTAGTAGTAGTTGTAGTAGTAGTAGTAGTAGTAGTTGTAGTAGTAGTAGTTGTAGTAGTAGTAGTAGTAGTTGTAGTAGTAGTAGTAGTAGTAGTAGTAGTAGTAGTAGTAGTAGTAGTTGTAGTAGTAGAAGTAGTAGTAGTAGTAGTAGTAGTAGTAGTAGTTGTATTAGTATTAGTAGTAGTAGTAGTAGTTGTATTAGTAGTTGTAGTAGTCGTCGTTTACTCGTACTACATACTTACTACCTACTTCTAAATGCGGAATTCGGAATGCGGAATGCGGAAGTCAAGAAATAGAAGTGAAGTAAATGTGAACCAAATGGGTCATCGTAAAAAACAGCTGTATTTTTCATCATTTTTGGACGTTACAATAGTCAAAACAACAAAACAAGTTATAATGATACTCATGTAGTAAGATTTTTCTTTATTCCAATTAGGAATTGATGTAGTTGGTCAAGTTGTTCATTTCCCTAGTCATTTTATAACTTGTTTTAAGTTGTCGTCGACGTGGAAATGCGTTTCCGATAGTTTCCATATGAATGTCAAAAATGTTCTTTTTCTTTGGCCCAGGCATTCAAAAACTCACCTGCCCAATGACGCTAAACATAGAAAAAGAACTTGGTTAGGGACCAACAAGCTGAGACAGACTCTATGTTTTGTTTTGTAGTATGGTGTACGTAGCGACCTTGTCCGCGCGTGCTGTCCGTACTCTAACTTACATTAATTTATCGGACATTATAGTATGGTAAAGCTCCGCCACTTTGTCTGTACTGAATTAAAAGATTTAATGCTATGCATTCAGCTAAGGCAATACTACTGTAAACGGACGAGGAAAAACTAGTACACTCAGCGGGGTTTGAACTCGGAACGATTGCATGTGAAGCGGGCGCTCTACCGATATCACCATAACAGCTAGCTCTGCGGCTAGACAGTAGTAACGCTCTTACAAACCTATCTATTTACATACACCCCAATTGAGTCCTACTACACTACAATGCTATGTCTGTTAGTTTGCGTACATGTGTCTGCCATGTACATAATAATTATGTCAATGTTTGTGTGCGCGCGTGCGCGTGCGCGTGTGTGTGTGTGTGTGTGTGTGCGTGTGTGATAGTCTGCGTGTGCCAGTCTCTCTCTCTCTCTCTCTCTCTCTCTCTCTCTCTCTCTCTCTCTCTCTCTCTCTCTCTCTCTCTCTGTGTGTGTGTGTGTGTGTGTGTGTGTGTGTGTGACTAGAGTTTATAATACCAATAGGTTAGAACATGTCAGATATATTACATTGTGTTCCCATGCTTTCCTGATAGCCATATATGGTAAAATAAGCATATTTCACATTTTTTCATTCCAATTTTCTTCCACATTCTCTCCATGTTTCTCATACCAATACGGTATGGAGGAGGGTGGTGGGGGTGGGGTGAGGGGCGGGGTTGCAGGGATACTACCGTAATGGTGTCCTTGAGAAAAAACTGTGAACATTCTACTCTAATAATTTATTAAATACAGATCAATGTTGAAATCAATAATATTATATCTCTTAAAAAGGATTTCATAATTTCACGGTTTTATATCCCGCGTGAACATTATCTTCGAAAGGCGATTGTTCAAATTTGTCAGAGCTCCTGAAAGAAATCTTCAAATCAATTATGATGAATATCACAAACATTATAGAGTGACCAATAGAGCTACTGCCCTGGAACGGTCAGTGGCAAAACGGAGGGTGGGAGGATGGTGTGTGTGTTTAAACCAGGTTCTAAGTGCACAAGGCCTCATTATAACCCAATAGATATCCGAACAATGGGAAAGTGTAAATGAAGACATCCTCGCCAGTTATAACCTCTTACAAACTAGGCAGTATTAATAGGCAATACAAGTATAACACAAAGTTGATCAGGTAGATATGAATATAAAAACAAAAGCATAGAAAGACACAAAATAAGTACTCAATGGCCTGCCAGAAGTCAGAGAAAAAAGAGAATAAACCATTAAGGGCATGACAAGACAATATTAAATACAAAGCATCTAACGTTACCGTCAAAAAAACTCACTTGGTTAATTATCGAGCAACATGATTTTTCAATCTAAATTAAAGTCCGTGTAAAACTGAGAAAGAAGTGTTAGCTCGAGTCCCAAAACATTTTATAATTGCATCTAGTTACTCTCGGTACGGAAAAGTACGCTATCACTAAAACAGCGCGGCTCCATACCCCAGATACGTTATCAAAATAACTATTAATCCCCCTCCTATATAATATATATTCAAACATCGCGGCTCCATACCGAAGATACGTTATCAAAATAACCATTAATCCCCCTCCAAAATAATATATATTCAATCATCGCGGCTCCATACCCCAGATAAGTTATCAAAATAACCATTAATACCCCTCCTATATAATATATTTTCAAACATCGCGGCTCCATACTCCAGATACGTTATCAAAATAACCATTAATCCCCCTCCTATATAATATATATTCAAACATCGCGGCTCCATACCCCAGATACGTTATCAAAATAACCATTAATCCCCCTCCTATATAATATATTTTCAAACATCGCGGCTCCATACTCCAGATACGTTATCAAAATAACCATTAATCCCCCTCCTATATAATATATATTCAAACATCGCGGTTCCATACCCCAGATACGTTATCAAAATAACCATAAATCCCCCTCCTATATAATATATATTCAAACATCGCGGCTCCATACCGCAGATAAGTTATCAAAATAACCATTAATCCCCCTCCTTTATAATATATATTCAAACATCGCGGTTCCATACCCCAGATAAGTTATCAAAATAAACATTAATCCCCCTCCATTATAATATATATTCAAACATGGCGGCTCCATACCCCAGATAAGTTATCAAAATAACCATTAATCCCCCTCCATTATAATATATATTCAAACATCGCAGACCCATACCCCAGATACGTTATCAAAATAAACATTAATCCCCCTCCTATATAATATATATTCAAACATCGCGGCTCCGTACCGCAGATAAGTGATCAAAATAACCATTAATCCCCCTCCATTATAATATATATTCAAACATGGCGGCTCCATACCCCAGATAAGTTATCAAAATAACCATTAATCGCCCTCCCATATAATATATATTCAAACATCGCGGTTCCATACCCCAGATACGTTATCAAAATAACCATAAATCCCCCTCCTATGTAATATATATTCAAACATCGCGAATCCATACCCCAGATAAGTTATCAAAATGTCCATTAATCCCCCCCCCCCCCCCCCCCCCCCGATAAGTTATCAAAATAACCATTAATCCCCCTCCTATATAATATATATTCAAACATCGCGGCTCCATACCCCATATTTGTTATCAAAATAACCATTAATCCCCCTCCAAAATAATATATATTCAAACATCGTGGCTCTATACCCAGATAAGTTATCAAACTAATCATTAATCTCCCTCCTATATAATCTATTCAAACATCGCGGCTCTATACCCAGATAAGTTATCAAAATAAACATTAATCCCCCTCCTGTATAATATATATTCAAACATCGCGGCTCCGTACCGCAGATAAGTTATCAAATAACCATTAATCCCCCTCCATTATAATATATATTCAAACATGGCGGCTCCATACCCCAGATAAGTTATCAAAATAACAATTAATCGCCCTCCCATATAATATATATTCAAACATCGCGAATCCATATCCCAGATAAGTTATCAAAATAACCATTAATCCCCCCCCCCCCCACCCCCCAGATAAGTTATCAAAATAACCATTAATCTCCCTCCTATATAATATATATTCAAACATCGCGGCTCCATACCCCAGATAAGTTATCAAAATAACCATTAATCCCCCTCCTATATAATATATATTCAAACATCGCGGCTCCATACTCCAGATATGTTATCAAAATAACCATTAATCCCCCTCCTATATAATATATATTCAAACATCGCGGCTCCATACCCCATATTTGTTATCAAAATAACCATTAATCCCCCTCCAAAATAATATATATTCAAACATCGTGGCTCCATACCCAGATAAGTTATCAAAATAACCATTAATCCCCCTCCTATATAATCTATATTCAAACATCGCGGCTCTATACCCAGATAAGTTATCAAAATAACCGTTAATCCCCCTCCTATATAATATATATTCAAACATCGCGGCTCCGTACCGCAGATAAGTTATCAAAATAACCATTAATCCCCCTCCATTATAATATATATTCAAACATGGCGGCTCCATACCCCAGATAAGTTATCAAAATAACCATTAATCGCCCTCCCATATAATATATATTCAAACATCGCGGTTCAATACCCCAGATACGTTATCAAAATAACCATAAATCCCCCTCCTATATAATATATATTCAAACATCGCGAATCCATACCCCAGATAAGTTATCAAAATAACCATTAATCCCCCTCCTATATAATATATATTCAAACATCGCGGCTCCATACCCCAGATAAGTTATCGAAATAACCATTAATCCCCCTCCTATATAATATATATTCAAACATCGCGGCTCCATACCTCAGATACGTTATCAAAATAACCATTAATCCCCCTCCTATATAATATATATTCAAACATCGCGGCTCAATACCCCAGATAAGTTATCAAAATAACCATTAATCCCCCTCCTATATAATATATATTCAAACATCGCGGCTCCATACCCCAGATAAGTTATCAAAATAACCATTAATCCCCCTCCTATATAATACATATTCAAACATCGCGGCTCCATACCCCATATTTGTTATCAAAATAACCATTAATCCCCCTCCTATATAATATATATTCAAACATCGCGGCTCCATACCGCAGATAAGTTATCAAAATAACCATTAATCCCCTCCTATATAATCTATATTCAAACATCGCGGCTCTATACCCAGATAAGTTATCAAAATAACCATTAATCCCCCTCCTATATAATATATATTCAAACATCGTGGCTTTATAAACCTATATTGAAACATTTACATTCAACTATTGTATGTCGATTCGTTAAACAATACGAAATTAAAAGTCTAACCTGCAACTGTTTTATATCAAAAGTTGTATGAATCAAAATGATATCCAAATTCATGTATGTATCCATATACGTGTCTGTAACTTGCCTTACTTCTGACAACACTTGTTTTAGTACAGAGGTATTTAAAAAATATGGTACACGGTTCAGCCGTCTCGTCTCGGTATTCGGATTTCAGAGTCATATTCATGAGTAAACATCGCATCAAGCCATACATTAGGAAACACATGATCCATTACTGAATGAATGGGTACACCATTTAACTATTTGGTAAATTGGACTGTTAACCCGGTTTGTTTAACCACCGAATCGAAATTTAAGTAAGAAAACATAAACACGATTGCATTGTTACTTAGAAATTTAAGTAAGAAAACTTAAGCACGATTGCAGTAACAATGCAGTCGTGTTATGTTTTCTTACTTAAATTTCGATTATCGAATCGAAATTTAAGTAAGGAAACATAAACACGATTGCATTGTTACTTAATAATATACTATTAATAAGTAACAATGCAGTCGTGTTTATGTTTTCTTATACTATTAATAAGTAACAATGCAATCGTGTTTATGTTTTCTTACTTAAATTTCGATTCGGTGGTTCCACTACTCCGGCCTATAAAGGCTCTCGGTATTGTTCAACCACCTACAGTATATGCTGTCTGCTTTTTAATTTAGTTTTTTGACTCTTACTCTTGTGATGCGCAGGCTTCTTAACCGCTGTTCCATTTTGCTAATTTCGCACTTCGGAGCATATAATTTTGTTAGATACTGGGACCATACGCCGCTGGACATGGAAAAATGTCAGTTAAACAGCATATCCACCGCCATATGCATGCCATTTTCGGGATGGTTAAAATTATGTACTATTGATTTTATGAATATTGAGTTCTGCTAAACCCGGAGCTAGGGGGCGTGAACGGTAGCAAGCATATTTCATTACAGTTCATGAACAGTCTCAGTCAAACCGAGACTACAATAATTCGTATTTATCGTGTTCGGCCGTTTCCACTCTTATACTCTTTTAAGACATTGGGAACCAGTCTACTATACTTAAGATATACGATAATCACACAGACCGAAGGTTAGAATTCTGGGCTACACGGTACACCACTTTCAAGGCTGGGGTAGACGAAAAAAACTAACAAAACTTGCAACTCTGTACTGGATTCCTAAATTACACAAACAGCCTTATAAAGCTCGCTTTATTTCTAATTCTAGTGCCTGCACCATTACCAACATCTCCAAACTTTTAACTTCTTGTCTTACTGCCATTAAAGATCACGTTAAACAATACTGTGCTAAAGCTTATGAAAACTCTGGGATTAATTTGTTTTGATCAATTAAAAATTCAGGAGACGTCCTGGATAACATGGACTGGAAAAGTGGCATTCAAGGAGGTCAGTCCACCACAAAACACAGAAACAAACATGCAAACAAACAAACAAACAGGAAGGCAAAAGTAATAATAAATACAAACGACATCAAAAACACAAAAGGGTTGACAATAGGGCTACCGCCTTGGAACGGCCAGTGGCAAAGTATGCCACTGGGGGTTTAAACCGGTTCTAGTGTGCACCAAACCTCACACTTACCCTACTGTCATCCCATTAAAACAGGACAGTGTAAATAAAGAAATCCCTGCCATGATCTAATCTCTAACCAACAAGGCAGCATCAATAGGCAATATAAGTAAAACACAAATATGCTCGTGTAAATATAACATAAAAAAAAAAGCCTAGAAAGCCACACTGAAGGTACTCAATGACTTGGCAGAAGCCAGAGCAACAAGATAATAAACCATTAAGGGCACGACAAGAAAGATCATAGACAAACATCAAACGCCACCGTCCGATCATTTTATATTTCTTTGTATTGCACAATAGTGTTGTTTGTGCCGTGTGGCGACCGTAAAACGTCTCCACGTACATCCAATCAATATTGTTATTTTTACATCCTTCAGGGATTGTATGACATTCATTGATCTAGTTTTTCCTTAAACACGTGTGTTTCATATACCGCGTTGAAGGTTTTGTGCTCATCGACATTTTGGCCCATTTTATTAGGATTTTCCTTAACTTTCCTCATTATCTTGTATTAGACACTGAGGTCGAGTTTTGGACCTCTTTTAACAGTCCGTAAATTTACTAATATTATTTCTTATGGATCTTTGGTACGATTCTATTTCGTATCTCTAATAATTACTAATTGGCCCTTATTTCGCTTTTCACAGAATGGTTAAACTCTCCAAAATAGAACTGACTATAAAAAATCTATTTTATAGTCACAGTTATTGGGGGACACGTTACTGAGTTTTCCACTTATTGAGTAATTTTCACGGTGCATTTGTTCGTACATGTACACCGGCATGTTGCGTTTTAGGTAATATGTGCTTTGAGCTTACATTTAAAAACTTAAATTTATTAACATCAGACTCGCAGGATCTATAATTTTGTAATATTTCTGGTGCTCATGATTTTGTCATATATTAGGTTGTATTCGTTTCTATTTAGTCATACAGATGTTTACGTTGTTCGTGGATGCAAATAATGTTTTCCATTTCACCATGTTTGCGCCATTTTTTGGTTCTCGCCGGAGAAATTTTTTCTTCCAATTGTATTACCATAAGCTTTATTTCCTCTCTTTCTTTGTTTCCATTCTGATAATTCATATAGATCGTGGATATTAATAAATAAACACATTCGTTCCTCCCGCCGTGTGTGGTGACGTTATCGTTTCTCACGCAGTTAAGTTTTCAGGGACTTTAGGTAGACATTGCTTAATATTAATCTCATATTGTGTGGTTGTGGCTGTCGGGGTCGAATTGAAACGGTTTCTAAGCTTTGGTAACTTCATTTCTTGCCTTTGTTTGTGTTTAAAGCGTTCGTTTAGCGGGGTTTGCTGCGGGCTTGGGCGTGACTTATCCACCTGATTCCCCTGAATTCAAAAATGGAATGTCCCTTTAATAACTGTTTACTGGTGTATGCAGGTCTGGGCATTTACTGCACTTTCATGTTCGCGGTAACTGGGTCAACAGCCTCTCAACAGCTGTTTACATATGCTAAATTAGAACAATGTGGATGGGAGTATTTGCGTGTGTTGCGTCTCGGTAGACTACATTTTAACTGAAAATGTTTAGGGCATTGCTTTAGGCGTCTGGGTGCGTCTCAACTGAGTGAGTTTTTGGGTGTTGTGAATAATAATAATAGTAGTGGGGTAATAATAATAATTAAATAAATATAATAATAATACTAATAATGCTAATAATATAAAACCTAAAAATAAAAAATAAAAAAATAAAATAAAAGTAAATACATAAAAAAATAGAAAAAAAAATAATAATAAAATAAATAAATAAATAAATAAAAATAAATAAATTAAATAAACATAGACTAGATCTACATGACGACTGTACAATCAGTTATTACAATAAGTTGGTATTACTATTTAGGATTTTATTTTCATTTGTACTCCATTTATACTCATTTGTGCTCGGTTTATACATTGTACATCGATTTTGTTTTCATAATCACACTGGATAATGCGTCGTGGAAAGCGAGCCAGTTCGATGGTTATTTCTCTGCCTGTAACGTGGTTGATGATCCCACCTGAAAAAGTCAGCGGTTGCCTCCCAGCAGATCCAAAGGCTGTGCGTTCAGCTAGTCAGTGACGTCACAGATCGCTGAGTGGCTCGATTGGTTGCAGAAAAGGCCGTACACAAGACGTTAGTCAGCTAGAGGAACAGATGTTGCACTGCCTCCGGGAAACAGGACTCGTTTTTATAAACTTTATAATGCTGTTGTCGTAGATAATGCAAAAATCACCAAACATTATCATACTATCATTTTTCCACCAGGCGTCTGCAAATGCAAATTGCAAGTTCATTGTAGATGTTGGTGGGTGATGTATGGCTGTAGATTGTTCACAACTTTTCATTTTTGTTACAGTAACACATTGTTACTGCAAACAGTTCACACTAAGAAATTGAAAATGGTATCAAAGTAAACAATATCCTGTTTGTAATGACAGTAGATAGACTACATTTTCAACTCAGTGAATCAATTTGCAAAAACAATGAAAACAATAATAATAATAATTATTGAGTCATTCGAGAGGCAATTAAAACTGTAAATAACAGTGAGTCACATTAGAAAAATATGATTATTCGACTCAAGGCAGAGCTAAATATTATTATGTTGTCATTATGCGGATGATGTCCATATCCAATGCAAATATTATTTAAGAACTATTATGAAAACCATTTATATAAGAATATTTTGTTGAACACCATCTAGTTGATGGAGAAATGTTGATCAAGCCATAACGTTAGCCTGTTGTTATCATCATCGTTGTTGTGCACTATGTTTTCAGCTACTGCTGCTATTATTTAACTCCAAGGCTGTTGGTGAAATCGTGTTTTTTGATGCTAACCGTAATTTTCACGGTGCATTTGTTCGTACATGTACACCGGCATGTTGCGTTTTAGGTAAGATGTGCTTTGAGCTTACATTTAACAACTTAAATTCCCTCCCTCTCAGCCCTCAGGATCGTTTGATTTCAATCGATAATAGTGTCTTCTAGTTGTATAAGCACAACAAGTTCATTTAAGACATTTTAAATGTGTGTCAATACTTCTATTCAAAAGATAGCATGTTATGCTGCAATATCATGTTGCTTTTTCTGAGTTATATATTTTCAATTGATGTTTTCACCTGGATCCACTTACCTAGTCAACAATTAATGATGTGGCATGGACATTACTTGATAGAACATTTGGATCACAACAAGTTGATTTGTTTAATTGTTGTGGTGTTTTATTATCGGCGGGCAGCGAAGGTGTGAAAGGAAGGACATATAAATTTCAGTTTAACTTTATTCAGCTCCTGTATACCCAGAGACTGAATTGTAATTTAAACATAAATTATATACAAATTTGCTGTCCGTACGAATTGCTAAAACACATTTGAATTGATTGAATCCGTTGCACTTGTAATTATGCTTGAATATCAACCGTGCTTTCAACACTTGCTTAAATGCTTATCAGAAAAGTTGCTTTCATAATGAACATTTAATTTGGTGCACATGTATTTATGTCCTTAATATTGTAATATTCAATTTGCTTTATTGCTTAATGCTTTCTACTGTAAGGGCTTGCCATAATGGTATTTTGTGCCTACCGGCAGCCCAATTGTTAAGCCCCATGATTGGGGCTTGTTTATCAATCCATGACACGCCCAATATTTGCCAAATCTACTAAAGTTTACAAAATATTTTATGTGTTGTTATTACAGTGCTCTCCAATAACAATTATGAGTCTATTAGTTAAAACTCTGAAAATAAATATTTCACCTCTTCGGTTATACTCTGCGTCATCAATACAAATTCCACAAAATAACTCTTCATTTCACTCGCCTTACACCTTTAAATCTTCATCGACAACCTCGTTTCATGTTCCTTTTAATAATATTACTAGGATTGTTAATAATGCCTCAAAAGTTTCTAAAACTCCTCTAGGATCACCTGTTTTGAGGAAATACCATATAAAGTCTCCTTTTAGAAATCATTTAGTTCATTCAAGACGCAGGGTGTTTCCCTCTATTAATAAGTACAATGCTAAGAGATGCAGTTGTTGCAATTATTTATCTTGCAAGTCCACCATTAAATCACCGGTAATGGTAGATTGTTTAATGTATGTCTAGCTTCAAATGTTGATTGACGTACATCTCACGTCATTTATGTGCTGACTTGAAATGCACGGAGTTGCGGTATACAATATGTTGGACAAACAGGTCGATCCTTAAAAGATCGATTTCGTGAACACAAATATAATGCAAGTAATCCTAAAAAGTAAAAAAATTACTTGTACCAACACTTTCGTCAGTCAGGTCATAATTTTAATAACGTAACTGTTCAATCGGTTGAATATATATTTTTTGGTAATGATGCTACTAAAAGCTTTAAAATAAAAGCTAGACATATTGCAGAACTTAAGTGGATGAAAAACTTACAGACACCCTATCCACTCGGCCTTAATGACAATATTTATCAAGAAGGAAATATTTCTGAAAGATACTAATATTGAATTTTTTTCTATATTTTCTATTCGAAAGCGTTAATCTAGGTCTCATGTTCTTAGGCGTAATGGTAACATCAAACGTAAATGGCGTGTAACTATTTCTGTCGCTGATTTACATACTATTTTTAAACAGTCTGGAAAGCACTCTATGCTTTCACGGCTTACCTCTTTATCCATTTCTTCACTAAAGTTGATCGACGAGGAAGCCGACACAATTTTACACACAACATGTTCTCCGACCCCATATTGACAAGGAGTCTGATCACGTCAGGCATTTTCTAAAACTACTATATATTAATAAAGGTGTTGATTTCATTGACATGCCTAGTATTTTTCGAGATACTCGTGTAGTTGATTCTATCCCAAAATATTTCAAAAATTCCGAAAGTCTTGTAATTTGTTATAAGTATAAAAAGCCTATTAGAAATATTATTTGTAACTACAACAAAATAGTTTCTGACCATGATATAGTACATAATACTCCTAAGGTATGTGAATGCAACACATCAAAATTTTGCTATGCTCCAGCAGGTCATATCATCACCGGTAATTATGATATTGTTGATAAACGTATTCGGCATTTGTTTTCGAAAGGTCCTAAATATAGACTACCTTCAACTATTGATTTTAATGCCTGTCATGCCCAGATCGCCCACTCCATTGAATATTTCAGTATTAAATGGTGTCGTAGAGAATTTTCTGGTACATAACACGGATGAAGTCAAAGTGCTTTACGGATATTTTATTGGTATTTTACTACACGAATTAGATGATACAGTCTACAATTTTGTTCTGCACAAAACGCATAGAACTCGTTTTAACTTGCGTCACTCATTAGTGATTGATGTTGAATTTTATTAAAGAGACACACGGCAATCTTGATAATTTCGTGGCATCCCGTTAGTTGTTATACATAGTTTGCATTTGTTCAATAATTAATAATAATTATTAGAATATTACAAAGGAAATTGTGTTTACATATAAATAGGTTCTGTCTTTGTGTACAGCTATGCATCTTCCTTTGGTGCTGAGTGATTTTAGAACACCAAAATGAACGCATTTAATTTAAATTAAGGACACATATTTTAATTATTTCATAAAGAGATTGAGGATAAAGGCCGAATAAACCGTTTTCTTTTCACCTACTCTATTTAATACCTAAACTATCTCGGAAATTTGTGACTACTAACCATATGTGAATTAATGAATATTGCTCCAAATCAAACAGGAAAAGTAGCATTTAAGGACAACAGAAAACCACAAACATACAAAGAAACAAAGAACAACTATATATAAAGATGAATAAAAGGAAAAATAAGACACCACAAGACACAAGGATAGACCGCCTTGGAACGGTCAGTGGCAAAAAAAAAAGGCCACTGGGGTGGGGATGGGGGCTTAAACCAGGTTCTAGGGTGCGCCAAACTTCCCTATTACCTTATTGTCATGCCAATAAATGGGACAAGGTAAATAAAGATATCCCCGCCAGGTTATAATCTCTAACCAGCAAGGTAGCGTTAATAGGCAATATAAGTAAAACACATATATGATCATGTATATATAATATAAAAAACAAAAGCCTAGAAAGACACAACATAAATACTCAATGCTTTGGCAGAAGCCAGAGCAACAAGAGAACAAACCGTTAAGGGTAGACGAGACAAGATTATAGACATACATCAAACGCTATCGTCCTATAAGTATTTAGTAAGACGTCATCATAGGGTTCACAATATGTCCGTTATCGCACAATCTAAGAGGAAAGCATAGTGGTGATCTGTAAATGAGTCAATAACTAACCATGCAGTACGTTGCAAAATGATAGGGTCATAACCTCTTTTGATAAAATATTTAACAAGTTTAATAAATATTGTATGAAAGTGATTATGACCAAGGATCTTACGAAGTTTGTAATTCATATCACCATAGAATTCATTGTGGTAGTCATTGTCGCAGAAGAGTTAAATTACTTTTATATTTTAAAAGTAGATCAGGGTTAAGACGATACAATTTTGCAAATGTTTTTCGAAGTTTATGGTAACGGTAGCCCTGCTGGAGTAGCTTTTTAGTTATACAAATATTACGAATATTAAAGTCCTCAACTCGACTACAAGCTCTAGAGAAAGAATAAGTTGAGAAACATAGACTCCATAAGAAGTAGCTCGGTGAGCATCCCCATCTAAATGGAGATAATTAAAAATATCAAAATAAAAATCGTTTCTCTTGTCATAGATTTTACTAATTATTTCGCCATTTTCAACAGAGAGGTGTAAATCAAAAAAAGAAGCAACACTATCCGAAATGTTAGCTTTGTTGAGTTGAAGTTCCTTAGGATAGTTGTTATTAACCATAGTATAAAAGAAAGGATTGTCAATGTTCAATATGTGCCTTGAAAATAGTGCACCGAGTGAATTGTATGGAAACAATATCATCCTCAGTAGATTGAACTAGAGTATACGAATTAGTGCTACTGAGTTCCAGAGATAAAACATTGCCTAATGTAGGCGTCAAACAATAATTACATTATTAGCTGCTTTATCAGGAGGAACTAACACAAATTTATCATGAAATTCTTGAATTCCCTATTTTAAATTACGAAACGAAAACCTAGGTCTCGGAGGAAGTAAATAGGGGTTAGCATTATAAAAGTTAATACGCATATCCAAAATTTCAAAAATTGTCTTTTTCCAAGTAGAAAGAGAGTTTGGGTCCGCATATTTTGAAGGACCTCTAGAAAACAGATGCCGAATACGTTTATCTACAATATCGAAATTACCAGTGATGACCTGACCTGCTGAAGCATAGCAAAATGTTGATGTATTACACTCACATTCCTTAGGAGTGTTATTAATGATATCAAGGTCAGAAACTATTTTGTTGCAGTTGAAAATAATATTTCTAATTGGTGTTTTATACTTATAACAAATTCAGGATTTTCTGATTTTTTGAAATATTTAGGAATAGAATCAACTACACAATTATCTCGAAAAATTCTTGGCGTGTCAATGAAATCAATACCCTTATTAAGATATACATGTAGTATTTTTAGAAAATGCCTGACGTGATCAGACTCCTTGTCAAGATGGGATCTGAGAACATGTTGTGTGTAGCTTTGAATTATGGAAGCAGTGTTATACAAGGGATCTGTACGACAGAAAGTTTGTCTGCTTCCTCGTCGATCAATTTAAGTGAAGAAATGGACAAAGAGGTAAGACGTAAAAGCATAGAGTGCTTTCCAGATTGTTTAAAATATTATGCAATCGGCGATCTTTTAAAATATTTCCTTGTTGATACATATTGTCATTTAGGCCAAGTGGATATGGTGTATGCAAGTTTTTCATCCACTTAAGTTCTGCAATATGTCTAGCTTCTATTTTAAAGCTTTCAGTAGCATCATTATCATACGTTATATATTCCACCGGTTGAACCGTAACGTTACTAAAAGTATAACCTGGTTGAAAGAGTTGGTACAAGTAATATAAACTGTTTAGGATTACCTGCATTATATTTATATTCACGAAATCGAACTTTTAAAGATCGACCTTTTGTCCAACGTATTGTTTACCACAACGTGGTGCATTTCAAGTCAAAACATAAATGACGTGAGATGTACGACAATTAACATTTGAAGCTAGCAATACGTTAAACTTTCTACCATTAACAGCTGATTTAATGGTGGACTTGCAAGATAAATAATTCCAACAACTGCACCTCTTAGCATTGCACTTCTTAGCATTGTACTTACTAATAGAGGGAAACACCCTGCGTCTTGAATGAACTAAACGATCTCTGAAATGAGACGTTATATGGTATTTCCTCAAAACAGGTGATCCAAGAGGAGTAACTGAAACTTTTGAGCCGTTATTAAAAATTCTGGTAATATTATTAGAAGTAACCGGAAACGAGGTTTCCGAATAAAGATTTATAGGTGTAAGGCATAAGAAATGAAAAATATTTTGTGGAATAGGTATTGATGACGCAGAGTGTAACCGAAGAGGAGACACATTTATTTTAAGTGTTTCCTTTGACGTACTTTAACCTATCGTTGAATAAGACATACATGAACACTCAACAATTTATTTAATTGTATGTAGGCAGGTTTACAGTAAACAAATATCCCGGATTAATAATTCGATACTCTTATTTTAATGCTTGATAAAAACGTCAAGATTGCCATGTGTCCCTTTAAAGTATATAGTTTATATTTGTAATTTCTCATTAACTTTATTTGTAAGATTCTTTCATATCATAACAATTTTACGTAAGTATTTCCTAAATGTACACACTGTTCGTTTTCTTCTCATATTCATTCCCCTTCCTGTTTTCTTATGTAACTGTTCTGACCGGCTTGTGATACTTTGTATCACTGTTGTATCACTGTTTTCTTGTATTAAATGTTCCCCTTTCATACTCTGTTGATATACAATCGTTGACAATGCAGTAATTAACAATAGCATTGACATATTTGGAGCTTTCATTCATATATGCGCATGCTATAACTTAATATATAGAGGATCTTACACGCGTGCATGTTTAATATTGAATTTATTAAACGAGTTGGGTGAAATTATATGATGCGAGTCAGTGACGAGCATCATATACATTTTATCCAACGAGTTTAATAAATTCAATATTAAAAAGGCACAAATGTACCATAAGCAACATTTATTATTGTAGCTGCCTATATACATTACAACGTTGTGGTATTATGACGTCATATGTCTTTATGATGATGTCGTATGTTTGTATGATGACGTCGTATGTTGACTCGGTCTTCTCCGTACGACACCGAACAACGGAATTTTAAAAAATCAATATTAAATAGGCACGAATGTGAGATTCTATGTGTCCTATAACTCCAAACAAAGCGTCATAAGCAATATGTATTATTGTAACTGCCTATATTATAACGCTTTGGTATGTTTGTATGATGACGTCGTATGTTTGTATGACGACGTCGTATTTTGACTCGGTCTTCTCCGTACGACACCGAAGAACGGAAGTACCTCGTCAGTTTCCACAATCTGTATTTTTATACTCTTACGGAAATCTACCATGCAAATCCGATGCACACCGAGCTGAACGGAAAACACCAAGCGACGAATCGGCATTCTTTTGCATATTTGTTACACTATTGTAATATAAAAACATATATCAAGGCTTTTTTACGCTCCCGCACTGCATTAAGTTATTTGATACATATACATATCCAATGTCCAAAAGGCATTCGACCTAATATACATAAGTGTACATCAGTCAAATTTGAAAGATTTTAATATTACTGAATCATTTACGTTGATGCCTTTTTTAGCGTATGTGTTCATGCTACACATAAGATTTTCTTCCTTCTTACGTATAGTGTATGCATTTTATCGTGCAGATATGCACCTTTCTGCCTAATAAAGGGGTGACCTAATAATGTTTGCTTTATTAGGCCCTGATCAATAAAGCAAATCAATGCGGAATCCCTCTGCGTTTATTGTACGTAACGTTTTCTGACGTCATGCACGTCATAAAACAAACAAAAAACAACAACATGGCGGTAAGCATAACATCCTGAGAAATAGGTAATAATAGTAATTCATACAGAAAATGTGGATAATCTACATGATAAATAGAATAATATGTCAGTGCCTTTTACTATCAAGTTTATTAGGCTGGGCACGACAACGAAGAATGGCTCGGCCCTCGCCATTCTTCGTTTTTTAAGCCTCGCCTAAATAACTTGATTGTATAAGGCACTGACATAATATTCTCTATATTATGTCATGTAAATGACCCATAAACACAGACTCAGGTATTTATTTATTTCTTTTAGTGTTTATCGTATGCGTTTACGATTAATTTGTCATGTTATTGATTAATGATTTGATAATAAAATATGTATACAATCTTAGTTAAAATTACAATTGTCTTTTCCGTGAGTAAAACAAGGGCAGGTAACAATAATCTAGTGGTTATTGTCAGCATTGCCACGGTGCAAACGTATGAATGTCTTTAAGCTTTGTCGGCGACCGTGTCCACTGCAGAGCCTTGTAAGCGGTGATAACAAACACATCGTCAAACGCATCCATTCTATTAAAGAAGTTGATGATGGCAGCTAATGCCTCTGGGTTTCTCTTGACCAAGTGACCGTGTGTATTAAACGTAAATGGCGACCGGTCTCCATGATAGTGTTTGTCGAAAGCCGCGTTAAGAATTCTTTCAATTTCAGAAGCGCTGTTGAGTTTTTTAGGGTCTGACCAATCCGCCGCTACATCATCGACGTAATTTGCTGCCTTCCTAAATGGTGTAGCGTTGTAGAAAGCATTTGGAATAATCCAAAATCCTGGACTGTTTCTCAGTTTTGTCTACAATAGATATCATCATTGTTATAGACAGCACATCAGTATGCTACGCATGTGCATTACATTAAAGAGATGAACTTTACCAAAGCTGTTAGTGCCATGACCTATTAAACACTACAACTACCAAAAGTAATGTTGGTTTGAAAGATTTAAATAAACCAAACTGTTTATATGTTTATATGAACGTAACTAGTAATGGCATGTATATGCATACTGCATATGCATGTGATTAAAATGATGTTTGAAGAAAAGAAAATAATGAGTAATTTGGACCAGTGGATCAATCATATAGAAATAACAGTGTCCACTATAGCCAATAGTATGAGAGTGGACCATTGGAAAAGGCCGAACACCATAAATGCGAAATATTGAAGTCTCGGTTTGATTGAGACTGTTCATGAACAGTAGTGAAATATGTTTGATACCGTTCACGCACCCTAGCCCCGGATTGAGCTGAACTCAATATTCATAAAATCAATAGTACATAATTTTAACCATCCCGAAGATGGCATACATATGGCGGTGGACTTGCTACTTATTTTATTATTCATGTTCAGCGGCGTATGGTCCCAGTATCTAACACAATTCTATTCCCCGAAGAGCGAAATAAACAAAAAGGAATTTAGTTGGAGGCAGAGGTTATGAAGCCGTAACAGTCAAACGACTAAATCAACGTCTTGTGTTTACTATGTCGTCACATCAACATAAGGCGAGGCGCAACATGCTGCAAGCGACCGAGCCAAGTGGAGGCAAATCGTTGATGCTTTATTTCCCATCAGGGATGAAGAGGATTAAGTAAGTAACATCAACATGAAACATGATGGTCACCAATAACATAACGGGCAACATGTTATATTATCAATTTTTAATGCAATTAAATATACCGAGTGAATGTATATATTTAAATGGATACAAAAGAACGATGCTAATGTAATCTACATATATATACATGCATTTAATGACACTTACCTTATTAATACTTATATATCCATGTTAGTATACATGTAACGATGTTAACATACATGTGTATGTAATATATATGTTCGTGATAGAGTAACTGAAAAATACCATGTTAATGTTTGCAGTCAATATGCAATGGTAATATACAGATATATGTATGCAAATTAACATAATACGGTAAATGAACAGAATCATGTAAATGAATATAGTCATGTACATTTTTGTAAATTAATGTATTCATGTACATTTATACAATAGCGGCAATAAATATCGAGGGGTCAGCGCAAAACTATTGTAACTATATATGAATAAAGAAGGAGATACAATAGTTTTGCACTGAACTCTCGATATGAGGATTCTGATATTGTTTTTCTTACTCTCTGCGTTTTGAGCTCGTAGTCCAGGGTGAAAGGCCATGCATACTGGCCTGCGTTGAACGTCATACTGTATATAAAGTTTAATCGTCTGAGTGTTCGAATCTCTCCATCCCCGAGTGAGTGCAAATATGGACTTCTCCAACCTCTGAGCTCAGAAAACGGAATTCCCGTCTTTTCGTTTGTCAGAATGATCATTGTTTTTGCGTCATTTTTAAGCATATCGGTGTGTTTATGTTTCAAATGGCCAAATCCATGCTGGCCTATTTCCCAACCTTTGTCATAAAATTCTCGTACAAGATTAAAGTCGTGGCTAAAATCTTCGGCCGAAATAAACATGGTTCCGGTAAAAGGACACCCATTTGGATTTGTATGATCGGCGAAAATTTGGTTATAAACGTCTGCATATTGGGAAATAAGAGAATCATCGGTTGTAAAGATAACTATTTGTGGTACTTCGTGTCGTTGGAAGTGATTTGGATAATCCTTGATGCCAAAACAGAGACAGTCCGGGAGATGACAGTTTGTTCCTTTAAGACATGGAACGGATGGATCTTTCATGGTTTGGTCAAACACTTTTTCATTTTCTTTAAATAATCTGGATTGTCTAGAATAAAATAACGCGAGACATGCAGCAAGTACAAGGACAAGAGAAATATATCGATATCCAAATCTACGAAACATCTGACTCTCTCTTATGGTCATGATTAACAAATACAACGTCGACGCCACGTTCATTTCATGTGATCTATTATCACGTGACCACACCAAGAGATCAAACGTAGTTTAAAATGCTCCTGAGTGGTGATTTGGTACTCTGCAGGTGACCGTTTGCGCCTGAGCGACGAGTTAGTATTCAGCAGGTTAGGAGTCAGGGCCTGAGCGGAGAGTTGATTTATCTCACCACGAGATATAACGTAGTATAAACTGTCTGTGTGGCGAGTTGGTACTCGGTAGGGGATAAGTCAGCACCTAAGCGGCGAGTTGGCACTATGCAGATGAGGAAACAGCAACTGTGAGGCGAGTTGATACTCTGCGGGTGAAGAGTCAGAACCTGTTTGGTGAGTTGGTGCCTTGCGAGGAGGAGTCTGCGACTGTGAAAGTAAAACAGACATAAATAAGATAATGATAGTAGCGCAAAGTCCCTCAGCACATACAAGTGTTCGTTTCGGTGTACGCTTTATAAGTTACAAATAATTGCGGCTGACTTTATCAATATCACTTTTGGCGAAGAAAATCGCCAATATAGTTGAATACAGTGCTAACCCCCCCCCCCCCCCCCCCCCCCCACACTCCCCTCCCCACCCCCAATCGACCACCTTCACCACCACACACGTATCTATATTAAAATCATCGTCTAGATCGTTGTCTAACATTCGTATTATCGATTACAATATATGTGTATAATTCAGATATACCTATACAATATATTAACTGAGGTTGTCTGATGAAAAACGAAAAGGCTTAACAATGTCCACCGAAATTGAATTGTCTTATACAGTGAGTTATTAACATAAGCGTCGCATTAAATTTCGAGTATTTCGAAGCGATAAATCAAATGCACGCATATGTATATACAAATATCCATAATGTACAGTGCTGTATGTCAGTTTGTGGCTTATCGTTTAGTCAATAACTATTGAACCAGGTTGTAAGTTGTAAGAGAAATGTTTAGTGTTGTGTGGCTACAAATCAGTAGTGTTATTACTTGCCCAATTTTTGTGATTTTAAAGAAAAAATCCGCTTCAGCCGGTGCTAGGGCGTGAGAGGTATTGCACATTATATTACCTCTCATAAACAGATTCAATAAAACCGAGTCTGCTACTTTTCTCGCTAGTTTATGTTTGTTGCTTCCAAGCGACCCCTTTTCAGTATTTATGTATTTAGTGAACATTTCCTTTGATAATAAAGAAAAAATACTTGAGAATTTGATTTAACTTTTACGATCTTTACGCTAGCAGTAAATACTATTAAAATATTCAGGAATTGTATTTGTTATCATTGTCATCAATAACCGAGTTCTTAGTACTGCAGGGATGTTCTCAGTGAATTGAACATGGACACGATTTTATATATTTTATCAACAAAAACTTCCTAGAACGGACAAATCATTGGCTCGAACGTTATTGGCCGACGTAATCGCCAGACAGGTTTGCCAATATGAAGTTGTAAATTACTGCTTTTGATTTTTTTCAATAGCAGAAATGTGTGAATTTACGTTTGCTCCAAATAGTATTTTTTGAAAAGAATCACGAAATTTAATGTTAACCAGATAACATTATTCCACAGTAACATAAAATGGAGTTGATACAATATGCACATCCGCATTCATACACAGAAGTAAAATAAACAAGATTGCGAAACAAGTTACTGCAACTTAGATTAATCACTCTCGATGGCTTCCTGGGTAGAACCAGTACTACGAAATGTGGATTATCTTGCTCAATGATAAATAACGTGGCCGCGGCGAAGATCTATCCCACGACCTCTTAATTCTGAGTTCGGCGCTCTACCACTGGACCACGCACTCCATATGTGATTAAAGGGACAGTCGGTAATATGGAACGAAGTTAGGTGGTGGAGCCTATTAAATTCTTTAATAAATGTGCAAATTACACTAAGTCGTAAACAATTTGATGATGTCCTATTTGATTAATATTTATGAAAAGAAATGTCTAGAAAACTAGCGGACTCCGTTTATTTTTGTTGCCCTTATCATGAATAATAATTTATCATCTGATCATTTCAGTCTATGAGAAGTTGTTTTGCGAGATCGAAATAAATTTCTTCAATCGAATCAGCTGTAGAGATATTTTAATTTCATTTTAAGAGTTATTTATCGGACACGATGGTATGGACGAACGGACGGACAGTGCGACTACTATATGCCACCCGTCGGCGGCATAAACAAACACTAAAATTACTTTCAGGGAGTACATAGATAAAAACGCTCAACATATTTAATAGTATTGCCGAGAGCAATAGTTCACATGATCCTTCCATCACCGAGACTACACATGCGCATTATGGAAAATACGACGACCAAAGTAAATTGTGTACATTTATTTTTTTACGGCGTAAATGCGTTAAAAACGTCATGATTATTGTGAGACCTTATGAAAATTTAGTTGATGCCAATATTAGTAAACCATGATTTGTTTCCGATACATTGGGAAATAAAATGTTATAAACTCCACTCAGAATATGCTGTTTAATCAAGTTATAATAAGTGTGATTGTACATTTTGAATGCGTTGCCATACTAACCACCAACTTGAAATCTTTTTTTTTTATATATCGCACAATACAAACAAAAATGAAGCTTTAATCAAAATGGAAAATATACATTGACCGTTTTGTTTCTATTGGCACTTAATGGTAATATTTGCATAGGTAGAATGTAAAAGATAAAAAAAACCCTCAATATTAAGCACAAACAGGAACAAAAAACGATTATCAAGGAGTTTTTGCTCAGTATCCAACTCAAGATGTTTAATATTATTTCAAGAGGTTTTGTATTAGCGATAGGTATGCCAAGGGCTATCATTTGACATATTTCATTTATTTTTAAATACATTTGCTTGTGAATTAATTATTTCCATCGAATATTAAACAAGAGTCCCAAGAGAAAAAGGAAATGTTCATCACATTTTGGAGAAAGAAAGAGATAGTTTGTTGGTTTGTTCGTTCCAAGGCGGTAGCCCTATTGTCAACCCTTTTTGTGTTTTTTTATATATGGCTTTATTATTACTATTACATTCTTATTTGCCATTTTGCGTGTTTTTGGGTTTACTGTGCTCTGCGAAAACTGCATTTCCTGTTATATATTTATTTGAATTGTGTTTATCTGCATCTTCCAGTACATTTTATGCTATATAATGACGGCCAATTTTGTAGCGGATGGAGACCAATCATTTATTTTCTAAATAGAATCATTAGTCAGAACTGTACAACAATGCTTTACACAAAAATTAACAATTTCTAATTGAGAGGCAATGGGTTTCAGACGCAGTATCTGTATTCTATCGACCACGGCTGCGCATGATCGCTCTGTGGATCATGAGATACACAGTCAAGTGTACTATCGCTTTGTAGTGTTTCCTTTATCGTAAATAAATTGTAAATATACGAAACAAAATCTTAATGTAGAATACATCATCGGACTAATTCCAACAGAAAATGTTTTAACATTTCTAAAACTGTATATAAATAGATGATCAAAAACGCAAGTTAGACAAAATCCCTTCAGTATAAACACATTAAAATGTCAAATGAAATACGGATAAATCGTATTATCCGGATACTTTTTTCATCAGAACTTGATGTTATTCGTACTCGACCCATATACATTGGGAAATTGTACACATAATGATCCTGATTTATGCCTACATTTCCGTATCGTGCCTTGACGATAGATATTACTACATTGTCTTAGGTAGAAACTATATTATTAGCAAAATAAAAGGTTTTCATGAAAAGACGCGTTTCGTTACCAGTTTCGTACCATGTTTCTTATGTCGCTCGTATTTAAATGTCGACGTAATATGCAGAACCATCAACATAATAAGTATCATGCCATGCATTCTAGTGTGCTACAGACGATATATGTTCTGTGTCGAATTATACTAGATACGGAGAACTTTATATGAGTAAAACCGTTAATCCATTCTAGGTGTTCCACGGGGCCGAACAACGGACCCGTTTTTTTTTTTGCTGATACATCCCTTATGTTAGATACTAATCAATATAAGTGGTATGTTATTGATGTAATAGTGTTCCTAATAATATCTTTTATGTTTTTACCTCGCTCTAACTTGCAAAATGTTGACGTTAACAATTTTCAATTGACCATTATATCGATGAAATAAATCCCAGTTTTGTCGATTTTACGTTAGAAATTTCCCAAATTTACATGGGTCCCTTCCCCCAAAATATCTGGACCCCTCACCCCACAGATCTTTCCCAGTAACACACTGACGAAACAAAGAGTCCCTGTGAGGCTATCGTTATCCTGTTCGCCATGCTTTGTTCGACCACGTGCGGTGAATGGAGTAAGCTAAGTCAATTTTGTGTCTTCAAGATGTTGCTTTTCTTTGACATTGTCGGATCCGTGTGAGTTTGATACATTAACACTTTTTATTTGTTTAAGTGAAATTACTTGTCGTAGTAGTTAATATATTTTGCGCCATAAAAAAAGATAAAACATCGAACAGGAAACAAAGACCTCACAGAACACAGTCCAACACAAACACGCATTTAAAATAAAATGCAATGTACAAACACAAATGGGTGGACAAAATGTCTACCGCATTGGAACGGCCGCTTGATCTGGCATTTACCTGCGAGAGGTGATACAAACTTTCAGAACACGCTACTCTAGTATTGATCCTTTTATTATATACCTCCTACATATAATTAAAAATTAGAACTATTTACATATATGTTGCATATGTATGTAATAAAACTTATTAGTATATACCTATCAATAATTATATACATAGTACCTTCATTTTGATCAGGTTTGAGTTTTTAACAGGTTGTCAACATTCTAAATTTACTGTGGAAAGGGCATGGAGACTCATTTACGCTATTATAACCTATAAAATATATACTCGCTAAAATATATTATTTTTTTATAAATAACTTATTTTTGTAACCAGATACCGTTTTTCATACTATTTTCCTGTATTAGTTGAAATATTTTTCTAAAAACATTTAACCAAAAAATGTAACTTAGCTGGATTTCAGTCAGCTATAAATAATTTGTGTGGCGAAAGCTCTATGAACTTATTTTAATCACCCTCGATGTCTTAATGGGTAAAAACAATACTAAGCAAATGCAGAAGTGCTCATGGATACAACACATATGGTAATTTGTTAAGTCTTTATAATGTTATACCTTATCAAAACTCCCATTCTTAATTAATATTGCAGTTAAGTTATACCTAATTTTGAAGTGATTTAATGATAAGTGTACAAATATAGGCCATAAACAATAGACCCACTGGCCTTGTTTCAAAGTGCTCTCATGTTCAACAATTTTGAAATATAAATCTACCTAAGACTGTAAACCTGTATGGTCCATATTTGACCCCATTGTCACCAATTTGTAACCAAGGTTTTCCTAAATAACTCAATATAATTAAATATTTAGTGTGAACACCGGATCACCATTTAAAAATAACTTGGTAGGGGACAATAATCTTACGCTACATGCAACTTTTTAGACCTCTAGCTCTTTTAGTTTCAGAGAAAAGGGTGCATATAGTATTTCCTGTAGAACTCTTGGTAAAACTGTGACCCACAGGACCGGACCCTATTTGATCCCAGGGTCATGATTTTGTTTTTTCAAAGAACAGTTTCTAAAGATTTTTCTATATGACTAATGTACATATATGAGGTGGGGCCAAATATAATCCCAGGGTAACCATTTTAACAAATTTGCTAGTGAATCATAAGCTTATGTTTCATATATAATATTAGACCTTTAGCTCTTACGGTTTTAAAGAAGAGTTTTTAAAAGTTTTCCTTCATAACTATAATGTCAGTTGTGAAATACAGTGTGCACAGAGTTTTTTCAGAATTAATTGTAAAAATTCTAAAATTAATATGTTATGTTTGGTACCAAATTTGTTATCATTCCATTGCCTCGTTGACTCGACATTATGTGTGGTCTGTTTGTGTGAGTTCGTGTGTGTAGTACTATGTATCTATCTACAGTCTACTTGAAGCAGATATAGTTAACCGCGGGGTCGGGCCATATTTGACCCCAGCGTCACCATTTTAGAAATACTTAACCATACTTTTATTCAAAAAATGGTGTGTGTGGGTGTGGTGTGGGTGGGAGGGGATGAGATAACTCTAATAACCGGAACCAGCTACCCTGTTCACACTGCTATCATTGATATTTTGTTTCTCTGCAAGGTACTCAATAATACTAGTAAGAATTTGTCCATTGCGATGCTAACACACATTTGTATCGGGGGCGTAGCTAGAGCTTAAAAAAAGTGCAAGCAACCGAGATCAAATGGTCGCGGTCAGGAAGGTTGTGTTTGTTGAGATGGAGTGGGTCGCGGGTGTCCCCTTCCTATTTTTAAATCGCATCGAAAGTTTCAAAACTAACAAAACGTAAAAAGCCGCAAAAAAAAAAGAGAAAAAAAGGTTTTTAGGGTCAGAGAAGGCGCGGATTAGGAGACATAAAATGTGATACCACAAACATAAATGGTTGACAATAGGGCTACCGCCTTGGAATGGTCAGTGGCAAAATGGCCGCATGGGGTGGGGGTGGAGTTAAAGCCAGGTTCTAGGGTACACCAAACCTCACTCTTATCCTATTGTCATCTCATTAAAACGGGTTGGTGTAAATACAGAAATCACCACTAGGCTTTATCCTCTAACAAACAGGTCAAATATTATCGTGTATACATGTATATCAATGCAAAAAAGAATATAGACATCAAAAAAGCAAATACTCAATGACTTTGCAGATGCCAGAGCAATAAATAAAATATTTGCTTGACAGCGTTTGTATAGCGCCGGCTATATCTATACTTTCCTGGTAAAGGGACGCATTCGAATAAAATATACTGTCTCGCACACCTTCATTGAAATCACATGCCTTTTTTAAAGGAAGAGTTTTAGAGGATCTTACATGAGTACTCATTCATTATTGAATTTATTAAACGAGTTGGCAACGAGGCTCTGGCCGAAAAATATATAATTTTTGCTAACGAATTTAATAAATTCAATAATGAATGAGAACGAATGTTAGATTATATTTATCACATAACTCACATATCGGCTTTTATTGCATTTGGCCTCTCTCTTTAACGCGAGAAAACAACATTAAGTATTATTGTACTATTGTTATTATTGTACAACCACGTGGTACAAATACGAACCGCTGATTGGACTGTAACTAGAGGCTCTTACATGAGTACTCATTCATTATTGAATTTATTAAACAAAATGTTATAACGCGAAGCTCTTGCCGAGCAGTATATCATTTTTGCTAACGAGTTTAATAAATTCAATAATAAATGAGAACGAGTGTTAAGATTCTATTTATCACATAACTCACATATCGGCTTTTGTTGTATTTTGCCTCTCTCTTTAACACGCGAAAACAACATTAAAGACACATTTCCCAACTGAATGCAGTCGTTGAAAAATCATGGATAGCATGCTTTTTAACTGCTTACTTCTCGCAGTCTGATTACCACAGAGACATTATATTGAGGCCCCATCACAGTTTTTTTCTTTTCATTTACTATTACCTTTAGCTAGTTTTTGATATAAAATATATTGTAACTAAAAACAGTAGATTGTTTATTATGGGGGAGAATATAGTCGCCGCTTTTTCCGTCCGTCCGTGTGTGCGTCCGTGCGTCCCTGCGTCACACTTTTTGTCGGGAGCATAACTCATAAAGTATGCTTGATTAAAGTTGTGTGATTGATTAGGACAATGAGACGGAGTGCAGTTCATAGGAATCATAACTCTAGCTTCACTACTTTTTTAATTATCTCTCTTTTTTGAAAAATCTTATCCTAAGCATAATAGAGTTCCGTACGGATTCATTTTGAATAAGGAAGCACTCACACTAAACATCACTTTTTTCTGTGTAACTTTTGGGATGCATCCATCGGTTCTACCGATTCTATTGTTGTTATTATTAATATCAGAAAACAAACAACAACACACGAACTAGAAGTGATAATTTTACTGGACCATATATTAATATTAGTTCCACCTATGGCCCATATGAGGTTGTCCATACGGATTTGGTAACCACTGTCAACAACACATGATTTCTCTGCGATGCCAGGTGTTGACTCCATTTCTGGCAGAACTTATCTTCACAATATATCTTGGGTCGTTCCATGCCCCACAGTTGTATAACATCGCTCAAAATCGCTGGACGGACGACGGACGAAGAGTGATTCCAAAACATCACATTGAGCCTTCGGCTCAGGTGATCAAAAACACTGACAGATGACAACGAATTTTGAATTTTGAAGTCCCGATGAGTTTCTTGCATTTGAGATTTACTAAAACATGGCAGAGAAGTAACTGATAATAGAGTATATTGTGCTAAAAATACAAATACTATTAATTGTTAACACGAGTCGTTTAAGAAAATCCATCTATACATAGTTGTTTTAACACATATACAAGTGCACGTAAAATGCAAAACGGTTATAATGTTTACTACATTATTATACACTCTTTATGGGACACTCTTTATGGGACGGGCCTCATCCTTTGACAAACAACTAATAATCTCAATTTCCATGTGCAAATGTATTTTTAACAGCGATTTACAGTTACCTATAGAAATGCTTTTCATCATTAAAATACTAGTCATGTACTATTGCATGAAACAATGTAATATGATAACATATTAATTTCCGGTAATTACATAACGAAAATGATATGGAATAAAGCACTATAAAAATCGATTACTAAATATTATTATGCAATATTACATAATCGAAGTTGTTACACGATTTGTCGTTAATTGGAAATAACTGTTTTGCTAAACAGTCCTCTTCAATAAGGCACTTGACACCTCTATGTATGAGAAGGGCACTGAATACTGCTCTGTAATAAGACTATTGATGCCTATATGTATGATAGGGAACTAAACACTGCTCTGTACTAAGGCACTTGATGCCTCTATGTATGAGAAGGGCACTGAACACTGCTCTGTAATAAGACTATTGATGCCTATATGTATGATAGGGAACTAAACGCTGCTCTGTACTAAGGCACTTGATGCCTCTATGTATGAGAGGGCACTAGACACCGCACTGTAATAATGCGCCTGACGCCTCTATTTATGAGAGGAAACTAAACACTGCTCTGTACTAAGGCACTTGATGCCTCTATGTATGAGAGGGCACTAGACACCGCACTGTAATAATGCACTTGACGCCTCCATGTATGAGAGAGAACTAAACACTGCTCTGTAATAAGGCATTTGACTCCTCTATGTATGAGAGGGAATTAAACACTGCTCTGTAATAAGGCAATTGACGCCTTCATGTAATGATAGGATCTTAACGATTACATGTGTGAGAGGACACTAAACAACGCTCTTTAATACGCGTGATGCCTCCATATGTGGGAGGGCGACTGGTACGGTTCTGTGATTGGTATTAAATAGGAGCTTAAACATATTTAATTACGTTTCTTTTCTTCGAGAGGAATACGGTGAATGCAGGTCTTCTGTATTTTCGAATGAACACTTTATTATTGACAGTATATGCTATGCAGTATGATGGAACATGACTGTAGGGCCCCTCTGAGACTATTATACAAATAGCATTGCTCTTTATTGGTAAGGTGTGCCCCGTCAGATAAAAACGTGTCCATGAAGCACTTTCCTTCTGTGGGAGAAAGGAATTTGTTGTTATGCGACCAAAACTAGCGTAATTGTACGCTGGTTACCGACTCAAAATGTATCTGTGTCTCTAGTACCTTGGCAATAGCTGATTTGACACACTGCGATCGACTCTACATTGTATTTATGATGGAGCAAAGACATAATCGGGCCTATACTATTGCACTTTGCCGTTAATTCGCCTGAGGACAAAGTGATGCCACCTTTCGCACAGAAGCTTACGTTCCAGGATTGTTCTAATTTGAAATCCTGTCACAATCGTGTGTCTATGCCATCCCTTATGTAAACTTCGAGACGCCTGGAAATTAATGTCCCACTATCATGGCGTTTAATGGTATTTTACAATATGATAATGTATTTGTAGCTTTATAATAATATAGTGTGCACTTGCCTGATAACGACTATTCCGTATAATATCTTTTGGAATTTTAGAATGTGCAACTCCGAACTAGCGGTTGTAGCAAACAGAACCTGTTTGAATTGAATATTTTACTAATACGTTTCAGAGAAGCGCGGATGACATTGTTGGGACCGACCCCGCTGAAACCGAGCGAATAGTATTCGTGTTGTGGTATAAATGCAGAAGCGCGTAATTGATTATCCAACTGGGTGCTGGTCGAACGTACGATGAACAAACGATTTGCATAAATCTTCAATATCTTCGCAATTAGATCATATATCAACATACCTATATCGTCCGAAGAAAATATTACTTGCACGTTCAGCTTTCAGTTGGAAGTAATTGTTACCAGGCCTAATTATACAACTTGTCAAAGTATGATATCAACATATATATTTCAACAAGTTTCTGACTAATGGTTTCTTTTTCTTTTAAGAACAAAACGCGAAAAAAGACCGGACTTTCGCTTTAACCATCAGAACATTTAGAAAGAAAAGTAGCGAAGCCAATCGACTCCCAAAATATTTACCCCATCGGGCGCTCCGATAAAAACGCAAAAATATATTCCCCGTTGACGGGAATGACACTGAACGAGAAGATATATCAATAGAAGATCAAACAAACTAAAATATATACATCGACATAAGCACACAAACAGAAGCTGAGAACATTGTATGATTATTTTTTTAATAGAGAAGGCTCTAGTTGTATTGCAGAAGAATGTGTTAAATAATGACTTCTTTGTTTTTCTTGAGTTAATCATTGAAGATGACTTTTGATATATGAGAGATTATCATAATAAGAAACCTGAATGTAAAACTGTAATGAGCCAAAGTAGGTAAATGTAATCCATAATGACCTATTTTTTATTGTAACATGCAGCTGCCATGTAGTTGTAAACATGTAAAATTTTAAAGCTGTACAGCATTTGATGCCTGAGAAATGGACATACAAAAAATGTAAATTAACACTGTGAAAAGTAGGTCACGGTTATTCATAGTAACCTGATTCTGGTAAGAGTGTATTGCTGTCATATTGATGTAAGTGTATATGAAGTTTGAAAGCTCTGAGACTTACGGTCTTTGACCTAGGAATATAATAAAAAAATTGAATGCAAAATGAGACGTACGGACGGACAAGAATAACACAATATGCCCTCACCACTTTCGTGGCGGGGTAGACAAACAGAAACCATCGCTTCAGTTAAAAATGGCTAATGTATTTGAAGGTGAGGGGGATCAGGCGCCCCGGGACTGGCGTATATGTTCGACGAATTATTTTCAAACTTGAATTGATGAAACATTATACATGCTCCATAGCCTGCTACGTTACCAAAATCTGCATCATGAGGCTGCGTTGTTACCGCACTTTTTTGTTACTAAATAACTTAAAATGTAAAGTTGGAGCACATGGATATTTCTAAACGAGTTTCCATTTCATATAAGATTTTGGCGAGTTAAAATTAAAATAATTCATAACGAGTTTCATAAACCTTATATGAATGGGAACGAGTTTCAGATCCTTTTTATCACATAACATTGCAATCAAATTAGTAAAAAATAATTTAGATGGACATAGAACCGCCACGAAGTCAGAAACACTTTAGCGCCAAAACGTCATAAAACATGTGACGTCGTAACGTCGCGTCTCACACATGACGTTGCGTATAAAAGTGTTCGTGTTTACCTTTTTACAAAATAGCAGTTTACGCCAACTTTTTAACAAACCAACAACAATGTTTTGTATAACGTGCATTATTTTTATAAGCTGTCACAAATAGTAAGTTTATGACTCAGATCTGGGAGAATTTGTAATAAATAAAATAGTTTCAGTTAATAAACTTGCGTAGTGTTACAGGTTTAACTCAACCAATCAAAATCGTTCCAGGTTGTATTACACGTGTGTCATACAATAGAATATTAAATGGGTGTTCGACACTGCTAACAAAGGACGTTATGTGATTAATATATATATCATGAATGACTTAGAAAACCAAACATTTCCTGGAATAACGGACAGTTTGGATAGTTAGTGCAGTAGGGGAGCAGCCTTGATATTTTCCTACATCTATTAAATATTTGGTAACGCATGGCAACGAAAAGTAGTACGTCATCTTTCGGCAACGTCAAAAAAAAAAAAGTCAGCCATCTTGGAATTTTTAAAACATATAATTTGGAAATTGTGACAATTTTTGATGATGAAATTTCATTTCCGTTTTAAGGTTCGTGATTTTCGGCTGTACCGACGTTTTTTTAGAAGCTGTAATGCGTGATAAATGCAGACCCGCCTTGTAAAATGTCGAAGCGAGGGGCGATAACTCTGAAAGATGCCATTTTTAGAATACGTTTAAAATGACAACAGTCGTGTTTTTTTGTTAAATAAAATACGAGGAGATACTTGAATTGTTGTTTTAGCTCATATATTACATGAATATTGCTGCATGTCACGAAAAGCATGTTATTTCTTTATAAAAAGTACACGAAAATACGATTTCAACTGTAATTTTGACTTGACTATCCTCGCAAGAACTGCAGGCGCGTATTCGATGGAGCGGGTAGTATTGGGCACCCTCTCATATGTGGAAAGATTACGTAACAATCGCTACTGTTCAAGATGGGAGTTGGGGTGGAGTGAAGGAGGAGGAGGGCATCTGAGCTGAGATTTAAAAGGATGCGCCCCATCCCCTTCCCACCCCCTACCCCAACTAATATCATGAAAGTCTGTTTTGAACGCTCTTGCAAGCATACATTTTTAAACATATTTAGATAATATATTTGTTGCTGTGTTTTTGACTAGACTGTCCAGTGTCTAATTGTCATCCGCAACTTGGGCGCAGTCAGTAGCGCAGCGAATTTGTAACCGGAGGTGGTGCCACTGAGTTGTGTTGGTATGTTCTTGAGACACTTTCCCTTAGCCGCGTCCGTCGGATGGGGACATAAACCGGGCGGTCCCGCGTAAAGGTCTATCATCCGAGCATGTTAAAGAACCATAGGAATCTATTCGATAATAAGATTAGGGCACGGTTCCCGGATTCCTATGTATCCTTCCCCTCTCTGGGGCGGCTCTAAATAACATGTACTGTGTTGATGAGCCGTTAAACAACATTCAATTCATCCGCAACTGCACTTAGCAGTCATATGTACTGTAGCCGTCACATGCTAGTATCATGAATCAACCGTGGAATATATCACCCACACATAAAAGGGTTTGAGGGGATCTTACTTGTATTAGTTTAAATATAGACCATTTTCGGTTGAAACCTAAGATGAATTTTTTATCAGAGAGAAACACTATCGTAATATTTATTCAATGATTCTGATAGTATCGAAGGAAAGTAAGGAAGGCCATTTTTTTACTTTATATTTTTAAAGTTGAATGGTGTTTTATGTCATTATAGCACATTTTAGGCCATATTTCCTGTGTAGAACCAGTACTGTATACTTTCTGCAATCCGTAAGAATCGACACATTCTCACCTACAAGTTGAGCTCCCAGTGGGAACTGAACCCGCAGCGGTGAGAGGTGAAATGAGAATGTATACAAATATAAAAAGGGCAACCAAACATCTCCAAAACTCAACACGAATGACCGCACTGAAAACAATCTGTGGAAAATTATACAATGCAAGAATATATATTCATAAATAAAGTTTATTTTGATGCAAAATCGATATGCTCCTCTTGACATCATAGATAAACATCATGTTAAGTTTCGAAACAATTGGTTAAAAACTGTGGAAGGATATAGACGCACAGATGACTAACACCATATGCCGCCTCAACATTTGATGGTAAACAATAAACATTTAAGGTACATATTAAGGTCTTAAATATTATCGTTCATGACTAAGTAAAAAATATGTAACGAGTCAGATATCGAAGTGAATTATTTATTTGATTTAAAACATTTTATTTCAGATATTTACATCAAAACATCCCAAATATAAAGGGTATTACATAAAAAATTAAACTGCATCATACAATAATTGTTTTTATTTATTAAAGGGACACACTGCATTTTTGAAGTATTTATCAAGCATTAAAATTAGCACCTCGATCGATTAATCAAGAATTGATTTTCACTTTACACCCGCTTGTTTAAAAAAAAGGATTGCTGCATGTCCCTTTAATATGCCCACATCTCAGTCTGTATTGTTTATATGGTGCAAGTCATTTTCAATATATGTGGGGTTATATATATACTTGTATCTGTTTTTTTTTTTTTTTGGTGGAGGCAGACCACCCACTTTTCTGGGTAGAACCAGTAATATACGCGACCTCCTGTTATTTGTTATTCCACAAACAATTCAGAAAACATCATTTTAATCCAATTAAGAAATTGGGCATGGTCGGTCAGATTGACAGAAACATATTTTTAATTTTATATTTTCGTATTAGCATGATTAGCTCTTAAGTTGAGCCACTCCAATGAACTGTCCAGTTAATGTCGCCATCGATCCACCTCTGTCAACAGTCAGACATGCATGTTGATATGATATTGTGTTGAACTGATGATCCTGTTACTAAGCATATTTTTCTTGAAGTTGATGCTAGTACGGACCGTATGAGGTATTGCTGATTTATGATTCATAAAAAAAATATTGTACACCGTGGCGTTATACTATTCTTGTTCGTTTAAGTTTCTGATTCTGTTGTTAATGTTGTAAAATGTTATTACATATGTTACTAGACACTTGTTTCAATAAAATCCTCCCATATACTGTATATTGTGATTTCAGTAACATTTTTCAGCTAACTCGGGACATCAGAGACTCTGAAAATAAAAATGATACAGATTCTGTTTAACCATACATATGCTATATTTGTTTCAACTTAAATAGGTAACAAAACAGATGAATAAAAACTGACTATAGAACCTTTTTTTTTATAAGAATATAAATTGAACAGAACATGGTGGGTACATCGACCAGAAAAACTATATAACGTGACGTTCTAATTTTACTTTATTTTTTAAACATGATCAATGGTGGTTTGAATTATGGGACCAAAATACGGGTATCGCCGGTTAAGCCTAGGTCACACCTACACGTTCTGGCAACACGTTCTGCTACGATCTAAGAGAACGTGGCTACTCGTGAGAGAACGTGAATCGCATCGTAGCTGAACTTGAGTGATCCTGTCAACTCTTGTCAAAACGTGGAAGGTCGGGGGTGGACACGTTCATTTTAAACCGTTCAAAATGGACGTTGCAGGACGTGTGACTTTTAATAGAACGTGTGAATGCGTAGTAGATCGTCGTAACTCTGGGCTCGTCGTAGTGCTTCCGTAGTAAGAACGTGTGTGGCAATCGTGAATGGACGTAGCAGATCTTAGTAGAACGCGACAGTAATGACACGTTCTATCACGACGATACTACGACCAGCCACGGTAGAGCTAGGATTAAAAGTCACACGTTCTACCACGATCTATTAGAACGGGGACGATCGGTACCGAACGTGGCAGAACGTAGCCAAGAACGTGTAGGTGTGACCTGGGCTTAAAACTTTTCTTAGCAGTTTTTCGAGTTTAAAAAAAACTGTTGAGTTTTTTTTTTGTTATTCATTTTTTTAACAAAACAAGAGGCCCAAGAGGGCCTGTGGGCGCTCTATTGGCTAACATGTCTCTTATAACATCAATGAAGCGAGTGACTGCCATTTACATTTTTTTGAAAGTTTCGGGCAAAAAACAGGTTTTTGACTAAATCAAGGGCCATAACTAAAGAATCTGGTAAATTTGGTAAAAGATCAGATGAAAAGTGAAGGCCCTACCGTATTAACGAGGCAAAATATAGCTAAATCAAGAATATAACTAAATCAAGAGCCATAACTCCTCTGTTACTGGTCCGACTGGTCCAAAATAGAGCTAAAAAAAAACAATAAAAAAAAAAAAAAAAAAAAAAAAAATACTAATTGAAAAAAAAAAAATTAGAAAAAAATTTAAAAAAAAGAGAAAGAAAGTCATGAAATCTTGTAAAGTTTGCAAAATGAAGGCCCTATCGTATGACGAGGCAAATTATAGCATTTTTAACAAAATCAAGGGCCATAACTCCACTATTACTGGTCCGACCTGGCTGGTTTTCGAACATGTTCGAGCTTTTATTGATATTAACAATTTGATAAAGTTTGGTAAAGATCGGATGAACAATGAAGCTCCTATCGTCTTAACGAGGCAAAATATAGCATTTTTAACTAAATCAAGGGCCATAACTCCGCCGTTACTTGTCCGATATGGCTGGTTTTCAAACTTGTTCGAGCTTTTAATGACATTAACAATCTGATAAAGTTTGGCAAAGATCTGTTCAACAATGAAGCCCCTATCGTCTTAACGAGGCAAAATATAGCATTTTAAACTAAATCAAGGGCAATAACTCCGCTGTTACTGGTCCGATATGGCTGGTTTTCGAAAGTTTCGAGCTTTCAACGACATTAACAATCTGACAAAGTTTGGTAAAGATCGAATGAACAATAAAGCCCCTATCGTCTTAACGAGGCAAAATATAGCATTCATTGATATTAACAATGTGGTAAAGTTTGGTAAAGATAGGATGAAAAACGAAGGCCCTATCATCTTAACGAGACAAAATATAGCAATATAGCATTTTTAACTAAATCAAGGACCATAACTCTAGTGTTACTGGTCCGATCTGGCTGGTTTTCGAACTTGTCCGAGCTTTCATTGATATTAACAATGTGGTAAGGTTTGGTAAAGATAGGATGAAAAATGAAGGCCCTATCGTCTTAACGAGGCAAGATATAATAATATAGCATTTTTAACTAAATCAAGGACCATAACTCCGCTGTTACTTGGCCGATCTGGCTGGTTTTCGAGCTCATTCGAGCGTTTATTGATATTAACAAGCTGTTAAAGTTTGGTAAAGATTGGATGAAAAATGAAGGCCCTATCGTCTTAACGAGACAAAGGTTAACAACGGACGACGGACGGACGACGGACAACTCGGCATCCCATAAGCTCTGCTGGCCTTTGGCCAGTAGAGCTAAAAATGGGTCGGAGGGTCTAAGAACTGAAAAGACAAACAAAAAACTCTGGCCTAAGTTGGCTCAACAACACATTATATGTCATTTAGATCCGCCCTTGAAAGACGGGAAGGGCACATAGGAAAATTAAAAAAGATACATTATCATATTTTGCTTACCGTAACCAGATTTCGTTCAACTTAAATAGTTAAGAAGTTGTAGAATTGAAATATGTAAATTAATAGTGATTATAGAACTTTTTTTACATACATGTACGATAAATAAAAAATAATCGCTTTCTGCTAATCAACACCTTAACGGTATACCTTATTTAGGGCCGCCCCAACGGACACATAGGAATTCGAGAACCTGTCTTACTCTTACTATAATGAATATATTTATATGGTTGTTTATCAAGCTCGGAGGATAGACTCCCCAGTTTCAATCCCAATCCAACAAACGAGGCCGAGGAACAAACATGGCTGAGGGAAGGTGTATGCCCGAAAACACAGACGAAACTCAGTGGTGCATGTGTCACTTGAACCCGGAAGCTCCAGACTGCTATCGTCCACCGTGCTATTGCTGGGCCATGCCAGCACATTATGTTAAGTCAGGGTCTTGGTTAAGTTTAACATTTAAGATGTAATACAAGGACCTTTTTATTTTGTTTGTTTCATTTTACATCCGTACTAAGCACAATATGACCTATTTGTGTCGATGTGCTGTAAAACACCATTTTTTATTTTTAGTATAAAAAGTCTGAGACTAAGTGCAGGTGCATAATGCCATATATTAACGCAAAGAACATACATTGATAAATTAATAGATTTTTTGAAGCTGTGCTTACCTACACACTGGCTTATACACCAAGGCTCTTGATGTAGTTATACTGTGAGACTGGGGAAGTTGACTAGTCTGACTGTGGTAACACTGCACACTGCCTCTAACTTACGAATCAGTGGTGTATTTTTTTACTGGTCCTTTGGGACCAACGAGCCCAATATAGGTGGCTTTAAAGTAGAATACCGCTTAAGCCGGTGCTAGGGGGCGTTAGAAGTTTTGCTTCTTTCATTACTTCTCATGAACAGACTCAATAAAACCGAGTCTGCTGCTTTATTCTCTGAATTGTGTTTGTTGCTCTCAAAGGATCGCCTTTATCAGTATTTATTAGCAGACCTGAAAAAAACCCCAGTCATATATGA
The DNA here is from genome assembly GCA_037043455.1 of Cyrtodaria siliqua. NCBI lineage: Eukaryota > Metazoa > Mollusca > Bivalvia > Adapedonta > Hiatellidae > Cyrtodaria > Cyrtodaria siliqua. Next base: position 58,286 of record JAWPHD010004216.1, read on the forward strand.
TATTGTTTCATTAGCTTTTAATATTAATAACTCTGTCCAACTTTCTCAATGCTATCAATGCCAGCTTTCCATAATATTTTACTTAACACACAACCGGAATTGAATGTGGTGCTTTCCAGAAGATGAATACTGTCCAAAATGTAAGTCACTACACAGTCACAGGTGGCATTCATGAACAAATAGAGTATTGTCGAGGCTTACATTTTCATCAATCATTCATCACTCATGTTCTAAAAAATGATCAGAATAAAGTTAATATATATGAACCACCACTATTTTATATGTTTCAACGTTAAACACTTTTCCTACAGTAATTAAACGTGTATTTACTTACATAGTCATAGGCTACAGACAATCCATGCCATGACCCATTTGCTTGTGGTGGTCATGTATATGTAGACCTACAGTTTGGTGTGTTACACTTTTCAATTTTAATTCTCCGACATGGATCTATTTGTTTGTAGTTTGTAAATTACGCACTCATGCAAAACTTGGAATTATATACGATCGTGATCGTAACACTGTTTCGACCTTACGATTTAATTCCACTCCTGTACAAATAATCCAGATCTATCGGGCCGGATCTATCTATGTGTGTATACACGCATCAGCATAATTTGACCTTTGAATACACATTGTGTTCGAGCTATTTTTAGCACATCCTTTGGATACATAACCGTTCAGTTCAATTCACAATTTAGTTTCAGTGACTGTGTGACATTATGATATGTTAATTTGTCCAGGGAGAAGTAGGGTTTGTGGCGTGAAGCTAACTGGCTCTAAGCTGGGTGTTTTTCTGTGTCGCCGCCAATTTGAATAACCTCTGAAAGCGTGAAATGCAGGTACCGACTTTCAAAACGGTCACGAAAAATGTATATTCACGAAAAAATAAGAAATTTTCAGAAAAGGTAGAACTGGTAATGATCTTCGACTCCTGACAATTTCAACAATATTTAAGAATATACAATTTTTGTGACCGTTTTGAAACATTGGCAATTTCGAAGTCTTTTTTTTCGATCTTCGCATTTGTACCGCGATTTTCGACTATGATATCTCTATAAATCCTGTTAACACGATTGTTTGGTGAATCTCCGACATAATAATTTACTTCTGATATGATTTTTTTTCTCTGTCATCTAGTCTAAGCTTTAAAATAGTTTTTTTTTAAAAGAGTACTATAAAATCCGCGCATCTGCAGGTGCTCGCAAAATGGGAACTACGTTGCCTCCAACCCCAATTATTTATGTTTGAGTTATGCGGTTCAGGCACGTGAAATGATTCAGTTGCTCCCCTACTGGTGTAACGTGTGTAGATCCGAATGTTCCTCGGAGAACTAAGATTTAATAAACAGACGAATAATTTGTCTTGCCTGTCGCGTCATTATTTAAGACCGGAAACGTCATTTGTTTCCAAAATGCTTCGTTACGTCTGCCATAAAAACGGCATTACCGCCATAATGCGGAGTTAGAGGTAACCCACTGTGTATCCGATGTATAAGAACGAACTTATACAATGAGTTGAATTAATGGTTCAGCGAGTTACAACAATCACAAACAAAAGAGAAAAGTAGCAGACTCGGTTTTATTGAGTAGGTAATTATAATATGCAACACCTCTCACGCCTTCTAGCACCGGATTAAGCGATATTCTACTTTAATGCAGCACAGAATGGGCTTTATTTTCTACTATGGTTAATAATATATACCCTAAAGAACAACAAGTTAACAAAGCTATGTTTCTGGTACTAACGCTTCTTTTTTCGGTTTGCATCTCTCCATTGGAAATGGTGAAATAATTAGCAATGTTTGTGGCAAGGGATGATTTTAATTTTGATTTAGATGGGGATGTTCTTCTTGTGTGTCTCGGCTTGTTCGTTTTTCTGGGGCTTGTGCTCGAGTTGAGGACTTAATATTCGTAATCTTTGCATTACTAAAAGCTAATCCATCAGGACTACCGTTACCATAAACTGCGTAAAACCTTTGCAAAAGGTTTGTTATCGTAAGCTGATCTTCTTTCTAAATAATTATAAAAGTATCTTCTGCGACCTGACTTTTATGGTGACGTGATTTACAAACTTCGTAAGATCCTTGGTCATGATCATTTTCATACTATCTTTGTTAAACTTGTTAAACGGTTTACCAAAAGAGGTTATGACTCTATCATTTTGCAATACACTGCATGCTTGGTGGTGGACCCATTTACAGTTCGCCATTATGCTTTCTTCTTTAATTGTGCGATACCGGACAGGTTGTGGACCTTATGGTGACGTCTATCTAAAGCCCAAAAGGACAGTGACGTTTGATGTTTGTCTACAATCTTGTCTTGCGTGCCCTCAATAGTTTGTTCTCTTGTTGCTCTGGCTTCTGCCAAGTCATTGAGTACCTTCTTTGTGGCTTTCTATGCTATTGTTTTTTTTGTATTGATATATACACGAGCATCTTTGTGTTTTTTCTTATATTGCCTATTAATGCTGCCTTGTTGGTTAGATAATAGTTCGTAGCCGGGATTTCTATATTTACACTGTCCCGTTTTATTGGGATGACAATAGGGTAAGTGTGAGGTTTGGTGCACCCTAGAACCCGGTTTAAACCTTTTCAACCATTTTGTGTGTGTGATGTCTTCATTCATCTTTAAAGTTGTTCTTTCTTTCTGTCTGTGTTTGTGCTGTCTGTCGTCCTTGAATGCTATTTTTCCTTTTCGATTTTTATATCTATATTTACTATTTAGGTTAAACATTTGCAGTGACCCCAGTGTCATTTAATTTTATTCAAGTGGTACTGGACGTTTTTATTTCACAGCGCTTCTGGACGGGACAACAGACACGATACCATTGAATCAACGTCTGTTCGCCGATTACAGGGTTCCTACACACCATTTGATTTAAAATTCCCTGACATTTCTCTGACAAAAAATCAAAATTTCCCTGACATCATTTTATGTTTCGGTGTTCATTTTCAGTAACTTTTCCTATAATATTTATTACTGAATTAAGAATTATGTCCCCTTTTGTGTATTCCCATTGAGGTTACATTTGAGAAAGATAAAAAGTAAACCTCAAATAATGTTGAATAATTTTACATGAAACTTCCAGTTTAATATGTTTACACATTTATCTAGGCATTGCTACCCTTGAATTATTAAAAAACATACTTCTTAATTAGCCAACACATGCATGACCAAGAGTACGACATAAACTGAGTATGGATCAATACACACTTTATCAAGTTCAAGTATAGCACTGTCTAGATAAAAGTGTAAACATATTAAACTGCCAGTTACATGTAAAAATATTCAGGATTATTTAGTCTATTTCTTTTCTCTGATAAGGCACTTTCAATGAGATTGCAAACATGGGACATAATCCTTAAATGACTTTATTGACCTCAGTCCTCCCCTGCAGCCAACCCTTTAGACCCTTTTCAAACATTGTTTTTAGACTTTTTCAATTCGAGTCTTTTATTACAATTGCTGAATATGGTATTGGCTATATACAAAGCAATTCATTACTGCGACAATGATTACACTGTCAAGATTTAAAGGATTATGGATAGCATTTGAAGAGAATAAAATATTATAGTGTCTCATTACTTACTATTTACTTAGAAGCCAAGATGAACTGTGATACAGTCAGACGTAACGCACCGTAATGCGTCCTATTGTCGAAACACGCTACATGCTGTGCCGTTTAGTGTGGTGGAATACTTATATTTTCTCAGATATGAAAGTATTATATACCAAATTAAAGCTCATAAAATAACATGTTCAGCCATACAAAGTAGCAGATTGTGTTTATAGAGGAAATATGTTTTAAAAAGACAAAATATCTCGTTCGACGTAATTTTTTCAATGTCCCAGCGTAACATTATATTACTAAATATCGGCAGTTTGGAAAGGCGCGAAATAGCGCACTTCACATTTTAGCCCAGACGACGATAACGTCATTTCCGTTAAAGTTTGTTATTCAATCGTCACAGTGAACCGGGCGCAAATATGAAAAAAACGCACTTTCGTGGAACTGCTTGTAATGTCCCGGGAAATGTTTATGGTTGACCGTACTTGATTTGTCGCAGATCATTCGACACGATGAAGATTTTCAGGCAGATGTTCTTTTGAGCTATGTACAATTGATTTTATATGTTTCATAAATGTGTTTTCTTAAATGATTATATGTGTCAGAAAATAACCGCGGGCCTTTTCGGGAAAACAATTCTTTTGTCCGCCTACATCATTTTGATAAATTTTCTTTTAGCGCATTTGTGAAGTATGGTCATTGTGAAATAAATAATAAATTGAATTTTTAATTAAGCCAGGTAACTCAAAGTTGACATTGAAATAGTTGATATGCCACAGCCTTGTTCATTTCAGCAACTATCTAAACGGAACGCAAGTGGATTGTCCGCCATGCAAAACGTCTTTTAGGTGTTTCATAACGCTACATTTGCCTATCTATGTTTGGTATGATTTTTTTTTTAATGCAAAAGGCTCTCCGATAGAAGTAAAATTTATCCTGAACATTTCAGTGGTAAAAAAATACCCGTCTACACATCAATAAGAGTTTATTTTTCGTTTACAAAATGTCCGCTGTCTGCTTTTTGGAATATAAATTTGATATAAAACATATGTCAAACTCAATGTTAAAATAATTACTCATTTAAATTTCAAGTGAATTTATCATTTTTCTTTATTCTTTCGAAAAGTAATTTTAGTTTGGCATTAAAGGTCTAAATATTAAACCGATATGCCAGATAGTCATTTTTCAGTGATATTTTTTTAAATGTCTCATGCTAGCTAAATTTAAGAAATAGAACATCGTTTACTGTGAATTATCGTTTAATATATCACGGTTTGGAGTTCAATTGTAAATAATAATTTCACGAGTCCGAAGGGCGAAATTATTGTTTACAATTGAACGACAAACCGTGATTTATTATAGATAATACACCGTAAACCGTTATATTTCTATTCTATTACCCCTAAAATGTGAAAATAACGCACACATCTGAAATATTTCGCATTGCTTTGCTTACTCTCCTAACGTTGCAGACGTTACAATGCGCAATGCGCAATGCTTATTCTCCGAACGTTGCAAAAAATACAGTGATATATCGTTCAATATAACGAGATATTTTAAACTAGGCTATATAGTGCGGGTGTATTAGAATTAAGAAATAGAACATCGTTTACTGTGAATTATCGTTTAATATATCACGGTTTGGAGTTGAATTGTAAATAATAATTTCACGAGCCCGAAGGGCGAGTGAAATTATTGTTTACAATTGAACGACAAACCGTGATATATTATACATAATTCACCGTAAACGATGTTCTATTTCTATTCTAAAACCCCTAAAATGTGAAAATAAAGCACACATCTGAAATCTTTCGCATTGCTTTGCTTACTCTCCTAACGTTGCATACGTTACAATGCGCAATGCGCAATGCTTATTCTCCTAACGTTTCACAAATTACAGTGATATATCGTTCAATATAACGAGATATTTTAAACTAGGCTATATAGTGCGGGTGTATTAGAATTGGCGTTATTTCTGACGAGTGACGTTGACCGTACCGGAAATTTGACGTCCGACATGACGCATTACGGTCTCAGTATATGCAAAACCAAAAGTGCACAATGTTAGTTAACAGCACATGTTATATGGTACAATAGTTTGCGCAGAACAGAATTATACTCTATGTCAAAATAAATATAAATATGTTTTATGTCAAATGAAATGAAATTCCCTGTCTTTTCCCTGACATTTGCCAAATTTTAAAATTCACTGACATTTTTCAAAATTCCCTGACAATTCCCTGACAATTCCCTGACCTTTAGAAAATTTCATTTTCCCTGACGCGTGGGAACCTTGTGGAACGGCCAACGTCTGCGTAAAATACATTTTCAAACAAACACACCTTGCTTGGGATTCCATCAATTGATGTAAGTTATCTCATACAATTACTTTTTTTAGTACATCACTCTACATAGGACCATTTTCAAGGGCAATAGGACGAAATATTGTTACCCTGACAGTATAACAAAACAAAATTTGTCGGATATTTTTAGTATATACAACACAACTGGAACGTGTAAGTATTTTATGAAAGGAGTGGGTTTTACTCATAGTGCGTACTCTTTGCTTTGTCAGATACTTATGTGCATGTGAAAATAAATCGTCCTTTATGTGAGTAAAAGAGGGAAAAAATGAAACGGTCAACGTCTGTTGAGAATTTCTGATTGGAACGCAAACGTCTGTAGCTGCAAACTTTGACAATCCAATCTTTTATGAATTATAAGTAAATGTACATGCATTTTTTGGTCATTATCACCTACAACTTATCTAGATGTTTGCATAAAAGCAAAAGCAATGCAACTCCAACGAGACTGATTTTGAATTAAATTGAATTGTTGTTTAACATGGTTTAGGTTATTTCGGGTTATAGGAATCCGGGAACCATGGCATTCTCTTACTATCGATATATTCATATAGTTCTTAAACGTACTTTGAGGATATATTCTGATACTGGAGATCGCCCGGTCCGAAGGACGAGACTAGGAGAAGTATCTTGCCAAACGACACCCTGAAGTAATACAGTAGCGCCAGTGAGACTCGACCCCGTGATCACCGGATTCAGAATTCAACGTGCATTCCACTGGGTCACAGCAATGGAAAGAGGCAGATTAGTATTTACCGACAAGATTCATACAAAAACCATATACATATCCCTCAAAGGCACAATGTCCGTAACTTTTAGCTTATAAAACATACACTACTTATGTTCACGAACATTAACAGTACACATTATTGCATATTTACTAATTAACAGCAAGATTTTTTGACGGAATTTTATCACGGTACAATAAAAGAAAAACCACTTCGTGCGTTTGAACCCGTAGCCCGAACTAGAATTACTCTCGCAGTAATAATAGTGAGCGTAAAGTAGTCGACATCGCTCCCGACTGAGCTAAGCGGGCTGTATCTATTACGCAATACATACCGTGTAGAAAACCTAATGCGTCAATGGAAGTCACCTAGGCCACATTATTTACAATTAACAAATAACAATTAAAACGTGTTTTTTTCAAACTCACGAATGTATGATTACATACTTCTTAGGGTCTATGCTCATGTTTTCATGCATACATTTCACTCAGTATATTTGGTTTTACACTCAGTGTCAGGATTCTTGTCTTTCAATTACATTTCTGGGTGTTTTAAAACAAGAACTGTTAAACGACACACGTTTTTAACAAACGATGGCCGTTCCACAAACAGACATTGATTCAATAGTATCGAGTCGGTTGTCCCGTGTGTTACCGTTTTCCCTGGTGAAATGATTCAAAGACACCGACCAATTTGAATGTGTAATTCGACCATTGGTGTTCCTTCTTTCTTCTATATGTATTGGTGATGACGTCAAACTTGTATTTTGATATACCCATTATATCTGTGAAAAGATCTACATTCTCATATAGAAACAAGATTTATCTTTAAAAAAAGATAGTCGGCACGTTTGGGGTAGCACAATGTTTGATTGTCATGAAGTGAACTAATTTTAATAGCGATATGTACGGTAGAAAGTAGAACAATATAACGTTTTCTATCGGTATTCATATAAAAGTTGACACGGCAGTGCAAATGTGGAGAATTTGAACAAAACAAGTTAGTGCCTTCTATTACGGAAGGCAATTGTTAAGATATTCAAAGGGCCATAATCCTGAAAACAAGAAGTCCACGAGGGCCTAAATCGATCTACTGGCAAAATGTACTCTGTTAGATGATGCTACATGCAAAATATCAAAGCTCTAACCATGTGGTTTCAAAAAAGAAGATTTGTAAATGTATTTCCTAATATTTCTATGTAAAACGTTTGACCCCCAGTGAGGGGCTTATTCTGACCTCAGGGTCACCATTTATACAACTTGATAAAGGACCATTATATGATTATACATGCAAAATATCAAAGCTGTAGCCCTTGTGGTTTCAGAGGAGAAGAGTTTTAAACATATTTCCCTATATTAATATGTACATGTTTTGAACCCCCACCCTCGGAGTGGGGCTAAATCTGCCCCCATGGTCACCATTTGTACAAACTTGGTAAAGGACCACTAGATGTTGCTACATGCAAAATATCAAAGCTGTAGCCCTTGTGGTTTCAGAGAAGAATATTTTGGTTCCATTGCTAGTCTATGTAGTTGACATTTACTCCTTCCGTCGTCTGGTTGTTCTTCTTATCTGAAAATCACATCCGGGCACGTTGAAAAAACACATGACTAAAAAATCACGGCGGTATGTAATTTTTAATAGGGTTTCATTAACAGTTACCATGTAAAAGTAGCACACTTTGCAAGATATCAGAATAATTTATTTGCAATTTCAGCATTTCTATTCCTTTCTTCATCTTCTCCGGTCACGATTCAAGTACAGCGTAACAAATCACCTAACGATATACCATTAATCAAAAACTACAGTCTATAAACAAATCTACTAGTTTCCTTTGGCCTTGTCAGACAAATTTAGCCAATCAGAATTCAGATTAATAAACACTGTAGGCTTTCATAATTTCTGTATCGCTTTCAACTGGAGTTGATAGGCTTACACAGATACACCTCCTGCGAGGCCAAAAGCCAGCTTAAACGGCTGGCGCCGAAAAAAGCCAATAACAAGAGGCCAAAGAGGGACTGAAGACGCTCTGTTAGCAAGGTCAACGGCTCCAAACAAAATTAACAGAAAAAAAATCTTTCATTTTTCTTCAATCTTTAGTAACGGCGGCCATATTTGTTCACAAAACGGTTATCAGAATTATTGGACCATTGGTTTATTGGATCATTGATTCATGAGATGTTGCTTTAAAGATTGTTCTGTCTTTCTTAAAAGCGGTCGTACTTATTTAAAGCTACAGTGTCTCTATATCAATCGATTTCTTCTTTGCAGGCGTGTCCTTATTTGTAACTTCATGTTCATCAGCTCATGTCGAAATCAGGTAATTAAGCGGGCAAATAAAGCGTAGGAAATCATTCACTGTATATACATCGACATCGTACCTATACACAGGTAACAGTATTTTTTTACAGAAAAGAAAATTAGCCTCTTTCTGGGTTCGAACACACGACCTTCTGATTTCAAGTCCGGCGCTCTAGCCACTGCACTATAACGATAATTATGAAAATAGTATAATAACTACCATTTATTATGAGGCAAAATAACTTAACATAATTGAACACAACTCAAGATGGATCAATAAATATGAAGTCCATATTGCCGCACGTGTAAATTAACATTGCCTGGTGTAATACTGTATGTTATCAATATGAAACTAATACTTCGCCTCAAAACAACCAAATCTCGACTTGTTATTTATCGCTTGATGAGTTTGTGTGCGCGCGCTTATTATTACGTATTGCCTATCTACTGTTAAAAAGGCTACAACATACCGATAAATAGCAGTGGTCTAGTGGTTCAGCGTACATCTTTCAAAACTTACAAGTGCAAGGCTGTGGTTCAAATCCCATTCCGGGCAACTATTTCTTTAACACATATATTCTGGAGCCGTATAGAATAGTACGGAGGCTAAATAAAAATATGAAATTTTACGCATCTGTTTCTGCTTATATACCGACTATCGGGGTGTTCGCCGATTTGAAACTACTTCACACGTGACTCATTCATATTCATGAGTTATTACCAGTTACAATAGGGACTGTACAGCTTTAAGGATTGGGAAAATGTATGTTAATCGGGGAAAAGATAATGTGACAATGATTTTGGTGAAGTAATAAAGCAATCGGGCCATTGGCTGATGTGAAGTTATTTACATATGTTTATATTTTTAGTAAAGCAGGCCATATTTGTTGAAAGATCGAGACAATGTGTACAACTCTGAAAAAGGGTACTGAAACGATGCGTTTTGCGAATAATTCGGCCATTAGTTTACGAGAAGCCATTGTTTTTTAACTTTAGCAACGGCAGCGATGTGTTGACGGATGAATGCAATTTGTGTAATTCTGAGAAACGGTCATGAGACAGTGCTTTTGTTTCAAAATTTCAAAACAACTGGACGAGTGGTCCATGAGAAGAAGACGTTTAAAGATGTTTCTATTTTGAGTAGCGGTTGTCGTGTTTGGAGAACGATAAGTGCGATTTTACAAGTCTGAGAACGATTATAAGGCAATGGTTTTAATAAAATTTCAAATCAATTGAGCCATCGGTTTATAAGTAGATTTTTACAGATTTTTCTATTTTAGTAACGACGGCAAACGTTAGTTTTAAATGGATTCATAATGGATCGGGGATATATGTAAAAGTTTGGGAAAAGGGTCATGAGCCAATGCTCCTGGTGAAGTACAAAACAATAAGGTCATTGGTTTGCGAGAAATTGTTTATCGATTTTTCTATTGTTAGTAACGGCGGCCATATCTGTTGGCGAATCGGAATGATTTTTCATAAATCAGAGAAAATTTTAACAAGGATTTTTATAAATCTGTAAAAGGTTCACAAGGCGATGCTTTTTGGGGAGTTTTTCAAAACGATTGGTTCATGATAAGGTGTTTAAAGATGTTTCTATTTTGTTTAAAGATGTTTCTATTTTATTAACGGCGGTAATATTTGTTGATGGATATGGATGCTTATATAAATCTGAAAGTGCAAGGATGCTTATTTATTAATTTATTAATGAATTTATGAATTTTTATTAACGTACTGCTAGCCATCCCATAAGCTTTGTTAGCCTCTGGCAAGTACAGATTACAAGAGCGTAGCCTAACGAGGGCGTGTCCTTATGATTATTATGTTAGTTTAGGTTATACCTATTACGAAACATACCAATGGCTTATACCAAACATTCGTGTTGGACTATCATGTTAGAGCATTCCTATGTGTGAGGTAAATATGACCTTCATCTTTGAACTTCTAACAAAAAATGCTTCATTGTGGGTGTAATGCTTTACAAGGGAATGGTGACCCTGAACTTTGACCTACTGACCCCAAAGACAGTAGAGTTCTTCCTCTCACCGATCAATGTTATGGGTGTAGGTGTTATGGCTTCGTTATCATCTGTAATGCCTATTTACATGTAAAGGCATGGTGACCTCGCTCTTGGACCTACTGACCCTCCACAAATTAGGAATCCTCATCTCACATAGAGCAATGTACCAATGAAGCTTCAGTGTATTTATTATGGTTTCAGAGTTATTCCCTTGAATGTGTATTTTCATAAAAGGTCACTGTGCCGTTGACCTTTGACCTACTGACCCCAAAACAATTAGGTTCCTCCTCCCACAATGTGCCTATGAGTTCCATGACTGTGGGTTACGGTTATCGTGACCTTTACTTTTGACTTCCTGACCCCCGGAACAAATGTGATCTTTTTCTCATATTTGGCGTTTTCTTGTCCGGCTTGTTTGGCTTTGTAGTGTATTTGGTGCGTTAGTGATTGTAGTGTGTGTGTGTGTGTGTGTGTGTGTATAATATGGGCTCCCCGGACTCTCATATCATAAATTCTGGGAGTTGATAAGGGATATGCCTGTATCACTCTATCTTGGGATTGATTAACGTGTCCATTTGCATCATATTGATACTTATGGGCATCGAACTGGGGTCTGTTTGGTTCATAACGTGTGTTTACGTTTTAATGTTGGGGCATTTTGTTGGGTAGAGTTGTGTGATTGCTGTGAGTTGGTGGTTGTTATGCCTCGGACATTGCATATATTGTGGTTGATGTCTGGACTGAGGTAAGGCGGCAGCTCATTCACCACTTGTTTGCTTGAGATCCGAGGATCACTGGGCGTCTAGGCTACCTATAAGGAGGTAATTAACGCAACAACTGGTGACCCTTAAACGTTTCCATAAAATTGAAAGAATGTCGCGTTGTCGTGGGCGACATTACGACAATACGACATTGTATCTGGCCCCAACCGGACACCGTAGTAGACCCTTCTACAGTTTGCAATTATACTTCCCTCTTTGATTGACCGGACGGGCGGTGGACTCTATAACGTGTTCCTAAATCCTTTAAGGCGGGAAACGTTTGATGAATGTCTTTCACTCCGTTTTGTCGTGCCCTTTGCGGTTTACCCTTTCATATATGGAAACGTATAAGGGTCACCAGTTGTTGCGTTAATTACCTTCTTATATACTTCGAAATTGGCGAGTTGTTGCATTGTTTCGCGTCTTCTCGCCCGCATTTTCTCGACTTACTGCGTGTTTCTTGAATCATTTCGACTTGAAAGAAAGCGTCTTAGTACGATTTACCTTCACATGTCAGAAAACTGAAGTCGAAATTTTCGTCAATTAAATAAGTTTAGTTGCTGTATGTCGTCTTGACTAGTTATATTTCAATATGTCGATAAGAAATTTGACGACTTAATCAAATGTATTACGTCATGTCGTCATCAATATTGTACACTTATTGACACTAAACACGACAAATCGTGTTCTCCGTGGTTCATTCCTAAGTTTGTTTGAATTCCGTTCAGCGGTTTAGAAGGAGATGCGGTAAAAGATAGACGGACGGACGGACAGAATGACAAACGGAGGCGATTTTAATATACCTTATTTTTCAAAAAACGTGGGTATAAATATGGTATATTAAAGAGTAAACAGAGGTATCATAAAAACCAAATAAAAAAAGATAAATAAAGAAAAGAATGTGACAAAACGCCAGCGCAACTCTACAGTAGATATAAATAACACACGATGTAAATTCGAAATCAAAAAGTGGCCCGCAACAGCAACTGCACCTTTTAGGCCATAATCTGCAAAAAATATCAGTAATAGTTTGAGAACCTAACTCGTATAAGTAAACAAAACAATTAAAAGCAAGTAAAATCTCGCTAAAAAGGGCTGTGACCATATCCAATACGTTATTCATATGTATACAAAAAGAAACGGTAATCTAAAACAATAATAGTAAATACGGCACATGCACATGCCCTTTCATCACCAACCTGTGGCTGATACGCCACAGGGGTAGTCATGACTGGCCACCATTATCGACCGTAATTAACCTTTTCCTCACCGCGGTACCTAGACACCCAGTGATCCTCGGCGAACAAGTGGTGAATGAGCTGCCGCCTTACCTCAGTCCAGACATCAACCACAATATATGCAATGTCCGAGGAATAACAACCACCAACTCACAGCAACCACACAACTCTACCCAACAAAATACCCCAACATTAAAACATAAACACACGTGTTGAACCGAACAGACCCCAGTTCGATGCCCATAAGTACCAATATGCTGCAAATGGATACGCTAATCACCCCCAAGATAGCGTGATACAGGCATTTGCCAACATACTCACTTCTGTAGCAACAAAAGATGCAAGCACAGCCATAGTTGGATTCACGGCACATCTACAAGCATGTGAAATATTGAACAAGATGACCAAAATGACACTGAATAGCTCACCAGATTATCTTCGCAAAGATGGAAACTGTTTAAAAAAAGCTTATAATTCATAGCAGAATGAGATCACGCAGTCGATGGAGCAATATCACACATTACTGCACCCGCGTTAAGGTGTATAAGGTGGGGATCTCAATGGTGTACTATGTCAGAAGGGGTGGGGATGAACTCCGGGCCAATGCTGGTGGGATGGTTGTATCCGTCAGTTCATGCCCATTGAGTGTATATGAGAAGATGGTCAATTCAAAATTGCTCTGCGCAAAGTAAGAATTTTTAAAACGGCATTATCGGAATTCTCAAAATGCGCGGTTCAATTCCGGAACCATCCGTGCGCACAGTAGGAATTATCACACATTAAGGATGTTTTGGTTCTAGTGGTTAATTGTAAAACTGACGGCAAAGGCCTTCGTTAATAATGCTGGAAGAACTTGTGGCTCAAACATTTTGCTTGTTTGTAAAATAAAAGCAATAACGTATGTTTAAATTGCAAGTATACGCATGATGCGACATGTGTTTATCTCCTCATTGTCTATAACATGTATATTAATATCCACTATTTATTAAGTATCATTCAAATATTCAAATGTCATTATTATAAATACCATAAACTAGTAATTTATTCTCAAACGGTCTGTGTAAATGATTGACTTAGTACATTTGGCAGACGACAGATGTTCTGAACAATAAGACAATTTGACATTTAATATATGTGTATATCTTATCAGTATAATGCTTTAATAAATATGATTAAAACAAGCAAATGCAATTAGTAGTAGTTGTAGCTTTAACACGCATGTATTGAGTAACTGGCGTGTTTGTTATTTGACAGATGTTCAATATTTGAATTCATTTGTAGATGCCAGTATATACGAAGGTATATGGCAACAAACAAGGGTCCCATGTTTGTATGAAGAGATCATAGGAAATCTCTAAAATATATATGGAATGCCCAATTTGAGCCGTTATTAGAAATATTATTGTCTGTGCCGCGTTTTGTTTTTTATTTTTAGCCGGATTGCGTAGCAAATCCAGGCTTTTTTTTTGGCGATTTTCGTCTATCTTCTGTCCGTCAGTATGTCCGTCTACGCGTTTTGGCGTTTTGGTAAACGTTTTGGGTTAAAGTTTTTGTTTTTCCTCATTTCTCGAAAACGAATTGCCCGAAAGATTTTAAACAGTTAAAATGGTGAATTCGAAATCCGGCGTTAGCACCACTTTGCAGCACTTGTTTATATTTTCTTAGCCATAATGTATCTCCTTATTTCAGTAATATAAATCCGCGCTTTATTGTTGGAGGGCTTTAGCTTGTTTTCTCAATAATTAAGTTCATGTTAATTATTTACCAAACCAAACTATGATTTTGTTTTATACATTTTATCTTTTATAACAGACGGATGAAACAATTAAGCATAAGTAAATAAAAATAAATAAGTTTCAAACACTATATTCCTTTTCAAATCCCAACACAAATTCGTACTTTGCGCAAAACATTCTCAAATTGCGCCGACACATGGTGCATGTTTTATATCGATTAACCCCTTGCGCAATTCCGGAATAGTCCTGCACAATTCCGGAATCGTCGGGCATTTTAAGAATTCTTACTTTGCGCAGAGCAGTTCCGGAATCGTCCATTTTCTCACATTGCTTATAACATATATATGGTTATATGGTGGGGAGTTGAACGTTTTCCAAGTTAAGACCTTTGTGCTACATGTCCCTAGTGGGGTCGGACACTGGGCCGATACTGGTTGGATGGATGTATCCCTCTCTTTATGCTCAGTAAGTGTATAACTGCGGTATAACTGTTTTAAGGTTTTTCCCTATACAAGTTTGTGTAAAACATGTGACCTCTGCGGTAGTGCCAAATTTGACCCCGTGGTCACGATTTGAACGAATTTTATAGAGGATCATAAGCTTATGGTACATGCACAATATTAGACCTATAGCTTTACCTCTTATACTACATGCAATATATGAGAGCTTTATACCTTGTGTCCTCAGAGGAGAATATGTTTTCATTTTGTATCTATATAAGTCTATGTAAAACAGGTGATCGCTGGGGCGTGGTCAAATTTAACGTCAGGGTCGCCATTTAAAACTTGGTAGAGGGCTAATGGTAAATGCGTAACATTAAACCTCTAGCTCATGTAGTTTCAGAGAAGAAGATTTGCTTAAGATTTTCCTATACAACATTATGTAAAACTGTGACTCCTGGTCCGAATTTGACCCCAGGGTCATCATTTGAACAAACTTGGTAGTGAACAATAAGCTGATACTACAGGTTATATATGAAAGCTCTGTGCCTTGAGATTTTAGAGAAGAACGTGTTTCAAGGTTTTCCCTATGCCAACAATACATATGACCATGTATCAAAGACATAAAGTGAGACAATCATATAAAGTTAACATAACCAAAGTTAAGTTACCTAATCAAGGTTAAGTTTGGGGAAATAATGCAAAATATGATCTTGACCTTGGTATTTTTGTCGTTCAGTTATGTCCACCAATGCCAACAATACATATGACCAAGTATCAAACAAAGAAAATGAGGCAATCACATGTATACAGTTAACTGAGGTTAAGTTACCTAACCAAGGTGAAGATTGGGGAAAATAATTCAAAATATCACCTTGACCTTGGTATTTGTTTGTCGTTCAGTGATGTCCACCAATGCCAACAATACATATGACCAAGTATCAAACAAAGAAATTAAAGTTATCAGAAAAAAAAGTTAACTGAGGTTAACTTACCTAACAAAACTGATGACGCAAAACATGACCTTGACCTTGGCATTTTTTGTCGTTCAGCGATGTCCACCAATGCCAACAATACATATGACCAAGTATCAAAGACATAAAGTGAGGAAATCACATAAAGTTAACTGAGGTTAAGTTACCTAACCAAGGTTAAGTTACCTAACCAAAGTTAAGTTACCTAACCAAGTTTTGGGTCAATAAGCAACATATGACCGTAACCTTGGTAATTTGTGTCGTTCAGTGATGTCCACCAATGCCAACAATACATATGACCAAGTATCAAATAAAGAAAATGAGGCAATCACATGTATACCATTAACTGAGGTTAAGTTACCTAATCAAGGTTAAGTTACCTAACCAAGGCTACGGTTTGGGAAAATAACGCAAAATATGACTAGACCTTGGTAATTTTGGCGTGATGATGTACCCAACAAAGCATTTGAAAAAGTTTCATAAAAATCAAGTGACTGCTTTGTCTCGCTACCCACTATCGTGGGCGAGAGAAAAACGGTTATGGTCATTCAATGTATTACATCTTCCGTAAAAGAATATATGTCGACGTGTACATGTCAACAACTACCTTTGTATATTGTCATGCCGTTTTAATCTATATCCATAAATCCTTTTGTTATTACACCTTAATTATCATTGACAAAGAATATTGTTTTCATTATCTAAACAAGAATATATACAGCGACCAAGTCGTTATCTTAAGATGTCTTAATACTATATATTACGTTAAAACGACATATATTATAGAATGATGACATCATCTGGGGGTATATTAAAGCTTCCATAGATAAACCTAAATTGTTTAAAATTCAATGCGAACCTTAAACTGTTTCACAGTACTGAGTGGTAATAGTTTATAATTAATCAATAAACACAGACCTAATAACTATTAATATGTCTGTGATATAAAGCTAGAACCATTAAAAGAAATTCGGTAAACGTGTCCATTTTAAAATTATAGCCTGTATATATTACAACTGTATCTTTTCAAGTTTTATTTATGTTTATATTACTGTTTAATCGTGTACATAGTCTATGTCCAATTTGTAGACACAAATACAGGGTCTACTCAAGCCAAGCGCACTACCGATCAATGACACTTATCGCGATCTTTGAAGGTAGATACTTGCCTCAATTTCATATCTGTGCAAACAATTATGACGCAACACATTCCTTTGACACGTCAAGCCTTTAGACGTGTCTAACTGGTATATCGTCCGGTTAGATGTTTATAGAATTATATTAAAGAAACTCACGGAAATCTTTAAATATTTATCAAGCATTGAAATTAACGTCTCAATTTATTGATCCAGTATAATTTTAACGCTGCTTGCATAAAATTATACCAGGGCTTTATATGACGATTATTATCCCAGCATAAACATGTAATTAAAATAATAAATATTATAGTTTTGATTTTTCATTTTTATTTTATCTTATCCTACAATAAGTTAAAATAATAATATTATTGGTGCAATATTATCAACAGTTTCTAATATGCAAAAACAATTTTCTTTATACTATTCGTATAATTAATATTAATGATTGAACAAATGAAAGTTATGTAGAAAAATTATCGTAACGCCGTGAGTTTTGTTTTAAATCAAGATAGCCGTGTGTCCCTTTAATATTTATCGCCTAGCCTATAATACATTATTTAAAGAGACACATGGACTCTTGAAATGGGATGAATCATCAAAAGAATCACGCCGGTTTGATTAACCCAATATCATTTTGACTTGAAATCTGTTTGCTTCTACATTCTCACATTTAAATACGCATGTTGCAGATGCGTTGATCATACGTTTGTATCCATTTGACAAATTAAACCAAATGTAATGGTGTGTTATTTAAGGATTATAGGCCCTCCACCACTTTACCAATTTAGAATGCGCTACGTCTAAACCACATGCTTTCATTTCAACGGATATATATATAAAGAGAGATACGTGTTATATATATGTACATGCGTGTGCTATAACACTATCTTGTCTTGTCTCTCTCTGTTTTCTTATCCTTGTTATTGTAATGAAAGCGATCTTAGAATTCGATGACACGGGCCATATTCCAACGACCCGCTCCACCATAAGCATGAACAATTTAAGATAATGCAATTATTCCGGCTAATAATCTACTCTTATTTAGCACGTTAGACAGTGAACGTATAACTGAACTATGGCGCGGGTTTTGGGATGAAAATATTATGACGTCAAAAAGAAGGCGGGTCTTATGTTTCGGTCAGTAGCTGCGTTCGTACTAATGGATAGTCTTACGTCTTAAACACTTATGTAACCCTTCAAAAATATACAAACGATATATTATGCATTTCAAATCAAATATATTTCGATAAAATCATCAAAGGTTGGGGCCACTGAAGGCAGATTAAGAAGATTAAAATGACAACCCCAAGGTTCCCCATTTCGCCATATAAGCCAAGATGCGAACTTGGGGTCTTAAAGATAAGCGGCGTCCACGTAATGCGAACGTCTGCCCTGGGGCCAAGGGTGGGTGGGGCGGTTAAGGGTAATTTGGGGTAATATTTTTTCGATTTGTCGTGTTTAATGTCAATAAGTGTACAATATTGATGACGACATGACGTAATAAATTTGATTAAGTCGTCAAATTTCTTATCGACATATTGAAATATAACTAGTCAAGACGACATACAGCAACTAAACTTATTTAAATGACGAAAATGTCGACTTCAGTATTTCTGACATGTGAAGGTAAATCGTACTAAGTTGTATTCTTTCAAGTCGATATGATTCAAGAAACACGCCGTAAGTCGAGAAAATGGGGTCGAGAAGACGCGAAACAATGCAACAACCCGACACTTTCGAAGTTTAAATATAGGTAATTAACGCAACAACTGGTGACCCTTAAACGTTTCCATATTCATACGCTGACGTCAGACAAGTCATCGAGTACATATATATGTACGGTGTCCGGTTGGGGCCAGATACGATGTCGCATTGTCGTGGGCGACAATTCGACGCCCGACAACGCGACATCGCGATACGACAGTGCGACATTGCGATACGACAACTCGACATTGCGATACGACATCGCGACATTGCGATACGACTTCGTGACAATTATGTCGTGATGTCGTATCGCAATGTCGTATTATGTCGTATTGTCGTAATGTCGCCCACGACAACGCGACATTCTTTTCGTAATTGTACGGAAGCGTATTCGTGCCTCGTCTTGTTGGGTTATATTGAATTTCTCATTTTAAACTATCTCGAGTTGTTATGATATATGTCTATATATCGATATATTTGTGTCGACAAAACACGATGTAATTCAATAAATACAAAACAAATACGTTGAAATGGTACTTTATTTTACAATAAATCGTTTTTATTGAACTTCACATTTTTTTCTTTTCTTTATATCGCTTTGAAACAAAAGAAATGAAAATATATCAATATAAAGGTACTCGACGTAATGAGTATTATGTGTATTACACGAGATATTTATGTGATATACTCGAGATCTTTATTTCAAGTTATGTATAGTTTGTCGATAATGTGACATAAATATGTCGATTTAAAATCTAAAAAATGGTAAAACAAATCGAGTTAACGTCATATTATAATTAAATCAAATTTGCACCGAAATGATTAGCCCCGGTCATCCGGTCTGCTTCGGATTTCTTTGCTACGCTTTGTTGTTCGTGTATTCTAGTCTCGGACAGCCAAAAGTGTATGATGTATATGTCTTACAGATATCGACATTTATATAACGTTAAGTTATAAATAAAGCTGTATGAGGATGAGGCTGCAGTGGGGGTAAAACATGTCCTAGGTATTCAAGCTAATATTCAGGAAATTCAACCACAGACAGGCTTGGGTTACAGAGGGCTTCACCCGGAATCTATAGCAAATGATAAACTGCCCATAGGAATCACATCCCACTCCTGACTCTCACTGGACCTTGACAACTGAGCAGACGGTATCATGCAGGGCAGACGGTATCATGCATCTTTCTGGCAAATATTGATCTGGGCAGATAATACAAAAACAAGCGCCCACTGTATTCGCCCGTTTTTCACGTACATAAAAGTCAACGTTTGCATAACAGTACGTTGTAACTAAAGCTACATGAGGGTGGGTTGTGTGGTGTGGGGGTAGCCTGAGGGGGTCTCATAAAAGGATAACAACAAATTGAATTTGAATAATAACAGATAACAATGAACAGTTCACAGTAAATAAAATAACAATCCTAAATTTTACATTGCACGATAGGTGGTGGAGGTTCGTTTGTTTGTATGGGGTTTTACGTCATTTTCAACACATGTAAGGTTATATCTGACGGTCAATTTTTATGTGGTGGAGGCAGACCATCCGTAAAAACGACACTTCCTCACGTACAAGACGAGCTCCCAGTAGAATTCGAACCCGCGGTGAGAGGAGAGAAAGTTTACAATGTAACGTCTGTAGTGGAGTGGGTGTGGGAGGGGGACACTATACATACGTAACAGACAACATTAAATTAACCAGTAACAGATAACAGTTAATATTATGTCAAAATAACAGAAAACAAAGTAAACATGTCGCTAATTACTATGGAAAGCCTCGGCTGCCTTCTGTTGGCCTTTTGCATTTTGTGCAGTACGCTTTGTAAGTCGTTTTGTGCATTTTCTAAGTTGTTATGTGCATTTTATAAGTTGTGATATGAATTTCGTAAGTTGTTATGTGCATTTAGTAAGTTGTTATGTCCATTTTCTAAGTTGTCTTGTGCATTTACTAAGTTGTTCTGTGCATTTTGCAAGCCGTATTGTGCATTTTCTAAGTTGTTATGTGCATTTTCTAAGTTGTGATTTTCGTAAGTTGTTATGTGCATTTTCTAAGTTGTCTTGTGAATTTCGTAAGTTGTGATGTGCATTGTTTAAGTTGTTCTGTGCATTGTTTAAGTTGTCATGTGCATATTCTAAGTTGTTAAGTGCATTTTCTAAGTTGTCATGTGCTTTTCGTAAGTTGTTATGTGCATATTCTAAGTTGTTAAGTGCATTTTCTAAGTTGTTATGTGCTTTTCGTAAGTTGTTATGTGCATTTCATAGGTTGTTATGTGCATATTCTAAGTTGTCTTGTGCATTTCGTAAGTTGTTATGTGCATTTTGTAAGTTGTAACGTGCATTTTCTAAGTTGTTATGTGCTTTTCGTAAGTTGTTATGTGCATATTCTAAGTTGTTAAGTGCATTTTCTAAGTTGTCATGTGCTTTTCGTAAGTTGTTATGTGCATTTCATAGGTTGTTATGTGCATATTCTACGTTGTCTTGTGCATTTCGTAAGTTGTTATGTGCATTTTGTAAGTTGTTACGTGCATTTTCTAAGTTGTTATGTGCGTTTCATAAGTTGTTTTGTACATTTAGTAAGTTGTCTTGTTCATTTCTAAGTAGTTATGTGCATTTCGTAGGTTGTTATGTGCATATTCTAAGTTGTCTTGTGTATTTTCTAAGTTGTTATGTGGATTTTCGAAGTTGTTATGTGCGTTTCATAAGTTGTTATGTACATTTAGTAAGTTGTTATGTGCATTTCGTAGGTTGTTATGTACATTTTCTAATTTGTCTTGTGCATTTCGTAAGTTGATATGTGCATTTCGTAAGTTGGCTTGTGCAAACTATAAGGTTTTGAAGGAAACACAGGTAGAAATGGGGGCTCCAGGAGCGAACGCTATGCTCTGCCTACTTAAAAAAAATTTGGCTAGGTACATTATACAATAAATTATTCGAACAGAAAACTGATTTCAAAATTTGTAAGGGATTATCTGACAAGGAGTTAATACATCTTGGTCTGAAAACAATAGATCGGGTCACAGGTGGCAATATCGGGAGGTGTGGTGCAGGTGTCAGTGGGTACGGAAGATAAGGGGCGGCGGCCGGAAGACGGGGCGGGGGCCGGGAGACAAGGGTGTGTGGGTCGGAAGATAAGAGGAAGGGAATCGGGAGAGAAAGTTTGTAACACGTTATTATTGTATGTATTTATTTTTCTTTTTTCTTTTTTTTTCTTTTTTTTCTGACCAAGATTTATTTACTCCACGTCCGACAATCCCTTACACATTTTGAAATCAGTTTTATGTTCTAAGAATTTATTGTATAATGTACCTAGCCCAATTTTTTAAAAGTAGGCAGAGCATAGCGTCCGCTCCTGAAGCCGCCATATCTACCGGTGTTTCCTTCAAAACTTATTCCGATAAAAAGTCTACTTAACGACGACTTGTAGTTTGCACAAGACAACTTACGAAATGTACAAAACAACTTATGAAATGCAGATGACAACTTAGAAAATGTACATAACAACTTAGAAAATGCACAAGACAACTTAGAATATGCACATAACAACCTACGAAATGCACATAACAACTTAGAAAATGCACATAACAACTTACGAAATGCACATAACAGCTTACTAAATGTACATAACAACTTATGAAACGCACATAACAACTTCGAAAATGCACAAGACAACTTAGACTATGCACATAACAACCTACGAAATGCACATAACAACTTAGAAAATGCACATAACAACTTGGGAAATGCACAAGACAACTTAGAATATGCACATAACAACCTACGAAATGCACATAACAACTTAGAAAATGCACATAACAACTTGGAAAATGCACATGACAACTTAGAAAATGCACTAAACAACTTAGAAAATGCACATGACAACCTAGAAAATACACATAACAACTTACTAAATGCACATAACAACTTACAAAATGCATATAACAACTTAGAAAATGCACAGGACAACTTAGAAAGTGTACTGCACAAAATGTAAAAGATCAACAGAAGGCAGCCGAGGCTTTCCATAAATTACAGCATAACACAACAGTTTGTTATACGTGTTGTCATCATGTGCTGCTTCTCACAAGTTAAAAGTAAGACATTTTAAACTTTAAAACTATTAATTAACATGAAAATACGTCTATAGTACGAAAACTCTCTCAAAGTCTCGCCAAAATCTCCCCAACGTCAGTTGCCAGTTCAACCATCCATTTTCCCCAGGCCTTGGTGCTATTTCCCCAGGTTGAATCCGTATAGCATAGCGTAGCGAAGAATTTAAAAGCATTCCGAGTGAGCAAGGCTAGAGTACAGCTTCTTTAAAAATGTTGACACCTCAAAACGAGGTCATACCGAAAAACGGGTATGATCGATGATTGGTCAATGTCAGTTTTTAAATTCTGAAAGAGATGGTTACGTTTACTGTTTTCTTCTGGGTAGGTCTGGATAGATAAGACCAAATAAAACGTCATGCAATTTGCGTGAAGAAATGGCGAATCGCTAGTCGGTACATTAATCGGCATATTCTGCCAAGGCCGATAGTAAGACATATACATCATACATGTTTGGCTGTCCGAGACTAGAATACACGAACAACAAAGAGAAGCAAATAAATCAGAAGCAGGCCGGATGACCGGGGCTAATCATTCCGGTGTAAATTTGATTTAAATAAAGCATGAATTTAACTCAATTTGTTTTACCATTTTTTAAATTTTAAATCGACATATTTATATCACATTATCGACAAACTGCACATAACTTGAAATAAAGATCTCGAGTATATCAAATAAATATCTCGTGTAATACACATAATACTCATTACGTCGAGTACCTTTATATTGATATATTTTTATTTGTATTGTTTCCATGCGATATAAAGAAAAGATTTTTTTTTCATGTTCAATAAAAACGATTTATTGTAAAATAAAGAACAATTTCAACGTATTTATTTATCATTTATTGAATTACAACGTGTTTTGTCGACACACATATATCGATATATAGATATATATCATAACAACTCAAGATAGTTTAAAATGAGAAATTCAATATAACCCAACACGACGAGGCACGAATACGCTTTCGTATAATTGTCGTAATGTCGCCAACCACATCGCGACATTACGTTATAATTGTCGCGATGTCGTATCGTAATTTCGCGATGTCGTATCGCAATGCCGAGTTGTCATATCGCAATGTCGCGATGTCGCGTTGTCGGGCGTCGCATTGTCGACACTGCGACATTGTATCTGGCCCCAAACAGGATACCGTACATATATGGAAACTACGGAAGCGTATTCGTGCCTCGTCTTGTTGGTTATATTGAATTTCTCCATTTAAAACAACTCCAATTGTTATGATATATATCTATAAATCGATATATGTATGTCGACAAAACGCGACACAATTCAATAAATGCAAAACAAATACGTTAAAAGGGTTCTTTATTTTACAATAAATCGATTTTAGTGAACTTAAATTTTTTTTCTTTTCTTTATATCGCGTTGAAACAAAACAAATACAAATATATCAATATAAAGGTACTTGACGTAATGAGTAGTATCTGTATTACACGAGATAATTATTTGATAAACTTCAAGATATGTACTGTTTGTTGATTATGTGATATCAATATGTTGATTTAAAATCTAAAAAATTATAAAACAATGCGGGTTAACGTCATGTTTTAATTAAATAAAATTTCAACGGAATGATAAGCCTCGGTCATCCGGCATGCTTCTGATTTCTTTACTACGCTTTGTTACGTGCATTCTAGTCTCGGACAGATAAACCCATATGATGTATATGTCTTATTTGCAAATATCGGTCTTGGCAAATTATTCCGATTAAAGTACCCACTAGCGATAAGGCGACTGTATTCGCAATTTTTCACGCAAATAAAAGTCAACGTTTGCATGACTCGTATGTTGTGAATAAAGCTACATGAGTTTTCAGCAGCCAAGCAAGTACTCAATGACATGTCAGAAGACAGAGTAACAAGACAATATCCATTAAGGGCATACAAAAACACAATTGAAGACAAACAATAAACGTAACCTTCCCTTTCAGGATTTAAAAACTGACTTTGACCAATCATCGATCATACCTGTTTTTCGGTATGACCTCGTTTTAAGTTGTCAACCTTTTTAAAGAAGCTTTACTCTAGCCTTGGTCACCCGGCCTGCTTTTGCTTTCTTCGCTACTCTATGCTACACGGAACAGCATAAAGACCTGGATGAAAATCGATGGTTGAACTTGCCACTAATGTTGGTGAGATTTTGGCTAGACTTTGAGAAATTGCATGTACAATAAGACATATTTGCATGTTAAAATGTCTTTTGACTTATGAGAAGCAGGACGTGATGGTAACAAGACTGTGTAACTAAACGGTTGTGTTATGCTGTAATTGGCGAAATTTATACTTTTGTTATTTTAAAATAATATTGATTGTTATCTTTTGGTTAATTTAATGTTGTCTGTTATTTATTTATCTTGTCCCCAAATCTCCCCCTCCACCACCTATCGTAAAATGTAAAATTTAGGATTGTTATTTGATTTTATTTACTGTGAACTGTTTTATGTATTGTTAATTCATTGTTATCTATTATCTATCTAAATTCAATTTGCTGTTATCCTGTTATGAGACCCCAACCGCATCCCTACAACATAACGTCAAGAAAACGTTGACTTTTATGTGCGTGAAAAGCGGGCTAATACAGTTGGCGCTTTTTTTTATTCTACACAGACCGATATTTGCCAATAAAAGTAAATATATTAAAGTGAAAAAGAAACGCAACTCGGGAATTTCCGCTATATAATTAAAAACAATGCAGAATAGGTCTGGAACCTTCTCATCTGCAGAACTGTAGGGTTGCTTCAAATTATGTTGTAAAAACTCCATGTTTTGCTGGAGCGACGACCATTGTTTTCTGCCATCACTCAAGCAGCACCTAAAACAATACAGGGGTGATGATGATGCATTTATCAAAGGAAATGTCACCGACCATGCTACACATTCTTAATTATGGCTTAACCTGAAAATAAATTACACGAAATTGTTGCATGGTGACATTTCCGTTGATGAATGCAAAGCATTAAATCGTTTAATTTAGGGTAACTTATGGGAGTGGCTATACCGTACTACAACTACCAGATAGAGGAATTTAGAGTACGGACGTCGCTCTGACGCCACAGTGTTACTAAGTACACAATGCTACAAAAAAGATAGAGTATGTCTCAGCTCGTTGGTTATTTAACACAACGTGGCTACACCCATCTCGGTGTTTAAATAAACCAACTCGCAGAGACCAGACACTATCTATTACATATTCTATCTTTAAGCATTTGGATTTCGGCCATTTTGAAATGTGCTAAAATAGTAACAGAGGAGTGGGGTGAGATTGTGGTGGGCATTTATTATATTATAGAAGAGCTTAAACGTAAATCAAAAGTAAAATAAAACATTTCTATGTAAATTCGGGTAAGCCACATTTTGCAATGTGCCGAAAATATTTAACGTGTGATCGGGGGACATTTAATATATTAAGAGGAGCCTAAATCGAAGCCAACATAAAATAAAACAGTTTTGTGTGAATGTTCCTTGGGATAAGCCATAATTGAGAATATATTGCTGTCTTTAAGCATTTGAATGGCGGCCGTTTTGAGATATGCTAAAAATAGTAACATAGGATCTGTGACCTTGGTGAACGAATTGAATTGAATTGAATGTTGTTTAACGGCTCATCAACACAGAATAGGTTATTTAGAGCCGCCCCAGAGAAGGATACATAGGAATCCGGGAACCATGCCTTACTTTTATTATCGAATAGATTCCTATGGATCTTAACGTGCTCGGAGGATAGAACCGATACACGTGACCGCCCGGTTTACGTCCCAATCCGAAGGACGAGGCTAAGGGAGAGTGTCTTGCCCAAGAACATACCGACTAAACTCAGTGGCACCACGGAGGATTGAATACGCCGCGCTACCGACTGCGCCACGCCAGCCGAATTGAAAATATGGACATTATCGTTTGGATTGAGGTAGGCAGTATACACCATAATCACGGTGTAACACTGACAACACAGACATATTTACTCTTTTTTAAATAACTGGATAAGGATTGATGTTATCTGTTAAGAAAAATAGATACAAAATTCATTTGATAGTGTACCCCGCCATCCCCTTCCCCACACACACTATCCAACATCAGGCACCATAGTTATGATGTAATAATAAACAAAACTAACAACGAAGAAATATTTACATTTGCCCCACTCTCGCCCCTCCACCACACTCCCCACCCTCCCCAGCCCCAGAGATGAGGATTGGTTATTTTTGAAGAAAAAATACCAAACCAAAAACAACATTTGAGAGTGCACCCTCCCCCCAATCCCCCTCCCACTACTCACCAACTCCCTTACCTCAATGCGAGGCGAGCCCATAACCCAATATGGTTTGAACTATGAATAAGAAACGTAAACATATATGTTCAGTATAAATATAAATTACATGTTCCGTTTGTAACACTTTGCAAGACGAATTTCATTTTATTTTAGAATGTACCCTATATACTCATTTAAGGAAAAAATACATAAATTGATATTTCATTCAGTTAATAACATGCGAAAATGGAACAACTAAAACAAATATATCTACATATGTATATGAGGGGTTTACACTAAGAAATTCTATTATCTATAATAATTGATCAGAGTATTACAAATCAATTAGTATAGCTCTTGTTAACCATTGTTTGCTACTAACAGTCATTAGTATTAAAATCTGTTGATACTTAAAAAATACCTGTGCAATCAAACTTGTTTTAGCGGTCACGTAAAATGGATAGACACCGTTCTTAAGCATACGTATATTTAATAGCTCTGCTATTATCTTAAACTTAATTTAAGTTACATATATTATTATCTTAAATGTAATTGAAATTATATATATTAAGTGGCCAAATATATGTGTGTATATATGTATGTGTATATGTTTATATATATATATAAGGGTGAGAAAATACATACATCTACAAAAGACCTTTCAAAAAGCACTGGATCCCAGAGGGAATACGAAAATGTTGGAATACATTAATAGATGGGGGTAAAAACATGTATAAAGTGCTACAGTTTATAAAAACCCAAGCGCTTTCGGCTTGCGCTTTCATCAGGGGTACACAAACACGAAAAGAACAAATACGAAACAAAAAAACACTAAAATACACGGCAGTTTAAATACAACTCTTTAAAAACAATTTATCATTTGGCAGTGTTGTAGGGACTGGTTACTTTGAATAGACACTCTTGAGCCAAAGTGATACTAATAAAATAACATATCTGGTTGGATGAGGGTAAACTGTACGCTGAAATTTAGTTATGAAGAAAGATTGAAGATGTGAAAAAGATAGCACAAACCCTACCTCAAAACCTAAAAGCGATACTGCAGAACAAAGCAACTCCAAAGCTAATAAAAACCATGAATAAGGCTAAAAATATAAAATAAAATAAATGGAGATATTTAGATCAAGGGAAGTAACAAAATTACTAATAATAGAACATCTATGGCTGGATGAAGGTAAAATTGAACGCTGACATTTATGATTAGTTATGAAGAGGGAGTGTGTGAGTGAATAACCCTACCTCAATACCTAAGACATAGAATCGATACTGCAGGAATATTTGTAATACATAATATATATATATTGTCAAGTGTATTGTGTATTTGTAATACATAATATACTATTCTCTTTACCCTCTGTATATTTATTTAACATATTAAAGATTAAGATACTGTATACATATACTGAGAATATTTTAAGGGGCCACTTGGAAATCTTGATTAGTTTAAAACTATCAGCGTCCTGTTAGTCTTCCATATGACTTTCAGTCATTAATTTTAAGTATTCAAATAATACATAGCAAATTGATTTTATTTATTAATAACTTTTGATAATAATGCACCAGTAGTATACTTAAACATATGATAGAATATGGAAGAAAACTGAAACCTCAAGTTTAATGTTATAATGAAACCCGTATGTTCCCCGTCATATGCATAACATCTTTGGGATTACTAACATGTTCGTACTATTGACATTTTAAATATTGGTTTCTGATAAAAGTGTTATAATATATTATTTTACAATATAAGGCAGTTTGTCCTACCTCTCATACGCTCTATTCAACACAACTTGTTTGCTTAGGGATTTGTTCCCACGATTTTAGTGTTTAGCAAATTAAAACAATATCGTTTGTGAATTCCTTTTTGAATATTTCTATTTTTCGAACAACAAAGCAAACTGGAATTAATAACTAGTGTTCACATGCTTGACCAAATGATTAAAACAAAAGGGCGGTAGTCAAGTTGTTCAAAATTTGTTGCAAAATGGACAATAGACGTAACAGTATGGGGTTTGAAATTCACACGATTAAAAACTAAAGATTTATATGAAGGTTTTATATGATTTTAACAAACCACCTGCAATAATATGTTACGATGAGAGTAAACGGTATACTATGTGTTAAACGGTATACGCGTAGATTCAAAAGCATGTAAACAGCTTTGAGCTCTTATAAACAGTCGGGCAATGACATGGTCGTACTCACCATATTTAACCAACCACATGACAGAAAATGTTTGAACGATTATACGGTTTACGTGTAGCTTCATAACATAACTGCAACAGCTGAGATAACTTTGACTCAGATAGGGTTTGAACTTTACACCTAAATTTACAGGGACGTTTGGGAACAAACTGGCATCAATTGGGGACTTCATTGCGTTTTGGTCAAGTATCTGGGTAATATAGAAGTTGTTAAACATAACGCATGTAATGGAATAACACATATGAGTCAATATCACTCATCAGCAGTTTAAATGTCATTTTCTTTTCCTTGCCACAGGAGGAATGTATGCATTATTAATAATAAAGAATGATAATAATAATATACATCTATATACATCCTATTGACATCAGAGGAGGAAGAAGAAGCAGAAGGGCAAGTAGAAGAAGAAGAAATGCAAATAAAAATTATATAAATAAACCATAAAAGAAGGCATACTTAAATAAACACAGATTGCCATTTAACTTTAATAAATTAATAAATACATATTTCGAGATATGGATACTATTACCAATAGGCCGGGAAAAGGTGATAATGTAAATGATATTTGATAAGGGAGATGTCTCTGTAACAGGTGGTAAAATGACTCGGCGAGTGTATACACATTGGCTGTCGATTTCTTCTGGAGAGGCAGTTAGTATTTTAGAATAACAAATTTCAGGTTAAAGGTGGCCTACACTGTATTGCCTTTGTATAGGTAAACAGCATTATAGTATGTCCCTTGATGTAGGCTCTGAATATGTGACGAAGACGAAGAAGAAAGAAGATACGTCTTTAAATAGATAATCAAAGCAGTAATTATTTAATAAATACAGACTTGCTTCTAGCTTTAGCTGTCATAAGATTGTAGGGAATGAAATAAAATAAAATAAATACATAAACACACTGTACATAATAATAACCATTTAAAAAATAAATAAAATAAAATAAATAAAAACAATTATCCATCACCGAATACGATAAACAATCCATAAATAATTAAAGTTATAAGCGTTCAATATGGTTCTTCGATTGCTTTTAACAATATATTGAATGATAATGGTACATATTAATTACTAAAACTATTGCTAGCATAAACTCGTATGGAGAATGTCCCTATCATCACAGCGTTCACACTGAAATTGTAGTTTTTGCGGTACTACCATTTGAGTATGCATGCTCCTTTGATCATACACACGGACACGCATGCACGCACGCGCACACACGCACGCACGCACGCACGCACGCACGCACGCACAAACACACACAAACACACACACACACACCTGGTGAGTTCTAATCTAATCACAGCTAGATGATCATTTTTGTAGACAAATAACACAGTTAATTTCACATACAAATAGTAACATAAGTACGGTAATAGTGATGATTCATCATATTTATTGACGACGATTATGATTGTTGATGATTGATGGAAATTATGATTAAAAGAGATGAATAAAATGGTGATGATGTCGGATGATTATATAGTTGATGATAATGAATGGCGATGGTGATGATGGCGGATGGTTATGGATTTGATGGAATGAATGATGATAGTGATGATGGCGGCTGATTATGGAATTGATGGTAATTAATGATGATGACGATGATTGCGGCTGATTATGGATTTGATGGTAATTAATGATGATGACGATGATTGTGGCTGATTATGGATTTGATGGTAATTAATGGTGATGATGGCGGCTGATTATGGAATTGATGGTAATTAATGATGATGACGATGATTGCGGCTGATTATGGATTTGATGGTAATTAATGGTGGCTGATTATGGATTTGATGGTATTGAATGATGATGGTGATGATGACGGATGATTATGGATTTGATGGTAATTGATGATGATGATGATGATGATGATGATGATGATGATGATGATGATGATGATGTATTTGATGGTAATGAATGATAATGGTGATGATGGCGGCTGATTAATGATTTGATGGCAATTAATGTTGATGATGATGATGGCGGATGATATGGAGTTGATGGTAATTAATGATGATGGTGATTATGGCGGCTGATTATAGATTTGATGGTTATGAAGGATGATGGTGATGATGGCGGATGATTATGGATTTGATGGTAACTAATGATGATGGCGGCTGATTGTGGATTTGATGGTAATTAATGATGATGGTGATGATTGCGGATGATTCATTATGAAATCCATGAAATGACGGCATATGCAATTGATGAATACAAAACAGTCACATGAATATCGTATAACATGTTTGTTAAAACGTAAATGTAGAGGTAAAAAATACTCATATCTTTGGATAAGTTGGAGATAATTTTATATTACTGTAAAAAAGACACTACCAGACGGATGTTCAGCTTAACTTACATATTTAGAAGAAACAAATAGTGTAATATCTAATGAGATATAAAATGTACTTAATACAGTACTTACCCAACAAGCGCACATTCAACACTGTTTTCCTGGCACAATCTTATACAGTATATTATCCGGCAATGCGAGTGTGCAGTCAATCAATCAACAGTTACACAGAGTACATACAACGGAGAATATGTAATTTAACCTAACGACCAACGTAGTTATGCCAGTGCTATATATAGCATAGGCTCCCCCAGCCGCGTTTCACACCACCAATGTTAAGTTTATCATAGGCTCCTCCCAGCCGCGTTGCACACCATCCGTACTAATGATTCGAATATGCACTATGGGCTAAAGAGATATCGAATTATGATTTGAAATGTACAGGGGCATAATATCAATTGAAATTAGTCATACTTGCATACTGTGGATGTAATTCGATATAGTACATGAATAGCTACCTGCGTGATTATATCACAATTATAACCTTTCTTTGTTTCTAAAGATTTTAGGTGTAAACCACATTGAATTAGATTAGAGGATTTGCAACGTTAAAGGACTGACACATTAATGCAAAAATAAATACAGAGTTTGCAAAATACAAAAAAAATTACCAATAAGTTACAAATGCCGCCGAAATGTTGACATATTTAACATTTGGCCTCAGAGTGTGACTTTGACCTTTGATGTATTGACCCAATTCTGGCCCACGACACACATTCTCTTGTGGTTAACATAAGTGTGAAGTTACAGGGAAAGCCCTTTAGTTCTTCCAACTTTATGGCTTAGACATGATTATTTCGGACGTAATTGCTTAAGACGGAAGACAAACGAACGAATGAACGAACGAACGGACAAACAGACTGGCGGTTCGATTACTATATACATACATGCGGGAGCATAAACATCTCTACATATCACTCTAGACGGGGGACAAGAAATAGTCAAATAAATCCATATACACTTTATAAAATACAGTTTTGTCTTTTTTAATGTTTTTTTGTTTAAAACACAAAATGAGTTTCCCAATACAAGCACACACGGACCATTGTTAAGTATTGTTAATTTTGAAAAGGATTAGAGTGATGGCAACAAAGGATGTTTGGACTGTTTATTATTGATAAAATAGTTTATATATTTTGGTTCGTTAACACTCTATGTTTAATTTGATCATCACCAATATTTTGCAGAATGTTAATTGTTATAAGTTAGAAAACAAGACATATCTGCCAAGAAACAGCAGAGTTATGGCTACTGAATTATTTAAACATTCTATATTTTACTACTTTAACACATAAGCACTGTCATGTTTCATCTGATTTTTTTTTATCAAACTTGGTCAAAGTGTTTTTATCATTGAAGGCTTAAAGAACCAGCCAAATTTGAAAAGAAACATGAGACTTATGACCCATGATGATTAGGTAAAAACTGCTATGTTTTGCTTTATTACCACTTTATATTCTTCATTTTCGTCTGATCTTTTAAATCAATAAGGCTCGGACAAATTTAAGAACCAGAGTTATCTGATTTCCACCCCACCCCACTCTACCCATATCCTCACACCTCCCCATCCCCCTACCCTCACCCCGCTCACCCCAACCTCACCTCATGTTTTGGTATATTTTATTTTATAAAGTTATCTCGGTCATATTAAAAAGACTGAACAACTTCAAAAAAGTGTTATGTCAGAATGGAAACAGCAGAGTACTGGCCCTTGTCTTAGTTTCAATTTGCCAATTTACTTTGGTGACTTGTTAGTTCCTTAATTTTCCAATTTTCCAAAACATATTTGTTCAAAATGGACCAATGGTTCTGGAATTATGTTTACAAAATATCTGACCTTAATGTAGTCAAAAGTTAATGATTAACATTGTGTATGTATGGTTGTATTTACAACTATTATCCGTTTGTTGTTATTGTTATGAAACGTCACACATACACGTTTTCAACAAAACAGATGTAACAAAGTGACATATTTCGGCGTTGTATTTTTACAGACGTATTTACATTTTATTGTAAAATGTCAGTTGTTTAAAAAGAGATTTCGAATAGTCGAACGTGCGAAATAGTATTATACTACCATTCGATGCATACCATCTCTTCGTGGTAATGCATTATTCTCAAATATTCTTTACAATGGTAATCTAGCTTATCGAAAACAATGAAATTCATTTATATTTTACCAAAGCAAAGATAATAGAGCACAGAATGTACATAATTATAACATTTTGGATCTTCTTTTATAACGTTTCAATCTATGTAGAGTGCATTCATATTATCGTACGCTAATGCGTATTGTTTTTTGAACTACTTGTCGAAACATGGGCTAGTTAAAATATATACTTGATTGAAAATTAAATGGCGTAAAAATATCTCTTTGAATCAGCACGTTGGTAATTATTGATAGTTTGGCTGTTTTAAAATTACTGAATGGATAAACTGAGAGAAAAAAACGTCCATGCGTTTGTTGGTTCACGCTTCTATTGAATAACAATTTAAACAGAGATTGTGTTTCGAAAATTGATATGGCAAAACAAAACATTTAAACTTTACGAATAAAAGACGCCCTTGTACTAAAGCGTTGATACATGTAGGACCATTTCGAAATAAAAGTATCTACAAAAGCTTGATTGAACGAGACACGTTCTTTTATTAAAATTGTCAATAAAAATGCATACACTTGATTAAAATGCAAAACAGTTTTAACAATATTTAGATGCTTGTAGGCGAAGCGTTTTATTATTAAAATTCCATTTTTCCTTTTGCTTGTTTTCCGTCTTTAAACGGCATACATAAACAGCATATAGAAATGTGGAGCACACATTATTTCAGGATAG
This sequence comes from Cyrtodaria siliqua, assembly GCA_037043455.1. Lineage (NCBI taxonomy): Eukaryota > Metazoa > Mollusca > Bivalvia > Adapedonta > Hiatellidae > Cyrtodaria > Cyrtodaria siliqua. The sequence continues at coordinate 93,052 of JAWPHD010004216.1, forward strand.
TCACTTGAACACAAACATCAATTAGGCGTTTACTAAAACATTTGGATAGCAAAACATTTCAGCATGATCCAAAGTATTGTATCCAAGTGATCAATTAATAACATGTATATCCGTCTTTAAGGCGAGGTCGTTTTAAGCGGCATACAGAAGATTGGAGCGCAACTTTTCTTGGAAATTTTACTTGGACGCGACAATGTCAATAACACATTTATAAAATTTTAAAATGCAAACATATTTTAACTATTGAATGAGTATTTTTTGCAACATGCTTCATTATTTAAATTCATTTGTATATATCTTGCTCATTTTACGGCATTAAGGCGAGTGTCATTTTCAAACAACATATGGAAAATGTGAAGCGAAAATTATTACTAATTATTATTATTACTACAAAAGTCGATTTTACGCAAACTTTGGAGGTATCGCCTTCACATTTTCGACCTTGTGTGCACAAACCAAAAGTACCTAACGGTAGTGGACCAGACCCTCTACAACGCCTTTAAGGTGTAGACCCATTGTTTAGGGTCTAAGTGGTGTCTATCGGGGGTCTAATTTGTGTTTTCACTGCTAGAAAAGGCGTGTTTACGTAAAATTTGGAGGTATCACCTTGGAATTTTCGACCCAGTGCGCACAACCAAAAGTGCCAAACGGTAGTGGTTGGAGCCCTTTACAAAACCTACTAGGTGTAGACCCCTTGCTTAGGGTCTAAGTGGGGTATACTGGGGGTCAAATATGCGGTTCCTTGCTAAAAAAGGCTATTTTACGCAAATTTTGGAGGTACCATCTTGTAATTTTCGACCTTGTGCGCAAAAACCAAAAGTGCCAAACGGTTGTCCGCCGTGTACTCTACAACGCCTACTAGACGTAGACCCATTTCTTAGGGTCTAAGTGGGTCTACCGGCTGGTCTAATTTGAGTTTTCACTGCTACAAAAGGCGGGTTTACGAAAACTTTGTAGGTACCGTCTTGGAATGTTCGCCCTTGTGCGCTCAACCAAAAGTGCCAAACGGTAGTGGACCGGGCCTGCTACACCGCCTATTAGGTGTAGACCCATTGTTTAGGATCTAAGTGGGTTGTACCGGTGATCTAATTTTCGTTAATTAAAATTACCTAACGGTAGTGGACCAGGCTTTCTACAACGTCTACAAGGTGCAGACCAATTGTATAGGATTTAAGTGGGGTCTACCGGGGGTCCCAGCACTGCATTCGAAATGACTTGGTTCATGTTTTAAACGAATGTCGATCTTAGATCCATCTTTGAATTCAAACCCAGCTCTGTATTTAAAATGACTTCTAATAGAAGTTTAACCGAATATCGTCTTAGAGCCAGCTCTGTATTCAAACCCAGCTCTGCATTCAATATGAATTGGTTTACGTTTTAAACGAATGTCGATATCAGAGCCAGTTCTGTTTTCAAACACAGCCCTGCAATCAAAATGACTTGGTTTACGTTGAAAACGAATGTCGATCTCAGAGCCAGCTCTGTAATAATACCCGGCTCTGCATTCAAAACGACTTGGTTTACCTTTAAAACGAATGTCGATCTCAAAGCCACCTCTGTATTCAAACACAGCTCTGCATTCAAAACGACTTGATTTACGATTAAAACGAATGTCGATCTCAGAACCATCTCTGTATTCAAACTGAGCTCTGCATTTAAAACGACTTGTTTTATGTTTAAAACGAAGGTCGATCTCAGAGTCAGCTCTGTATTCAAACCCAGCTCTGCATTTAAAATGACTGTGTCTACGTTGAAAACGAATATCGATCTCAGAGCCATCTCTGTAATCAAACCTAGCACTGCATTCAAAACTACTTGGTTAACGTTAAAAACGAATGTCATCTCAGAGGAATTTCTGTATTCAAACCCAGCTCTACATTTAAAACGACCTGGTTTGCATTAAAAACGAATGTAGATCTCAGAGCCAGCTCTGTTTTCAAACCCAGCTCTGCATTCAAAATAACTTGGTTTACATTTAAAACGAATGTCGATCTTAGAGCCAGCTTTGTATTCAAACCCATCTTTGCATTCAAAAATACTTGATTTACGTTCAACACGAATGTCGATCTCAGATCCAGCTTTGTATTCAACACGACTTGGTTTACGTTGATAACGAATGTCGATCTCAGAGCCAGCTCTGAATTCACAATGACTTGGTGCTTGTTTAAAACGAATATCGATCTCAGAGCCAGCTCTGTATTCAAATCCAGCTCTGCATTCAAAATGGTTTGGTTTACGTTTAAAACGAATATCGATATCAGGGTCAGCTCTGTATTCAAACCCAGCTCTGTATTCAAAATGACTTGGTGCATGTTTAAATCGAATATCGATCTCAGAGCCAGCTCTGTATTGAAACCCAACACTGCATTCAAAATGACTCGATGTATGCTTCAAACGAATATCAATCTCTGAGCCAGCTCTGCATTCTTACCCAGCTCTGCATTCAAAATGACTTGTTGCATGTTTGAAACGAATATCGATCTCAGAGCCAGCTCTGTATTCAAACCCAATGCTGCATTCAAAATGACTTCGTGTACGTTTAAAACGAATATCGATCTCAGAGCCAGCTCTGCATTGAAACCCATGTCTGCTTTCAAAATGACTTGGTGCATGTTTAAAACGAATATCTATCTCAGAGCCATCTCTGTATTCTGTAAATCAGAAAGAAATCAACTAAGCATCTTTTAGGTTCATGGATGGTATTTATATTACTTATGAAGTGCATGTTTGATGGTTTTTTTCCGTATTGAGTACTTCTAAGTTTATTTTGGTTTATTGGAATATGCATTCTTTGGTTGTTTTGTAGGCTATAAATAGAAAAATGTGAAACTATCAAAAACGTCCAAAAAGCAGGCAAAATGGCTGATTTTGACTCACGGGGTGATCAGCATGGAATAACTTTTTAAAAAGCCGAAGAAGGTACGTACAATTTAGCATTTCCTGATATGCAAGAGCATAATGTGTGCAGAAATGACCCTGATATGCTTAGGAAAAATTATTTTATTTATTTATTGACATTTGAAATATTGCTAAAAATGCTTTTTTTGCATGTTTTGAGGGGTGTGGTAATCTTAAAGAAATGGGACTAAAGTTGTACAGAAAATGCTTTTTGATGCTTCTATTTGGTATATAAACATGGGTAATTTAATTGTCTTCTAAGAAATGTATCACACAATGATGGTGTTTTTTTTTTTTGCTCAAGGGTTCAGGCTAAGGGCTTGTCATGGGTTTGCTTATTGAGAAATGTACATTAAACTGTGGAGTGCACCGCCACCCACACACCCCAAACCCAACACTGCATTCAAAATGACTTTGTTTACGTTTAAAACGAATATCGATCTCAGAGTCAGCTCTGTATACAAACCCAGCTCCGCATTCAAAATGACATGGTGCATGTTTAAAACGAATATCGATCTGAGAGCCAGAGCCATTCAAACCCAGCTCTGCATTCAAAATGACTCGGTGTATGTTTAAAACGAATATCGATCTCTGACCTAGCTCTGCATTCGAACCCAGCTCTGAATTCAAAATGACTTGGTGTATGTTTAAAACAAATATCGATCTCAGAGCCAGCTCTGTATTCAAACCCAGCTCTGCAATCAAAATGACTCGGTATATGTTTAGCACGAATATCGATCTCTGACACAGCTCTGCATTCAAACACAGGTCTGCTTTCAAAATGACTTGGTATATGTTTAAAACGAATATCGATCTCAGAGACAGCTCTGCATTCAAAATGACTTATTGCATGTCGATCTCAGAACCAGCTCTGTATTCAAACCCAACACTGCATTCAAAATGACTCGGTGTATATCGATCTCTGAGCGAACCCAGCTTTACATTCAAAATGACTTGTTGTAGGTTTAAAGCGAATATCGATCTCTGTATTCAAACGCAGCTCTGCATTCAGCATGACTTGGTTTACTTTAAAATGAATATCGATCTCAGTTCCAGCTCTGCATTCAAACCGAGCTCTGCTTTCAAAATGACTTGGTGTATGTTTAGAACGAATATCGATCTCCGAGTCATCTCTGTATTCAAACGCAGCTCTGCATTCAGCATGACTTGGTTTACTTTAAAATGAATATCGATCTCAGTTCCAGCTCTCTATTCAAACCGAGCTCTGCTTTCAAAATGACTTGGTGTATGTTTAGAACGAATATCGATCTCAGAGCCAGCTCTGTATTCAAACCGAGCTCTGCATTCAAAATGACTTGGTGTATGTTTAGCACGAATATCGATTTCAGAGCCAGCTATGTATTCAAACCGAGCTCTGCATTCAAAATGACATGGTGCATGTCTAAAACGAATATCGATCTCAGAGCCAGCTCTGTATTCAAACCCAGCTCTGCATTCAAAATGACTCGGTGTATGTTTAAAACGAATATCGATCTCTGAGCCAGCTGTGCATTCGAACCCAGCTCTTCATTCAAGATGACTTGGTGTATGTTTAAAGAGAATATCGATCTCAGAGCCATCTCTGCATTCAAACCTAACTCTCTATTCAAAATGACTTGGTGTATGTTTAAAACGAATATCGATCTCAGAGCCAGCTCTGTATTCAAACCGAACTATGTATTCAAAATGCCTTTGTGTACGTTTAAAACGAATATCGATCTCAGAGCCAACTAAAAATTCAAACCCGGCTGTGTATTCAGTATGCCTTCTTATAAGTTTAACCGAATATCGATCTCAGAGCTAGCTCGACATTGAAAACCCAGCTCGATATTGAATGTCGATCTACGATCTTCGATCTCACAGCCAACTTCACACAGCTTGTCCGAGACTAGAATAAACGTAACAAAGCGTAGCAAAGAAATCAGAAGCATGCCGGACGACCGACGCTAATCATTCCGGTGTAAATTTTATTTAATTAAAACATGACGTTATCTCGAATTGTTTTATCATTTTTGAGATTTAAAATCGACATACTTATATCGCATAATCGACAAACTGTACATAGGTTGAAATAAATATCTCGTGTCTATCAGATAAACATCTCGTGTAATACAGATAATACTCATTACGTCGAGTACATTTATATTAATATATTTTTATTTGCTTTGTTTCAACGCGATATAAATAAAAACAAAACATGTCAAGTTCACTAAAAACGATTTATTGTAAAATAAAGAACCATTTCAACGTATTTGTTTTGCGTTTATTGAATTACATCGTGTTTTGTCGACGTAAATATATCGATTTATAGATGTATATCATAACAACTCGAGTTATTTCAAATTGAGAAAGTCAATATAACCCAACAAGACGAGGCACGAATACGCTTCCGTAGGAAACGTATAAGGGTCACCAGTTGTTGCGTTAATAACCTCCTTATAGACTTCGAAATTGGCGGGTTGTTGCATTGTTTCGCGTCTTCTCGGCCGCATTTTCTCGACTTACTGCATGTTTCTTGAATCATTTCGACTTGAAAGAATGCGTCTTAGTACGATTTGCCTTGACATGTCAGAAAGACTTAAGTCGACATTTTCGTCAATCAAATAAGTTTAGTTGTTGTATGTCGTCTTGACTAGTTATATTTCAATATGTCGATAAGAAATTTGACGACTTAATCAAATTTATTACGTCATGTCGTCATCAATATTGTACACTTACTGACACTAAACACGACAAATCGTGTTCTCCGTGGTTCATTCCTTAGTTTGGTTGAATTCCGTTCAGCGGTTTAGAAGGAGATGCGGTAAAGGACAGACGGACGGACGGACAAACGGAGGCGATTTTAATACACCTTTTTCCCCAAAAACATGGGTATAAATATGGTATATTAAAGAGTAAATAGAGGTATCATAGAAGCAAATAAAAAAAAAAAAAAGAATGTTTGTTGTTTGTTGAATGTTGTTTAACGGCTCATCAACACAGTATAGGTTATTTAGAGCCGCCCCAGAGAGAGGGGAATGATACATAGGAATCCGGGAACCGTGCCCTACTCTTATTATCGAATAGATAGATTCCTATGGTTCTTTAACGTGCTCGGAGGATAGACCGTTACACGGGACCGCCCGGTTTACGTCCCCATCCGACGGACGGGACTAAGGGAAAGTGTCTTGTCCAAGAACACACCGACGAAACTCAGTGGCACCACGGAGGATTGAACCCGGGGCAAAGAATGTAACGCCAACGCAACTCTACAGTATATATAAAAAAACAAACCATGTAAATTCGAAATCAAAAAGTGGCACCCAACAGTATCTGCACCTTTTAGGCCATACTCTGCAAACAATATCAGTAATAGTTTGAGAACCTAACTCGTATAATTAAACCAAACAATGAAAAGCAAGTAAAATCTCGCTAAAAAAGGATGTGACCATTTCTAGTACGTTATTCATATGTATACAACAAGAAACGGTAATCAAAACAATAATAGTAAATACAGCACATGCCCATTTAGGATTAAGAAGCGCCTTCCTACGGTACCTTTCATATCCAACCTGTGGCGTATGGCAGTCTTGACTGGCCACCGCCAACAAAATACCCCAACATTAAAACATACGTTATGAACCGAACAGACCCCAGTTCGATGTCCTTAAGTATCAATATGCTGCAAATGGACAAGCTAATCACCCCCAAAATAGCGTGATATCCCTCATCAACACCCAGCATTTATGATATGAGGGGCCAAAGAGCCCGTATCATACACACTACAATCACAAACGCACCACACACACCACAAAGTCAAACAAGTCGGACAAGAAAGTACACGAATTTAGGTTGAATTATTATTGTTTTCGATAACCGTTTCTTTTTGTATACATATGAATAACGTATTGGAAATGGTCAAATCCCTTTTAAACGAGATTTTACTTGCTTTTAATTGTTTGGTTTAATTATACGAGTCAGGTTCTCAAACTATTGCTGATATTTTTGCAGATTATGGCCTATAAGGTGCAGTTGCTGTTACGGGCCACTTTTTGAATTTACATCGTGTATTTCTTATATCTACTAACTATGTAGAGTTGCGCTGGCATTTTGTTACATTACATTTTTTAATTGCTTTTATGATACCTCTGTTTACTCTTTAATATACCATATTTATACCAAAGTTTCCGAAAAAAAGAGTATGTTAAAATCGCCTCCGTTTGTCCGTCTGTCCGTCCGTCTGTCCGTTACCGCATCTCCTCCTAAACCGCTGAACGGAATTCAACCAAACTTAGGAATGAACCACGGAGAACATGATTTGTCGTGTTTAATGTCAATAAGTGAACAATATTGATGACGACATGACGTAATAAATTTGAATAAGTCGTCAGATTTCTTATCGACATATTGAAATATAACTAGTCAAGACGACATAAAACAACTAAACTTATTTGATTGACGACAATGTCGACTTAAGTCTTTCTGACATGTCACGGTAAATCATACTAAGACGCATTCTTTCAAGTCGAAATGATTCAAGAAACACGCCGTAAGTCGAGAAAATGCGGCCGAGAAGACGCGAAACAATGCAACAACCCGCCAATTTCGAAGTTTATAAGGAGGTTATAACCGCAACAACTGGTGACCCTTATACGTTTCCATATACATATGAGATTAGTATGGAAGCTTTAATGTACCCCTCAGATGATGTGATGTTTAAGACCATAATTTAACGACATGTCACGATATATAATCCTATGTTGACATAGTCTATGTTGATATACTACACTATTTCGGGCCAGGACGACTTAATTAAAAGTGGAATAAGTTGAATATATTGTTTGCACAACATCCACACAGCGACCTCATGACATAAAATGTCGCATGACGACTTAAATTATGTTGAGATCACGTTAAGTTGGCTGAAAGATTGCGTCTCACATTCTTATCTTGACAAGATACATATGCCGACATACTCACTCCTGTAGCAACAAAATATGCAAGCACAGCCAAGGCCCATCTACAAGCATGTGGAGTATTAAACAAGAGGACAAAAATGACATTGAATAGCTCAACTGATTATCTTCGCAAAGATGAAAACTGTTTTAAAAAAGCTTATAATTCATAAGAGAATGAGATCACGCAGTCGATGGTGCAATATCACACATGTTTGCACCCGCGTTAACGTGTATATGGTGGGGATCTCAATGGTTTCCGCGTTATGACACAGGTACTATGTCCCAAGGGGTGTGTACTATGTCCGAGGGGGTGGGGATGGACCCCGGGGCCAATGCTAGTAGGATGGTTGTATCCGTCTGTTCATGCCCAGTGAGTGTATATGTTATGCGCAAAATGAGAATATGGTCAATTCCAAAATTGCTCTGTGCAAAGAAAGACTTTTTAAAACGCGCGGCATTATCGGAATTCTCAAAATGCGAGGTTCAATTCCGGAATCGTCCGTGCGCACAGCAGGAATAAGCACACAGTAGGGATATGTTGGTTCTAGTGGTTAATTGTAATACTGACGGCAAAGGCCTTCGTTAATAATGCTGGAAGAACTTGTGGCTCCAACATTTTGCTTGTATATAAAATAAAATCAATAACGTATGTTTAAATTGCAAGTATACGCGTGATGCAACGTGTGTTTATCTCCACATTGTCTATAAAATGTATGTTAATATCCACTATTTATTAAGTATTCAAATACTCAAATGTCATTAATAGCAATACCATAAACTGGTAATTTGTTCTCAAAACTATCTGTGTAAATGATTGTTTTTAGTACATTTGGCAGATGACAGATGTTCTGAACAATAAGACAATTTGACATTTAATATATGTGTATACCTTATCAGTATAATGTTTTAATAAACATGATTAAAACATGCAAATGCAATTAGTAGTAGTAGTTGTAGCTTTAACACCTGGCGCATTTATTGAGTAATTGGCGTGTTTATTATTTGACAGATGTTCAATATGTGACTTCATTTGTAGATGCCAGTATATTCGAAGGTATATGGCAACAAACAAGGGTCCCGTGTTAAGAGATCATAGGAAATCTCTAAAATATATATTTGATCCGTTATTAGAAATATTATTGTCTGTGTCGCGTTTTGTTTTTTATTTAAGTCGGATTGCGTAGCAAATCCAGGCTTATGGTTTGGCGATTTCCGTCTATCTTCTGTCCGTCCGTATGTCCGTCTCCGCGTTTTGACGTTTTGGTAAACGTTTTTGGTTAAGGTTTTTGTTTTTCCTCATTTCTCAATGACGAATTGCCGGAAAGCTTTGAAACTTGGCACACATGTGCAGTTAAAATGGTGAATTCGCAATCCGGCGTTTGCACCACTGTGCTTCACTTGTTTATATTTCTGAGCCATAATGTATCTCCTTATTTCAGTAATATAAATCCGCGCTTTATTGTTTGTGGGCTTCAGCTTGTTTTCTCAATAATTAAGTTCATGTTAATTATTTACCAAACCAAACTATGATTTGTTTTATACATTTTGTCTTTTATAACAGACGGATGAAACAATTAAGCATATGCAATTAGAAATAAATAGGTTTCAAACACTATATTCCTTTTCAAATCCCAACACAAATTCGTACTTTGCGCAAAACAAATTGCGCCGACACATGGTGCATGTTTTATATCGATTAACCCCTTGCGCAATTCCGGAATAGTCCTGCACAATTCCGGAATCGTCGGGCATTTTAAGAATTCTTACTTTGCGCAGAGCAGTTCCGGAATCGTCCATATTCTCACATTGCTTATAACATATATATGGTTATATGGTGGGGAGCTTAACGTTTTCCAAGTAAAGATGTTTGTGCTTCATGTCCCTTGTGGGGACGGACCCTGGGCCGATACTGGTTGGATGGGTGTATCCCTCTCTTTATGCTCAGTAAGTGTATAACTGTGGTTTCAGAGAAGAAAGTTAACTCTTTTAAGGTTTTTCCCTGTACAATTTTGTGTAAAACATGTGACCTCTGCGGTAGTGCCAAATTTGACCCCAGTGTCACGATTTGAACAAACTTGATAGAGGATCATAAGCTTATGGTACATGCACAATATTAGACATCTAGCTTTACCTATACTACATGCAATATATGACAGTTCTATACCTTGTGTCCTCAGAGGAGAAGATGTTTTTATTTTGTATCTATATAAGTCTATGTAAAACAAGTGATCGCTGGGGCGTGGTCAAATTTAACGTCAGGGTTGCCATTTAAAACTTGGTAGAGGACTAATGGTAAATGCGTAATATTAAACCTCTAGCTCATGTAGTTTCAGAGAAGAAGATTTGTTTAAGATTTTCCTATGAAACATAATGTAAAACTGTAACTCCTGGGCCGAATTTGACCCCAGGGTCATCATTTGAACAAACTTGGTAAAACGTCTCCCGGCGCTTGCAATCATTACTGTTATTCATTCGATCTTTGGAGATCGCTGAGCCCGATACTTATATTTAGTTATCGGTGGTACATTTTCAATTTCTTTTGTTTTGTTACTTAATTTTTGATTCGGTGGTTCCACTACTACGGCCGATAAAAGGCTCTGGGTATTGTTTAACCACTCATAGGATATGTTGTCTGCCTTTTAATTTAGTCTTTTGGCTGTTACTTGTGATACGCAGGCTTCATAACCGCTGCTCCCAACTAAATTCCATTATGTTTATTTCGCTCTTCGGGGCATTTCATTTTATTAGATACTGGGACCATACGCCGTACGACATGGGGAAGCAGTATACTCCATGTCCTCCGCCATATGCATGCCATCTTCGGGATGATTAACATTTTGTACTATTGATTTTATGAGTATTGAGTTCTGCTAAACCCGGGGCTAGAGGGCGTGAGCGGTAGCTAGCATATTTCACTACCGCTCATGAACAGTCTCAATCAAACCGAGACTGCAATATTTCGTATGTGTCGTGCTCGGCCGTTTCCAAAGGTCCATTATCATACTCTTTTTTTGGTAGTGAACCATAAGCTGATACTACAGGTTCTCTACGAAAGCTCTGTGCCTTGAGCTTTCTTTTAGAGAAGAACATGTTTCAAGGTTTTCCCTATGCCAACAATCCATATGACCAAGTATCAAACACATAAAGTGAGACAATCACATAAAGTTAACTGATGTTAAGTTACCTAACCAAGGTTAAGTTTGGGGAAAATAATGCAAAATATGACCTTGAACTTGGTATTTTTTTGTCGTTCTGTGATGTCCACCAATGCCAACAATACATATGACCAAGTATCAAACAAAGAACTTAAAGTTCTTAACTGATGACGCAAAACATGACCTTAGCATTTTTTGTCGTTCAGCGATGTCCACCAATGCCAACAATATATATGAGCAAGTATCAAAGACGTAAAGTGAGGCAATCACATAAGACTTCCATGCGCATATTAGTTCACCGTACAATGAAAAAGACTTTGTAAACAATATTTTAGCAAAGTATGACCAAAAAAGACAGTATTTATAAATATAAATGACAATTGCACCGTCGTTACTACGTCGAAGATAGTATGTATGGATGTGTACCAAGTGTTTGGTTGCATCTGTTGAAAGTTTGTAAAATAACGCTGGAAGTTGAAAACGTGTTCCCCACCCACTTCGTCAAAATGAAAGCGGTAAAACCTGTCAAAAACGTTTACAGTGTTGCGAAGTGTAGGAAGACTGGTGTGTTCACGGGAATGGAGCAACTGTGAAAACAGTGTTAATAAATTCAATAATGCCGTACATAAAGGCTTCACAACAACTGATGAGGCAATACATTTCCTTATCGCACGTAACTCATTTGAAAGTGGTATGAACATCCCAGTAAATGTTGACTCAGAAAATGTTAAGTCAGTCACTGATATGGGTCACTTATGTAACAGTCACTGTGGTCCAGAACTAGTTACCGTAAATGTATCGCAGAGTCTAGAACATGTCGACCATCCTCGCAGAACGTCTGGTCGCCAGTATAGCAGCAAAAATGAGGAAAACAACAACAAACCAGTGGAAGCACCCATAGATTGTAGAATAAATTCACAAGCTGATATAGACCCTGAACAAACATATGTTAAGAATACTAATCTGACAAAAATTGAAGAATGCAGTTTTTGTTATCAATATGCTGCAAAAGGCGCGATTCAATGCTGCAGCTGTAAATCATGGTGCCACTTCGGGTGCACCAATTTACAAGGAAATACTCCTGTGAGACCTGTGTGATTGATACAGGCTATGATAAAGCGATACAGGCTATGATAAAGCAAATGATCAAAACACTGTAAAAACTATGGAAATGCGTAATCAGACCAATGATCAAATCAATGTAAAACTATGGAAATGAGTAATCAGACCAATGATCAAATCAATGTAAAAGCTATGGAAATGGGCAATCAGACCAATGTAAAAATGGTAGAAACGGCTAGTCAAACCCCATTAGATAGTCTCAAACTAAACATCAGAAAAGAAACTATGGAAAGTTCTTGTCAAACAACTTCAGATGGGATAACAATTGAAAGCAACAACTAATCTGAAGCCAATATGATGGAAGAAGGCTTAGTAAAAATAATGGACCAACTTCGAATTATTCATAAGGACATGAATATTAAAAACAGAATGCTTGAATCTGATAAACAAAGGATGCTTAAAGAAAAGGCCCACTTATTGAATTCCCCTAAATCACCAACATCTGAAAGGAAAAAAGAACAGGATGAATTACAAAAGATTGAGAAAGATCTAGAGTCGGAGAAGCTAAAATACAAAAAACTGCAAAATGATAGAATAAAGGACTCTGAGAATTACCAATTAGAACTTGAGAAAATAAAAACTGAACTGGAGTCGGAGAGACTGAAGCATAAAAGGCTACAAGCAAAATCATTAGATCAAGATATTATTTTGGAGTCAGAATTGAAAGTACAAAAGTTGAAGTTAGAAACGAGTGAACAATGTTTATCAACATTGAAAGGTGATATCGAAACCTTAGAAAACCGTTATCGGGAAAAAAATGTAGACTGTAAAACTAGTCAGAGTACCATTACAAAAATGCAAAGTGACATGAACCAAATTAGTGAAGAAATGATGAGCGTTAAGCTACATATTTGCAGAGAAGACAGTAGTGTGCTTTATTTTAGCAATGCAGAAAAAAACAGCGATTACTTCAACGCCAGCTCAGAAATCGAAACAATCAAGAAAAACAATAACAATTGAAGATACCCCTTAAAATTACAGTCAGGAAAACCTGCAGAGAACAAACCTCAGGATGCCAATAAGCCAGATAAAAAACTAAAGAAAAAAGCCAACTTCTGAATACCAACAAGTAGGGAAAAAACAAGTGCTAATGGTTGGGACCTCTAACATCAAATTTACAAGTGCCAAGTATATGGCAGGAAAAAACAGCTATAAAGAAAGTAATCAAGTATACTATCAAGCAGGCCTCTGAGTACATCAAAGACTATGAGGATCGAGATAACCAAAAAATGGATTTGGTGATCTTTCACCTATTATGCAATGACATAGAAAGCCTATCTGAAGAAGAAATCAAGAAACAAATAAACACTCTAATGCAAATTACAAGAGAAAAGTTTCAAGATGCCCAAATCTTGTTTTCGCTTGCAACACCGAGAGGTAAAAGCGAAAAAACTAAGTAGTGAACTCATGGACCCCTTCAAGACCAATACATATGTTAAGATGTGTGATAACAATAATCTGTTTTCCAGAGGCTATCCACTAAGAGGGTTAATGAACAGAGACCAGAAACACCTTTCTAGATGGGGCTCATCCATACTTGCAAGGAACTTGAAAGACGACATCTAAAAAAGTCTTAGAGATTAACAACTTTTCTCGAAAGAAGACATCTACTTGATTCTTCTTTTATATGAAAATGATATCACGATCATAATCTGAGTATATTGCCTAATTACAGTACCTATTCTTTGTAGTAAGACGTTCATGTCAATTTATGATGCATTAGTTTAAATAAAAACTTCATGTCAACTTATAATGCATTAGTTTAATAGCAAACTATATATCAACTGAAATTACATAATATACATATTGTTATATAATCAATATATATAACATTACTTTTAGATCATGAGTTACATTTCATCATCAACAAGTATCTTTATTTTGTTCCACAGTAGAAATCAACCAAAACGGTTATATTATTCAGTGCAGCAGCGCTGTAACAGTGCATTTGAAATGGCTAGAAGCTTTAAAAGTATTAGTATTGTTCAAATCTGCATAACCCCAATTTCTTGTAATTCACATTATTTATTAAATGGTACTGTTATTATGGTAATCTAAAGTTGCTGGAACTTTTATGAGTAAAGAAGCATACATATTGTCTCAAAATTAAATGTGCAAGATAGTACATTTACATTACTAACATTAAAATGCTATGTGATAAATCATTAAAATGAATAACTGTATGTGTAACATAAAGGTTGTTTGGTGTTGTATATGTGCATATATTGTATATGCAGGTATGCGTAGTATGCATATATATGTGTAAGCATGTTATATACAGTAAAAATACTGTGTTATACAGTAAAATACTGTGTGCTAACTGAATGGTTGTGAATTAAGTTCAATGCACAAGAAAAGATAATCCGATATATAAGTTGTACATCAGTTACATTTGTCTCCCTTGAACCTTTAAATTATGTACAGTTACCCATGCTATACGATAAATGGATATTAAAATATATGCATACTGTGTATGTTTGTGTGTATGTTGTATGTGTACATTTATGATGCATGCATATATGTATTAAAATGTGCATGTATGTGTAAGCATGCATATGTTTTTAAATATCAGCCAAATAAGTTAACCTATAAAAGAAAAATGCCTTTTATATTACTCACTATTACTATTATATTACTCACTATAACTATAAACTGGCTATATATAAATAGAACCTTTATGAGTTAAAGTACATATAAAAAAAATAACAAAATAACAAAATCTATATAATGTACTGTATATATTGTTTCATGTTATAAGTTTATAATGTTATTTGGGTTTCTTTTAGAAACCGTTGACATTTGGTCATTACTTTGTTATTGTATTGTTCATTATAAAGATGAGCAACTTAAAAATAGGTTTGCTGGAATATAAACAATCTAAAGATTGCACATAATGATAAGACAATGGATAAATTGTTTATAAAAGAAATTTCAATGTATGACATATTTTGCTTACAAGAAGTTAAATTGGAGTCAGATGAAATTTTAACTATTGAAGGTTACCATTCATACTCATTTCCACGACCAAGAGAAAATTGATTCCCTACCTCGGAAGGTATGCTGATATTACTTGATCCTAAAATTAGTAAAGGAGTTACATTTATAAAATCTTCCACAAGTGATATACAGTCGTTAAAATTAGATAAAAAAAAATTCGGTTTCGCTGAAAATTTGTATGTTTGCTTTATTTATGCTGCACCCATTAATTCATCGTATGTTAAAAGACATGAATTGGATATATTACATCATCTTGAATCTGACTTAAAGAATTACGCTAGTTGTGGTACGATATTGATATGCGGCGACCTTAATGCACGAACAGGCAATACATGTGAATATTTAGATTGTAGCACTAATTATAAATATATGCCTATGCCATCCAATATAGCTAGTAATCAGTTTATACTAAAAGAAATAGCAAAGATAGTCATTGTTGTACAAGAGGGAAAGAACTATTAGACATTTGCATTTCATGTAATCTGCAACTTTTAAATGGTAGTAAAATTGGTTATTTATCAGGTAATTTTACCTCCTTTCAAAGTATTGGAAATAGTGTTGTTGACTACTGTATAATTTCTGATAGAGCTATATCTTATGTCAACTATTTTCAGATTGGTAATCATATACCTTACCTATCAGATCATGCAAAATTAACAGTATTGTTGAGTGCAAATATTATGAATAATATATTTAAAAACACATGCTATAATATGGCATCTTCTTTCAAATGGCATCAATCCTTTTACATTTTGTTTCAAGAGGCTTTCAAGTCTGCAGATATTCAAAGTAAAATAAATAGTTTCCTCAGAGTAGACAATAGTACACATGTTGATACCTTCACTGCTGTAAATAATGCAACTGAGGAATTTAAACATATTATTTTATGTGCCTGTAGTAAGTCATACAAAATGAAGACATAGTTCAACGAAAATGGTATGATCACGATTTGTCAAGGATGAAAACAGAACTAATTTTAAAAAGCAATGCTTATTCACAGAATCCTTTTAACGCCACTGTTAGAAATGCCTTTTATAAATTTCGCAAGTTATATAGTCGCTGTTGTAAAAAGAAAAAAAGAGAATTTATACAAAATATATTCAATAAATTAGATAATTTGGTTGATAACGATCCAGAGGCTTATTGGAAGTTAATAAAAGATCTCATAGAAGACCAGAGTAATGATGACCCAGGCAAGAATATTTCCCCAGAAATTTGGGCTAACTATTTTAGCAGTCTTTTCTCTATAAAGGCAGAATTTCAACGTCAACATAACTATTTTAATGATATACTTAACAATTTACAGGATGCTTCACTCAGCACCAAACTGGATTCAACCATTAATGATAAACAAATCCTACAGACAATAAAAGAACTGAAAAATAATAAATCCTCAAGCTTAGATGGAATTATAAAAATGAAATGTTTAAATATAGTAGCATTTATCCAGCAGAATGGAAAGCTGAGTATATAAAGCCTATTTCTAAAAGTGGCAAACCTGATGACCCATCTAACTATAGAGGGATTTCTATTGTTCCATGTGTGGCCAAATTATTTAATAGTGCCTTAAATAAAAGACTTCCGGATTTATTCGAATGACAATAATATTATAACTAATGTACAAATTGGCTTTCAGCCTAAAGCACGTACGAGTGACCATATGTTTGTTTTAAGAACAATTATTGAGAAGTATAAGTCTAAAGGGTTGAAACTTGTTGCATGCTTTGTGGATTTTTCCAAAGCTTTTGATACAGTTCTGCATTCAGCATTATTTGCAAAATTACATAAAATAGGTATATCTGGTATTTTTTTCAATGTTATTAGAGACCAGTACAATAATACTTATCTTAGTGTTAGGATAAGTAATTCTCTTACCACTAAATTTGAACAAAAGGTTGGTGTAAGACAACGGGATAATTTAAGCCCAAATATGTTTAAGATTTTTATAAATGACTTACTAGACTGTCCTCCTTGAATGCTACTTTCCCTGTCCGATCTTTTTATATTTATTTAGCCACAATATTCTCTGATGATGATAATCCAGTAGAGTTAGATACTGTTAGAATTAATTGTTTATTGTATGCTGACGATTTAATCTTATTGTCATCAAGTCAAACTGGCTTACAGAAATGTCTTGATAAATTGTCAGATTATTGTGAACATAATTGTCTTTGTGTTAATTTAAGTAAAATACAAGTCATAGTTTTCGGTAGCGAAACATTTTCTCAAGTAAATGTGTATTATAGATCTCATGTGATAGAACAGTCGAATACCTATAAATATCTCGGCATTCTATTTTCTGCCAATGGTACATTTAGTAATTGTCAAGAAGATTTATATAAACGAGGCTTGAGAGCATATTTTAAGTTATTAAAAAAGTTGTAATAATACTAGTGCTAGTGTTAAGAGATTCATACACCTTTTTGACCGCACAATTAAGTCAATACTTCTATACTCTTGTGAAACATGGGACACTGTCAATATAGAATCCAAGTTGATTAAGTCTGTAAATTACAGCATCGAAGATTCTTTTCGTAACCTGCCATGTGATAAATTACATTTAAAAGTACTAAAATACGTGCTTGCTGTTAACAAGAAAGCTACTAATGATGCTGTGTTAGGTGATACAGGCCGTTATCCTGACATTTTAAAACATTCTATTAAGTATTTTCAGAGACTTATGGAGGCTCAGCCTTCCACTTTATTATATTCAGCATTTATAGAGAGCTGCTCTTTACATCAGAAGGGAAAAACAAGTTGGGTTTCAAGTATTTATTTTGTAATGAATCACATGGGTATTAAACCATACCAGTATCAGAATAAAAATGTAGCTGCACAAGTTAAATCAAAAGCAATCAGTGTTTTAAGTCAAATTGGTCAAAAGGTCTCAGTATATGTGTTGAGGGTAATACTGGAAAACTGCGTACTTATGCTACTTTTAAGAATGTTTTTGAGTTTGAAAAATATCTACATGTTGTTAAGGATCCTATGTTTAGATCTTGTCTTACTAACATTAGAATAAGCGCACATAAACTGGAAATAGAACTTGTCGGTACAAGAATATTCCATTAACAGACAGACTCTGTAAAATGTGTGATACTATTCAAATTGAAAGTGAAATTCATTTTATGTTGGAATGTCCAAAATACGCTACAGTAAGAAATGAATTTACAACAGAGATCTCTAATAGAGGTAAAAATTTCAATACTTTATCACACAAAAGTCAGTTTGCTTTCTTGTTATGTAATGACGACGAATATATAATCAATAGAACAGCAGGGTTTATTTACACATGTTATACCATGAGATTTAATCATTTGAAATGTAATATAAGTAACAAAACAGGTCTGTCATGTTAGCGTTATAAATCATGGATTTTTTTATAAATATTATGTGCACTTAACAGCTGTAAGAACTTGTTGAAGTTCTTGAATTGATAAACTGTTATTGTTGTGTTATGCCTTATCTACTTAGATGTTTACTTATGTTAATTGTGTTGTATAATCAGAATTAAGCTTTTGTTATTTTATAACCTCATATATGTCAAAATTATTAAGTGATTACTATGCCAGTGATGGCCCATGATTGGAAATAAAAAATATTCTATTCTATTCTATTCATAAAGTTAACTGAGGTTAAGTTACCTAACTAAGGTTAAGGTACCAAACCAAGGTTAAGTTTGGGGACAATAAGAAAAATATGACCTTGACCTTGGTAATTTGTGTCGTTCAGTGATGTCCACCAATGCCAACAATACATATGACCAAGTAAATAAAAAGAAAATGAGACAATCACATGTATACAGTTAAATGACGTTAAGTTACCTAATCAAGGTTAAGTTACCTAACCAAGGCTATCTAAGTTTTGGAAAAATAACGCAAAATATGACCTAGACCTTGGATATTTTGGAGTGATGATGTACCCAACAAAGCATTTGACAAAGTTTCATAAAAAATCGAGTGACTGCTATGTCTCGCTTCCCACTATCGTGGGCGAGACAAAAACGGTAGTGGAAATTCAGTTTATTACATCTTCCGTAAAAAAAAGAAGATATATGTCGACGTGTACATGTCAACAACTACCTTTGTATATTTTCATGCCGTTTTGATCTATATCCATAAATCCTTTTGTTATTACACCTTAATTATCATTGACAAAGTATATTATTTTCATTATCTAAACACACATAAGAATATATACAGCGCCCAAGTCGTTATCTTAAGATGTCTTAACACTATATATTACGTTAAAACGACATATATTATAAAATGATCACATCATGTGGGTGGTACATTACAGCTTCCATAGATTAGCGTCTTAGGTTATATTTTGATATGACATGAACATGTCTGTGTTTCTTCTTGTAACACATAGCTAAGCTTTCTCAAATGTAAGGGGCTAACTTGGCGGGGATTATTTTTAGTTACACTGTCCTGTTGTTTAGGGATGATGACAGGTTAAGACTGATGTTTGGTGCACACTTGATCCGGTTTAAACTCCCCGGTGGTCCTGTTTGCCACTGACCATTCCAAGGCGGTACCCCCGTTGTCAACCCTTATATGTTTGTGATGTGCTTTTGAATCACCTTCGCGTTGTAATACTTGTTGGAGTGACTGTATTCTGTGAATGCGACTCTTCCTGTTAGACCTATAACATTTTCTTTATGAGAATGTTATTTACTTTGTATATAAAATATAGATCTCTACAAAAGCTTGACGACAACGAAAACTTATTCGTGGTAATTTAATTCAACTCCGACTTTAGAGTTCATACTTCATACTTCAGACTTCACACTTCACACTTCAAATTTCAGAATTCAGAGTTCAGAGTTCAGAGTTCAGACTTGAGAGTTCATATTTCAGAGTTCATATTTCAGACTTCAGAGTTCAGTCTTCAAATTTCACACTTCAAAGTTCATACTTCAGTGTTCATATTTCATACTTCACAGTTCAGACTTTAGAGTTCAAACTTCAGAGTTCAGAGTTCAGATATCAGACTTCAGACTTCAAAGTTCAGACTTAAATGTTCACACTTCAGAGTTCACACTTCAGACTTCAGAGTTCAAACTTCAACATTTAAATAATTGCAACACGAATAAGTTATAGTTGTCGTCAAGCTATAATAGTGTTAAAATAAGTAGATTTCTATTTTATCAATCTCCTTAATTACACTTTGATACTCTTGATACTCTTCGCTTATAGCGTAGAGTATCGTAGAGTAATAGAGGGTCTGATTTTAATGAGATTCATATACATGATACATGTTAATAGAAATAAAGACACTATTTATAATTTACTTCATTCAAAGCTAAGCATTGTCATCATCAATACAAGTTAAACAAAGATATAATAGTGTATACTATCAGGCCTGAAATTGAGTGGGCGTAATTTAGTCGAAGTGGGTGGGCGGGATGGGGTGGTGTGGTGTGGGTTGGGGGATAGCTTCCTCTGAGAAATCCTGAATAAAAACATATACCTAAAACGCTTCAATCGGATGCTCCCTCACACAATGTGTGTATGAGAGGTGGGTGGGGTCCTCTCACAAAAGAAATTAATATATACACGTACTGAAAATGCTGTAATCTGACAAGTTTCTTTGTATTTCTTGTACAATCTAAATAAAGCTTTATTTTTCAATTATTTTGTACTCACTTTTTTATGGAGAGGTAGGTTTGGTAGTGTGATAATAATGACTGAAAATGCTACATTCGTTTTTCATTTCTTTCGTACCCGTATGTGGGAATACAAAACACGCTTACAAAAAAAACTTGCCATAAGAAACGCACCCCCACGGCCTTGGCTATGGAAATTACTTAATATTTCTATTCACCTAGATGCACACCTAAATTACGTTTATTTTTACTGTTTTGGTATGATTTCGTGTTGTTTTAAAAATGTATATACATATAAAGGCAGAGGGCTTGATTTTGCATTATCTGAGAGGGGTGGAATACAACACGACTCTAAAACATTCGCATCTACGATGTTTAACTTAAAATTTATTTGTGTGCGTACAACCTAAAATCATTACTACGCCCTTGTATATAATGTTCCCTTATCAATTGAAACAAGGGATATACTCGACCGAAAAAACCTGTCCCTGAACGAGTTTGTAAATATTGTAACATCAACAATCGAGGATGAAACTCATTTTTTGATTGACTGCGAGTTTTATTCAGATATTAGATATGAACTTTTTAATGCAGAATATCAAGCTGAAAACAGGTTTTTGCTGTTTTTATCAACTGAAAAATTAACATTCTTAATTGACTGTGATATGCTACAGCACATATTAGCAAACGTACTTTTAAATATGTATAAACGACGCTCTTTAGCATTGTAAAAATGCATAACTGTGTTATAAAAGTAATTAAAATAAATGTTTTGTTTTTTTAAAATAATGTCCGAGAGTTTGGAATTTAATTGTAGTTTGCATGTTAATTATGTGTAAACGAATACTAAATAATAGCTTTAATTATTGAATATATTTAATGCAATACATTTGTAACTTTTATTATGTTTTAACATGTACAATTGTGTTTTATAGTGTTTCATATGCCTATGATGGCAGGTTATCAAATAACAATGTTGTATACTATTTGTTATTGTAACTGTATTTTATATGTGACACTTTAATACAATACTACTTACTTACTACTTACATGTTAAATTTCTAAATAAAATAATTATCCAGTAAGTAATCATGCTTGATTGGACATTTGCGGGTAGAACACGCCGTTCTTGTGAAAACATTTGTCGAGGAGGTGAGAAAAAGCAGGCACTTTTATTACCCCGATATCCGCTCTGGCGGTAATAAATGAACAATTAAAAGTAATACAAGTGATGATTAGCTAGGTTTATACAATGCATTTGGCCACTTACCATTTTTTTATTAGTTCAACTTCTAGATGTGCTTTGTAAGTGTTCATGAATACATTAGACTGTTTATAAGTACAAATAGTCTAAAACGAAGAAACAAAAGGAAGTGCGTGTGATCTTTAGGAATAGTTGGAAACTAGAATTTATGATCGATCGGTATGTCGACTTTAAAAAAATAAATAAAGAATTAAAAATCGTGCATATATATGTGTACTATGTGTAGATATTGTTTTCTATAATGCAGTTAGTGTTAAGACACACCTTATTTTCACACTATTCAACACTACTCAAATAGGAAATTAAAACAAAGGTATACAAAAAATCGTATTTCTACTTGAATAAATCTATACATTTGTTTGATGCAACAAAATGATATTCTTCCGACAGAAAAAAAAGTAACAAACTGAATACTTTAGTTTTTTTAAAACGAATGCTATAATGTACGAATCAGTGTACACAAACACACTTGTTTAAGCAAACAAATACAAATATGATGTCTTTACAAAATAGGTTATTTCTCATCTAATATAGTATTCATCGATGTACCATTGGATTATATGTCTTAAATGTAGGATGTGGATAATTTTCTGTAGAAAGAAACGATTTTTATAAATTATAGATAGTATTTCAGCAGAACGTGTAAACAAATACACGGTCCGTCGCAAAGAAAAAATCCATTGATAGTGAGTAGTTAAAAAGCTGATTTCTCATTTATCATAGCATTTGTCGAAATAATTGTTTGTTACGTGCAATTTTTTTTCGATATGGAGTGAATTTCTTTAGCAAGAAAACGGTTTTCATAAGTTATAGATACTTTTTCATTAAAAAGTATGATTACATTAAATTCACACGCGTGGACTATCAGTAGGGCGTGTGTTACCGCGCGACACCGGTCCTTTCCGGTGTTTCATCTCCGTTACGGTCCGTTTCGGTCCGTTAGGGTGAATCGTACCACCGGTTTAGTTGTTTCGGTTATGGTTTACCACCACCAATTACATGTAAACCTCCGAGGTGTAGTTCCTATAATAAAAAGTAATCCCTCCTTTTTCGATGGAAATGGGCATTATAAGTAGGGGAAAACTGCCAATTTCTATTCGATTTTGTGGTTGTATGTATAAGAAGCGTATTAATAGGTTTTTACTGGATCACTGATGAACATTTTCGAAATTTCGACTCTATGCTTACACTGTGTGAGCAATGAAAACAGTCGATCAATAAAAACAGCTGTACCCTTGACCTGTTTAGTAAACAAACAAGAACTTTCTTACATGTCTTGTGACCCCACGTTTTCTGGTGATTTTTCAAGTGGAAAAATAGTTTTCTATATGAACATTACACTGTTGCATTATCCATACTTGAGTTGAATTTGCAGCAAATCATTAATATGTGACACTTTAACATTGGTGTATATGGGAAAAATAATTGATGCTTTCATACCTTATGGAAATTAAGTAATAATTACATTTTAAAAAGTAGTTTATATGTGCATGCTAAGATTATATAAAACAAGTTTAAAATAAAGGATTGTTATTTTGTCATTTTGCAATTGTAGAATTGTATATTGTAAGTTGTGATAAAATATTGAAGAAGTTTTTAAATTTACCCCGTAACTACAATGTCTCAGTCTGTAACAAGGAATTTGATTGGACGAGACTTTTGACCCTGTTCATTAACAATGCAGGTGCACCCATATTTATAGGTGCACCTGTAAAAGTGTAGGTGCACCTATATATTTTATAGGTACATCTATATATTTTATGGGTGCACCTACAATTTTACAGGTGCACCCTTAAAAAGTATAGGTGCACCTAAACTTTTTATAGGTGCACCTACACTTTTTTATAGGTGTAGACCCCGTAGTTTTGACCCCGATCGTACACCATAAAACCAAGCGTTAAACCGCTCCCACTTGCGTTATGTACACGCCCACAGCGTTATGTACACGCCCACAGTTATATTAGCTTTAAATCAATAACAAACTTTTTTCTTTCTATATTATCAAATTGATCTCGGATAGAATCTGGTTGTTTTAATTAACAAATTATTTAAATTGAGAATATGCCAAATACCGTGCGTAATCATATTCAATTTTGGTATCCACTTTAAGTTAATAACATGTTACATATTTATTCACCGACCATACAAGAAGGCTTACACAGTGGTTAAAGCAAACCGAAATCGATCTCTGAATAATATTTTAGTTAGTTTTAATTACCATGATTACTACTAATCATATTCAGAACAAAAGTGACCTTCCATAAATTAAGGCATTTATAATCAGTGCTGTTAAAACGGGTATCTAATTAATAACTGAACATTCTTAGACATCACTTATTTTACCCTTGCTGTCTCTTTCTTTGGGGTGTGGGTTTTGGCATTTGTGTGAGTGGGGTGGTGGGGCGGGGTAGAGGGGTGATAGTGGTGGTGGTTGTGGTGGTGTTGTGGGGGGTGAGGTATGGTTTATCCTATTACTGATTTTCCGGAATGGGGACTTTGTTATCTCACAATATAGGTTCAGGCGATTCTGTCCTACCTTTTTTCATGTGGTTGTCCTACTCTGTATTTTGTTAGGGGTGGAGCTATTTTGTCCGTAAGGAATTTTGTCCTACACTTACAAAGCATTATGGACAACAAACGTATGCATATCTGGACAACCTAGACAAACTATGCCTTCTGTGCATGAACATAATTGGCATTATCAATTTCCTTGCATTGGGAGATTAACTGTATGAACTAGACAACATTTAGTAAATACTAAATGATCAAAAAGAAGCTAACCCGCTAACAGTATATTATTTAAGAAAAACATTAAACGTTACATTACTTTCCAGAACTTAGGTAGACGTCATCATATGGTCCACACATTGGAAAACGTAAGTACTAACTGTAAATCATCGGGTCAACCACTAAGCATGCAGTGACTTGGAAATGACAGGGTCCTTATCTACGTTGATATATTTTTACAAGTTACAAAGATTGTTTTAAAATTACATTTATATTTTAAAAATGAGATCAGAGTTACGATAAAAAAAATTTGAAAAGGTATTTCGAAGCTTATGTAAATGGTAGCGCTGATGGAATAGATTTTTAGTTATACAAAGGGTACACATGTTATATATATATAAAAAATATGGTCGGTGAACATCCCAATCTAAATTGGGATAATTAACGAAGCATGTCTCGTTCATAAATATTGCTTATTTTTTATTATAAGCTATGCTGTGTTAAAGTACTTCCGTAAAGATTGGCTGCGATTTTTGAACCACAGTTTTATTTCGTCTCAGCGAATACATTTATGTTTTGTTAGTGTGTTTTTGTTTTAATTAATTGCCAAACAATGTGCATAAGCAAGCAACAGTTGTGGTCCTTATTTTAGACCTTAACATAGTATTAAACACAATTGATTTAAAACATTTTTCTTTCAAAATTTGAAGTGTTAGGAGGCGTGAGAGGTGTTGCACTTTATATTACCTCTCATGAACAGATTCAATAAAGTCTGCTACTTGTTATCTCTTGTTTTTGTTTGTTGCTTCCAAGGGATCCCATTTTCAGTATTTTTTTATAAATAAGGAACTGATTAGCATTAGCTTCACGCGAATATTGTAAATTTATATTATGTAAAGTGCGACACCTCTCACCCTCCTAGCACTGGCTAGCTTCACGCGAGTATTGTACATTTATATTATGTAAAGTGCAACACCCCTCACCCTCGTAGCACTGGCTAGCTTCACGCGAATATTGTACATGTATAT
This sequence comes from Cyrtodaria siliqua, assembly GCA_037043455.1. Taxonomy (NCBI): domain Eukaryota; kingdom Metazoa; phylum Mollusca; class Bivalvia; order Adapedonta; family Hiatellidae; genus Cyrtodaria; species Cyrtodaria siliqua. The sequence continues at coordinate 118,791 of JAWPHD010004216.1, forward strand.
TATGTAAAGTGCAACACCTCTCACCCTCCTAGCACTGGCTAGATTCACGCGAATATTGTAAATTTATATTATGTAAAGTGCAACACCTCTCACCCTCCTAGCACTGGCTAGCTTCAAGCGAACGTTGTAAATTTATATTATGTAAAGTGCAACACCTCTCACCCTCCTAGCACTGGCTAACTTCTGTGACGCGAATATTGTAAATTTATATTATGTAAAGTGCAACACCTCTCATCCTCCTAGCACTGGCTAGCTTCACGCGAATATTGTAAATTTATATTATGTAAAGTGCAACACCTCTCACCCTCCTAGCACTGGCTAGCTTCAAGCGAACGTTGTAAATTTATATTATGTAAAGTGCAACACCTCTCATCCTCCTAGCACTGGCTAGCTTCTGTGACGCGAATATTGTAAATTTATATTATGTAAAGTGCAACACCTCTCACCCTCCTAGCACTGGATAGCTTTACGCGAATATTGTAAATTTATATTATGTAAAGTGCATCGCCTCTCACCATCATGGCACTGGCTAGCTTCACGCGAATATTGTAAATTTATATTATGTAAAGTGCAACACCTCTCACCCTCCTAGCACTGGCTAGCTTCACGCGAATGTTGTAAATTTATATTATGTAAAGTGCAACACCTCTCACCCTCCTAGCACTGGCTAGCTTCACGCGAATGTTGTAAATTTATATTATGTAAAGTGCAAAACCTCTCACCCTCCTAGCACTGGCTAGCTTCACGCGAATATTGTAAATTTATATTATGTAAAGTGCAACACCTCTCACCCTCCTAGCACTGGCTAGCTTCTGTGACGCGAATATTGTAAATTTATATTATGTAAAGTGCAACACCTCTCACCCTCCTAGCACTGGATAGCTTCACGCGAATATTGTAAATTTTATTATGTAAAGTGCATCGCCTCTCACCCTCATGGCACTGGCTAGCTTCACGCGAATATTGTAAATTTATATTATGTAAAGTGCAACACCTCTCACCCTCCTAGCACTGGCTAGCTTCACGCGAATGTTGTAAATTTATATTATGTAAAGTGCAACACCTCTCACCCTCCTAGCACTGGCTAGCTTCACGCGAATATTGTAAATTTATATTATGTAAAGTGCAAAACCTCTCACCCTCCTAGCACTGGCTAGCTTCACGCGAATATTGTAAATTTATATTATGTAAAGTGCAACACCTCTCACCCCCTAGCACTTTCTAGCTTCACGCGAATGTTGTAAATTTATATTATGTAAAGTGCAACACCTCTCACCCTCCTAGCACTGGCTAGCTTCACGCGAATATTGTAAATTTATATTGTGTAAAGTGCAACACCTCTCACCCACTAGCACTTTCTAGCTTCACGCGAATATTGTAAATTTATATTATGTAAAGTGCAACACCTCTCACCCTCCTAGCACTGGATAGCTTCACGCGAATATTGTAAATTTTATTATGTAAAGTGCATCGCCTCTCACCCTCATGGCACTGGCTAGCTTCACGCGAATATTGTAAATTTATATTATGTAAAGTGCAAAACCTCTCACCCTCCTAGCACTGGCTAGCTTCACGCGAATATTGTAAATTTATATTATGTAAAGTGCAACACCTCTCACCCCCTAGCACTTTCTAGCTTCACGCGAATGTTGTAAATTTATATTATGTAAAGTGCAACACCTCTCACCCTCCTAGCACTGGCTAGCTTCACGCGAATATTGTAAATTTATATTGTGTAAAGTGCAACACCTCTCACCCCCTAGCACTTTCTAGCTTCACGCGAATATTGTAAATTTATATTATGTAAAGTGCAACACCTCTCACCCTCCTAGCACTGGCTAGATTCACGCGAATATTGTAAATTTATATTATGTAAAGTGCAACACCTCTCACCCTCCTAGCACTGGATAGCTTCACGCGAATATTGTAAATTTTATTATGTAAAGTGCATCGCCTCTCACCCTCATGGCACTGGCTAGCTTCACGCGAATATTGTAAATTTATATTATGTAAAGTGCAACACCTCTCACCCTCCTAGCACTGGCTAGCTTCACGCGAATGTTGTAAATTTATATTATGTAAAGTGCAACACCTCTCACTCTCCTAGCACTGGCTAGTTTCACGCGAATATTTTAAATTTATATTGTGTAAAGTGCAACACCTCTCACCCCCTAGCACTTTCTATCTTCACGCGAATATTGTAAATTTATATTATGTAAAGTGCAACACCTCTCACCCTCCTAGCACTGGATAGCTTCACGCGAATATTGTAAATTTTATTATGTAAAGTGCATCCTCTCTCACCCTCATGGCACTGGCTAGCTTTACGCGAATATTGTAAATTTATATTATGTAAAGTGCAACACCTCTCACCCTCCTAGCACTGGCTAGCTTCACGCGAATGTTGTAAATTTATATTATGTAAAGTGCAACACCTCTCACCCTCCTAGCACTGGCTAGCTTCACGCGAATATTGTAAATTTATATTATGTAAAGTGCAAAACCTCTCACCCTCCTAGCACTGGCTAGCTTCACGCGAATATTGTAAATTTATATTGTGTAAAGTGCAACACCTCTCACCCCCTAGCACTTTCTAGCTTCACGCGAATATTGTAAATTTATATTATGTAAAGTGTAACACCTCTCACCCTCCTAGCACTGGCTAGATTCACGCGAATATTGTAAATTTATATTATGTAAAGTGCAACACCTCTCACCCTCCTAGCACTGGCTAGATTCACGCGAATGTTGTAAATTTATATTTTGTAAAGTGCAACACCTCTCACCCTCCTAGCACTGGCTAGCTTCACGCGAATATTGTAAATTTATATTATGTAAAGTGAAACACCTCTCACCCTCCTAGCACTGGCTTAAGAGATATTCTACTTGAAACCATGTTAACAAATTATTTTGAAAAAAAGTTAACACGAGCTACCAGAAAGTTGCATATACTCTATCGATTTTCCTTTTTGTTGTTCTAAATGTTGTTAAAAGTCCTAGAATTTTAATTTGTTTTACTTATTATCTGAAGCTTCAATTATCGCTAACTCATAGCAAATGGCTTATAATTAACAGGGTAATATTCTACATGAACATTTTGAAGTAAATTGTGTATGTACGTTTCTTATATTTCTTCCGTTCTTTCGTTTGCATTACTAAAGAAAGAAAACAACAAAGAAAGTATAAGTTAATTTCCTCAAATAAAGCCTTTCTTTAAAGCAGGACTCTTAATTCTTTATATTAAAAAATCAAGGACATCCTGACATGGAGAACGAAACATTTATGGTGTATTAGCAAATATCAGATGCAAACATATATAGAGTTTAGTCAGAAAGATTCTTGCGATATAGAAACGAGTGCGTTTTCGCACGAGTTTCTATATTGCAAGAATATTTCTCACGAGTGAATTATTTTCCGTATCACGACAAAAATGTTAATTAAACTATATAATATATATTCTGTGATGAATTTCTTTCCAATCGTCTTTTGACACAAGTATACCTTCTTCTGTCACTCCTTTGGCGACAGCGCGGAGTAATAGTATGACGTCAATTCGTGACGTAATATCGTGACGTCTATCGTTTAGTTCATAACATTTGGCTACTGTGCTATCTTGCACACTAGGCGAGATACTAGGCGAGATAGCACAGTAGAGGAAGGAATATGTTATAGTTTTTCTCAAACTGGGACATTTCTATAATTCATCACAGAATATATAATATACACAGTTCTATAGTTTATTTCTTAACAGATAACAAAAGCAAAAAACAAATAAATAAAAGCAAAAAAAAAAAAGATAAAAGAGAAAAGCGACACACATGATCAGATCTTATATCACGTTAGAACGTCCATTTCAAATTTCATAGAGAGGGTGACTAGACGATATATAAAAATATGTCAGTGTTATGGTTGATATACGTATATTATATAAACATAGCCATACACATATAAGCACATAAACATACAATCCAAATACAATCAAGAATGTTCTTTGCATTTTCAAACGTGGTTAATTACCACACACAAATATACATATTAACTATGTTAAGAAATATTACAATAGCACAATATAATACAGCTGAGAAGGAGGAAATGAGATCATCTAACAATTCATCAATGTTCAAATTGAAATAAAAGCGAGAATAGATTTTCTTTCTTCAAATTATATTTAACTTATTAACTACTCCATCAGGGTATGTTAGATCTCATTTTTCACAGAACGCAGTCTTCACACATGTGTGAAGAATACAGTCGCATTCTTCACACAATACAGTCGCATTCTTCACACAATACAGTCGCATTCTTCACACAATACAGTCGCATTCTTCACACAATACAGTCGCATTCTTCACATTTTGCATTTTTGGCGATTTTTAACAGAAACTCATTTTTCACACTTGTGTAAAGAAAGGTTTAGAAGGTGGTTTGTAATCACTTTCCCATCACAACCTTGAGTTTGAGCCCCGCAGTGGTCAAAACCGTTCACGCCTGGAAACTGTCTGGGTTGTGGGACTACCTTGGTCTAAAAGCCCGATAGACTGCTTCACTGCGCATGGGACATTGCACTCAAACAAGAGATAGTCACAGGCCGATTTCAATCGTGCAAACTCGCTCATTTCCGTAGATCATCGGAATATTATTTTTTGGAAAAAAAAACAAGAAAAAAAACACCATGCCAGGCTCATCCTCCATGTACATCGAGATAAAATATGAAGAATGGGCCTAGAAAATTCTACCTGCAGAACTGCAGAGTAAAGAGTACCCGCAGGGAACCGTGATGTGTCAACATGTTCAACTATTTTATCGAAATATTGAGTTCTGTTACGTTAATTTGTAATATACATGTAACGATAACTCCAGTCGCCAGTCATCATTTCGAGTGTAATAAATTATAATAAATAATTTTAAGATCTGGCCTTGAATTCACCAACCATTCTTGAGAATTCTAGACATCAAATCTAGACATCAAATTTAAAATGTGTTTTTTTTCTATTAGAAAAACTCTGAGGGGGTGATGGGTGTGTGTGTGGTGTTGGGGTGGAGTTGGGGTGGGTTGTGGGGTGGGTGGGGGGTGAATAATATACTAATGTAGAACCAACTATCTAAAAGAAAAAAATTAACTCCCACCTAAAATACCATGTGGCGATGTGCGTGCCTTCAAGTTAGCATTTATTTCGAGTTTGGGTGGAAACAATATTTAGGGTTGACAACAAAAACTGAACGATTTTCATTTTAGCGAGAGCAAGCCATTTTTAAGGGTTACAATATGGGTGTGTGGGTGAGGGGGGGGGGGGGGGGGGGGCGTTTTAATTTTAATATTATGATGATTTATGCTCGTACGTTTATTTTTTTTTATCATGATTTATGCTCGTACGTTAGGGTAAAATTGTTTTACCTCAGTCATCAAAGACCTATTAATAGTCTCTAAATGAAAAACAAAAACAACTCGTAGTGTTCTAAAAATAAATTAGACGAAACAGATTGTAGACGAAGCAAACCGCTTTATTCGCAGTTGTGTACCTTGTTAAAGTTCATACATATAGCCCTTTTGTTGCGCTACCAGTATCCTAACAGCAGCCCTTAGGGGCTAAGGGCATCTTTTATTAGTACTAGTAGTGTGCTAATAACCCTAATAAATATACACTACTACTGAGTAATAAATGCAGGAGAGGGTGACACAATATAAACGGCTATAACCAGCCAGACCAATCCCCAAAACTGGAGCGTCGAATTAAGAGTTACCAACTCATAATTCAATTTACACATATTCAATCTCGTGTACTGTATGTACCCGTGAAAAAACCTATACTTTTATTCGGCACATATCATTATTTTATGACTTGAACACCTGGATAGCGTTTGGATACATAATTGTGCAGTGTAATAGTGCCGTTATTTGGCGAGTTAGTGCCTTTAAAAAATCAAGATTGCCATGTGTCCCTTTAATTTGTATGCGTGCTCAAGATTTAAGTAGAACACACTATATGTGATAACTATATATAAGTAAGTAAATGTTTTATTATAATAACAAGTTTGTATAACTATGAATAATAGCATGATGTTCTATGATATCACGGTACTTAAATGGTTTGACATAAGGTTTAAACAATATGTAAAGAAAAAGGAAACATACATGCCCTTCTACTAAATTGTTATGACATAAAATGCAATCTACTTTACATAAAATTGTCAGAATTAGATTTGAAAAGAAGGGACCCCTAATTGGGCTTATTACTTTTGAAGTTCTATCAAGGTCATCAGACTTTTTGTATCATGCATTTGTTAGAAACATACAACCACTGCAAGCTCACAAACCCTGTCACATGCAGAGGGGTAGGATCCCGCATTCATATTGCCATTTTTTATCATGCTCATTTAAGGTCTTTATAGGTGTAACACGCCCATTGATTGTTGCATTGAGTTGTGTGTGAATTAAAATTGAAATGCCATGTTGTCATTCATATCTAGACCCAAATTAAAAATGAATAGCTTATATTCTCATCACAAATGACACATATGCTGCCAAAAAATCCACAGAAAAATGAGGGTCATGTATCTTCTAAGAAAGAACTTGTCTCATGAATGAATGTTCCCTTTAAAAACATAAACACTTAGATGCCATAATATTGTATTCATACACTCATTTTAGTTTAAGCAAAATAAATTAAAAACTCACAATTTTAAAATGGCAATGCTTGAAAAATGTAACAAATAGATCAACAATGTGATATAAACCAAAAATAGCAATTTAAATTAGTGAAAATGCCTTCTTTTACAAAAAGAAATGAGAATTATTTATTGACGCCATTATGCGATACCAACAGGCCGACATTTCTTGTGTTGCAATGGGTGTGCTACACCTATAATGACACCGCGTATGCAAACGTGGCTCTATCGTAAATGGAGTGTCTACTATAGAGTTTGCAGCAACTCTGCAGGTAAGAAGGTTCTAGGCCCATCTCCATATTTTCTATCTTGATGTAAATGGAGGATGAGCTTAGCATGTTCATTCCGTTAGGCGCCATATAAACTTTCATGTGTTGATGCGCCTTAAAACCTAATTAAATTCAATTGTTAGAAACTGATACAAGATGCAAGAAATAACCCTTTCTAGAAACATTAATGTATGACCGACCCATCACAATAACAATAAGGATTCATATATAACAATCGAGGTAATGGAAATGGCATTTATGGAGACTATAGTGGGTGTTGATTTTTAACACCATAAGAAAAAGTTCACTTTTTGTGCATGTTTTTTTGAAATATCCACTTATTTATGATAAACATACATGTTTTTTTGTCAGTTATTGTATTTATATGTTCTTAAAGTCATTACATCTTAAAAAAAATCATAATATTTTGACAGAGATGCAAATGGTTTTATATTTACACTACCATGATAGCATAGAACACTTCATATCGCAGGAAGCCACTATATGTCATAAAAACACACGATGATGTCGATTTTAATCATAACTTCCACTGTATGCTTAAGGACCAATCTTGACAAATTTTCGTGCACGGGCGGGGCAATATAGATAAACCACAGACACATTAGGTCTGTGGATAAACATATTAAATTAGGTATACATCACAAATGCAGTATTACGAAGAATGTAACGTATGTGGATCTGATTATAAATTTGTGTGGAAACATATTCAGGTATTCACTAATTATTTTCCCCATTGACACCAATGTTAAAATGTCACATATTAATGATTTGCCGCAAATTCAATTCAAGTATGGATAACGCTGCAGTGTAATTTTCATATAGAAAACTAATTTTCCGCTTGAAAAATCGCCAGAATTGGAGGGATCACAAGACATGTAAGAAAGTTCCTGTTTGTTTACTAAACAGGTCAATGGTACAGTTGGTTTAAACATATTTTATTGCATTTTTTAACAAAGTATGCAAATGGGTCGGGCCACAAGTTCTTACAACATTAGTTACGGCCCTACCCAATACAATTTAAATTACAAAGAGCAATTTTAATGTTATGTCTATAGTAAACATATTAAGTAACAATGAATACAGAAACTAAATGAATTAAAGTTTACACATGTAGACGTAAACAGTTGTCACAATAGTTGGGTGAAAGAAAGGAAAAAGAAAAAAGAAAAGAAGGAGGAGTAGACGACAGAATATGTTTAATAAGAGTACATAGGGTCAGTCCGAACACACTGCTGAGTTGTTTTAATACACTAGTTAAAACGCCTGGTGTCTTTTATATATGTTTGCACAGTTAGAAAAACAATTTCATTTTCTTTATCACTAAAATCTGTATTGCCAATACACAATTTGTCAACGTTCAACGGATGGAAGAGTCTGGTTGATATAAACAGGTCACGCCTCTGTTCAGTAAATCGACAACATTTAAAAAGAAAATGTTCAGCATCTTCTTTGTCTTGTCCACAGTCGCATGTTGGTGATAATCGTAAATGGTTCAAATACAAATCACCATTAAGGTTGCTGCATAAGTTTCGAATGCGAGCATGAATTACAGAAAGTGATCGTGAGCCGCATAAATAAAACGACGTGACAGTGGGACGCTTAAACATTGTGTTGAGGAGACAACATTTAAATGCCTTTAAAGATACTAATTCACGAACATGTGTAGGTAGATTATTCCAAAGACTTAATGACGAAGGGATAAATGATTTGGAAAATAACTCAGTTCTCCTTATCAGTGTTACGTAGTCATCGGAGTTCCTCAAGTTGTAATTATTAATATCTCTAACAAACAGAGGAAACAAGTTATTTACACTCTCAGGCAACATTTTATTTTTAGCTTTAAATACAGTTATAAGTTTCTGAAATGTTCGTCTGTCTGCTAGCGAAAGCCATCCAATTTCGACGATTAATTTGTTAATAGATACGGATCGAGTCAAACCGGTAACAATATTGCAGTTGTTCTAAGGAGCTTCTCTCACCGACAGTACAACCGTCCCACACTGTGGAAGCATATTCTAAAATTGGTCGCATATATGATATGATACAGTTGTTTTCATTGATAGCTGCTCACAAAGTGTAAGCATAGAGTCGAAATTTCGAAATTGTTCATCAGTGAGCCAGTAATTAAAACCTATTAATACGCTTCTTATACATACACCAATAAAATCGAATAGAAATGGGCAGTTTTCCGCTACTTATAATGCCCATTTCCATCAAAAAAGGAAGAATTACTTTTTATTATAGGAACTAGCTCGGAGGTTTACATGTAATTGGTGGTGGTAAACCCTCATGCGCTTTCGAGTTCTACCCCCACCTTCTCATCACTCTGGACAGATTTATTTACAATTTAAATTTGGATTACACCTAATTCTGTAACAGTATTCCTATATAAGGAGTGCAATCATTGGTATATAATAATTATTTGTTAATATAATATTTTGACCAACCATACATATACTGAAACTAGCGTAATTTTGATTTTATTTGCATGATTATTTAGTCTATAACAAGCAAGGACTGAAACAAACAGATTAGTGTTCTGCGTGGCGGGTGGTATAGTCGGTGTGGTTGCCATGTTGCTGGTCGTCATTTTGCCCATGAGTTTCGTTACACTGGACTATTATGAGGTAAGTATAGTCGGTGTGGTGGCCTTGTTGCTGGTCGTCATTTTGCCCATGAGTTTCGTTACACTGGACTATTATGAGGTAAGTATAGTCGGTGTGGTTGCCGTGTTGCTGGTCGTCATTATGCCCATGAGTTTCGTTACACTGGACTATTATGAGGTAAGTATAGTCGCTGTGGTTGCCTTGTTGCTGGTCGTCATTTTGCCCATGAGTTTCATTACACTGGACTATTATGAGGTAAGTATAGTCGTTGTGGTGGCCTTGTTGCTGGTAGTCATTTTGCCCATGAGTTTCGTTACACTGGACTATTATGAGGTAAGTATAGTCGGTGTGGTTGCCGTGTTGCTGGTAGTCATTTTGCCCATGAGTTTCGTTACACTGGATTATTATGAGGTAAGTATAGTCGCTGTGGTTGCTTTGTTGCTGGTCAACATTTTGCCCATGAGTTTCGTTACACTGGATTATTATGAGGTAAGTATAGTCGCTGTGGTTGCTTTGTTGCTGGTCATCATTTTGCCCATGAGTTTCGTTACACTGGATTATTATGAGGTAAGTATAGTCGGTGTGGTTGCTTTGTTGCTGGTCGTCATTTTGCCCATGAGTTTCGTTACACTGGATTATAATGAGGTAAGTTCGTAATTGGTCATCTTGAATGGGTGGCCTTATAGTTCCCAGCTACCCTCTTTCGATAATCGGTTTCCAAATTAGTATCATGTGGGTCCAAGAACACTGGTACCCGTTACGCTGTGTACTGGTCCACGAAATCACACTTATGATTGCAGGGTTAATTTAAACATATTTTATTGCCAATATATAATCGCAAAAGGGTTGGGCTACAAGTTCTAACAACATTAGTTAATGCCCTTTCCCGACAAAATAGTATACACACAAAGTTAGACAATTACGTAGTAACTATACATAACTTGCACATGATATCATGATTAGAGAAAAGGTAGTGAGAAAGAAAAACTAGGAATTAGTGAAAGAAAAAAAGGTATAGAGATTGTGTCAAGTTCGAAGAAGAGAGTCAATCAGCATGAGTTGCAAAAGTAAATCTAGGCAAACCTCTGTGTTTCTCTTATGTACATTTGCGATGCTTCGAAGAGAATTTGATTATCTTCATCCGGCAAGTGTTCGCGACCAAAAAGTATTGTATTTAAATTTAATGGGTGAAATGTACGAGTTGACTGAAACAACCCGAAGCCGTTGTGTACGAAATAAGTTATAGTTGAAAACAAGTGTTCAGCGTCTTCTACTGCAGAACCACAATCGCAATTGGGTGATTCTCGTAAATGGTTTAAATAAAGATCATTATTAAGGTTACTGCAAAAATTACGTATTCTGGCATGTAAAACAGCAAATAATCGTTGACCAGTTAAGAAGTGCGTTCGAACTTTTGAGCTGGGAAAAGGGTTAGGGGCCTTTAAGCTCCGTTACTTGTATGTATCAAGAAGCACAGATGCTTTCAAGGTGACAAATTGGTGTCCAAATAAAAACAATTTTACAACCAAATTACTATATTTACTTACAGAAACGAGTAATTTTAAAGGTAATTTAAAAGAAAATGTCTGAAAATCACAATTCTTACCTATACCTAATATGGTATGAGATTTTGAGTCTGATTCTTGTGCTCAAAGTTTTTATGAATTTAATCCGCACCTAGACCTTAAAGGGACACACGGCAATCTTTGTTAAAAACTCACGGCGTCCCGATAATTTTTCTGTACGACTTGCATTTGTTCAATCATTAATATTAATTATAATAACAGTATTAAGCAATTTGTTTTTGCATATTATTATTTTTTGATATTATTGCACCAATAATATATTTAAACTTATAGTATAATAAGACGAAATAGTGAAGACTTAAAAAATTTGATTTATTTAAATGTAACCAGGGTAAAAGTATAAACGATACTGGATATATAAATCGAGACACCCATTTCAAACAATCAAGATTGCCGTGTGTCCCTTTAACGTAGAAATAGCAACAACGGGACCAAAATACCACTGGGTAAAATTAATTTTACGCGCGAAAACGTCATGCTTCTCATAATTTCAGGCGAAAATTTCACTCTTTACTATAATTTCATTTCTATGGAAAAAAAAGCACTATATAAATAAATATTCCATTTTGGCAGCGTAAGAATTGTAACATGTTTACATTTCTTTATTTATTTATTGAAAGTTGCTTTGATGCTCGGCTGCTTTAATACAACCATTATTTTAACAGTAACTATTAATTTCTATATGAAAGACAAGCTTCGTCAGTTAATATTTCGTTTACCTGATATTGTCTGTACGATGTTTTCATATGTGTTCTTCATAATTATGTTGCTGTAGGTTCGATCCCTCAGGGGCCTAGGAATCTTTATGTGAGGAAGCTATCCAGCTGGCTTGCGGAACGTCGGTGGTTCTACCCAGGTGCCCGCCCGTGCACGAAAATTGCCCGGAGGGGCACCTGGGGTCTTCCTCCACCAATGGAAGCTGGAAAGTCGCCATATGACCTTAGCTGTTGTTGCGACTATAAAATCCAATTCAATCAATCATAATTATGTTATGGAATTTATGTAAAACTAGTCACTGCCACTTTAATAAGTACAAAATAAATGCAGAAGTTATATAACTGTTTCAGTACGGGTTTAAACGGCAAAAAAGCACGGGATCCGTTGACATCAGCCAGGTGTATTCGGGCGGCAAGTATCTTCTGGGACCTGACGTGGAATTTAAAGTATTCAAAGCCGACACCCACTATCTCAGTCTTACAGACATATTGATCTTCACTGCCGACAAGCTACAGGTACTTGATACTGCTCTCTCCATAATGTTTATGTTTCAGCCAAAGGGTTTCCAACATTTACATAAGCGATTTTGACAAATGTTACATTAATTTTATTCCATTTTAACTGTTATTTTTTAGTAGTACATATGTACACATATTCTAGTTTTAAATATAGGTTAATAGGGAAATACCTTACAGCCAAAGTATCAATTTGATAGGGATTTTCCCATGTAAATTCCTTGTTTAGAAACAGAAAATAAGGAAATCTAAAATAACTTCAGTTAGCTGTAATATTGCATTCTAATATTTATGACAGCCATTTCTTATTTCCATGGTCGGATCACGTGTCATCGGACCACGTGTCATATACACTATTGTTGACAGCTGTTTCTAATTCACAGGTTCGGATACCCTGTCATTTACACTATTTATGGCAGCTATTTCTCATTTACAGGTTCGGATCCACTGTCATTTACACTATTTATGGCAGCCATTTCTCATTCTCAGGTTTGGATCACGTGTCATACAATATTTATGGCAGCCATTTCTCATTCAGAGGTTCGGATCCCCTGTCATTTACACTATTTATGGCAGCCATTTCTCATTCACAGGTTCCATTACTTGGTCCGAGTATTAACTTTCATACCGCAACCTCTTCTCCAAGAAGTGAAAACGGGGTTGGATGGGATATGAAATAAAATCTTAATTTCTACTTAAGTTTGCGTATTGTAAAATAAAACATTTAATAGGTAATTTTAAACAGGTTATCGCACTTTTTTCAGTAATATTTTTTTCTAGCATGTCTTTTGTCGAAATATCCGTTATAAAACCCTTCTAATATAATATTTTCCATCGCTTAATGGAATTAAGGCGGGACCACGTCATGGGATCACGTGTCATACAATATTTATGGCAGCCATTTCGGATCACGTGTCATACACTATTTATGGCAGTCATTTCTCGATCACGTGTCATACACTATTTATGGCAGCCATTTCTCATTCACAGGGTTCGGATCACGTGTCATACAATAGTGTTGACAGCTATTTCTCATTTCCAGGTTTGGATCCCCTGTCATTTACAATATTTATTGCAGCCATTTCTCATTAATAGGTTCGGATCACGTGTCATACAATATTTATGGCAGCCATTTCTCATTCACAGGTTCGGATCACGTGTCATACAACATTTATGGTAGCTATTTCTCATTCACATATTCGGATCCCCTTTTATGCCAGCCATTTCTCATTCACATGGTCGGATCCCCTTTTATGGCAGCCATTTCTCATTCATAGGTTCGGATCACGTGTCATCGGATATTCATGGCATTCATTTCTCATTCCCAAGTTCTGATCACGTATCATAACTACAAGCCCCCCACTTTCGCGGCATGATTGACAGGTGAAGCCACGCCCCCAGCGGATGACGTCACGCATAAATTATAGAAAGTGTATCTAAAAATAGATCCGTATCTAAGGTGACCTCGAATAGGTACGCGTTTCGACAAGTTTTTTTTTAACGAGCGCGCCTGATTTGATAAGCAAAAAAGAGTTTTGAGGGCATGCGCATGTGTGAGCAACAGATCTCGACCAATCGGTGGATCGAAACATCGATCATAAATGGTATAAAGGATCACTGAAGTTCATTATGATGTAACAGGGTGGTCTTTGTAACAATGTCTACAAAAGATGTATTGTATATTGTCAACGATGAGAGTTTTATGGTTAAAAGGTGTACAGAAAAGGGCAGCAAAAGAGAAATATGTCGTTATAGTTTAGGAGAGGATATTTTCATATTAGCCACGGAATTTGAGGGGAAAATATACATTCATGTGAGATATTTTGAAGGTATATATCCTACAAAGAAAGGAGCTACGTTTAAGTTACTACGATGGAAGGAATTTGTGAACGTGATTCCAGAAGTTCAAATAAGAATCGCTAAATGTCAAGAAATGAAACATCATTTAGGAGGTAACTGGTACCTGAGCTTAACTGAAGGAATCGCTCGGGTGGATCTGAGACAGTTTTGGTTACCTGAAGGATCGACAGATGTAAAACCTACAAAAAGGGGTATATCTTTACGTTATGAGCAGTTTGGAGAATTGGTGAAAAGATTGAGCGATATAGAGTATCATGTTCCCGAACTGAACAACACAGTATCCTGTATGGAAAGAGAAGATCACAAGAATCAGCTAGGAGCCATGATGTGTTTAGAGTGTAATCCGAATAATTACACAGATTGGTAGAGAATGTCATAGAAAAGTAATATATGGATTTGTTTTTATAAGGGATAGTTTCGAAGATATAAGTCATTGTTAAGATGAATACGATGGATTACGTTTGCGCTGCTTTGAAGATGAGCTATTATGAAACACGCTTGGCAACTTTTGACGCTTTTCCGAAACAAATTTTACCCGATAAGTACGAACTAGCTAAGGCCGGATTTTATTACGCGGGAAAATCGGACATGGTTACGTGCTTTCGTTGCCAAGTCAAAGTGAGCTCTTGGGAGAGAGGCGACGAAGCTATGACAGAACACCTGAAATGGTCTCCTAACTGCGAATATGTCAAGATGGTTGGTGTGGAAAAGAAGATAACTATGACTGGGGGATTTCTTGTGAATGGGGGTCGTCGTCCTGGCGATTTTTGATCGAAGTAAGGACCATTCTATACGTCAGACGTGAGTGCGTTGTCATCTACATTAGAATGAGACTAGCCATTGAGAAGACAGCATTTTGTCACGTGTCGTTAACCTCATGGTATAAAAGAAACGTTTATATAGACAGATTATTCATTATGTTTGGTCTAGCGTTCGTTATTATTTCACTGATTGATGACTTTGATTGGTGGTTAAGATGTTACCAATTAAGAAGAGAAGCCAGAGAAGCCTTAGAGAGACTAATACAGTGCTACGATGATTACGAACATTGTGTGTAATACGGATTTACATTGTGACATAAATTTGAGGCAATTAACGTTTAAATGTAGTAATATAGTGTATAATCCTAGAAAGTTTTCGGGAGCTATATGGAAACACAGGAAGATCGGTGGAAATTGTATGTTGTTTACCAACGGAAAAATGATGGTGAACGGAAAAGTGAAATCTACCAAAGAAGCCAAACAACGAGTAAGGCGATATGCCCGAATACTACAACGTATGGGATGGAACGTCAAGTTACAAAACATCGTGATATCTACAATCTCTGCCTATTTTATGCTGGAGGGACGACCGTCTTTACCCAAGATTGTGACTCATTATGAAGGAAACTACGAACCAGAGAGATTTCCAGCGGCCATGTTTGTGAAGAACTCTATTCATTTTACTTGCTTTCATACGGGCGCAGTGTTGATGACGGGAATTAAGAAAGAAACACAATTGTATAAAATATGCATGCCTACATTGATAGAATTAGAATTATTGTAAAGTACGCTAAGGGGACCGCCCTAATCCCTGGCGTACTCCGCTGAGAGGGGGCAAATAAAATTATTTCAATAGTTATATCGAGTTGTTTTTTTAACATACTTACCAAAGTTTTTACATAATGTTGTGTTGACTATAGAGCTTTTTGTTCTAACTGAATAAGGTAACTACTTGTTTGGGTGAAAAGTATAACTCATATTTTTTTTTAAGCAGTAACATGCCAGGTGAATTTTATTAAACAATATATACATTTTTGTTTTTATTGAACATGTATACAGGAAACATTAATGATATTAAAGTTATCATGTTTTACACGTTTGTCACACAAACACAGCATATCTGCACTATAAACATTCAACAAAATGTCTGACTCTTTCTTCATTAGAGTTTAAGTTTACTTTATCAAAACTATTTACAATGCGTCTCATAGTCCATCCACGACATCGATAAAAAACGAAATACAAACAAAAATAACCGCAAGTTATTGTTCTTGATTGCTGTATTTTATCAGTATTGTAAATATATTGTCTTCCATTTTTAAGCAACACGTGCCTGAATCGTCTATGGTAATATTCGGGCGCTCGTCCGTTAGAATCGAAAAACTCTGAAGGTCCACTGGAGGGAAAATAAAACGCTACCCAGTGATCACCTGGTTGGCTGCTGTCATCGGTGTTAACGATGTAAATCAGGGGTCTATATTTAATGACGTAGGGTAGTGTATCCGCAGGAATCACGCCTCCAAATTGTTTTTGTACTATAGGATACGTTTTTAAAAGATACGTTAACTGGAACGTATTCATTGTTCTAATGTCACGTTTCTGCTAGCATCAATTTTCATTAAAGCTGGAAACTTGGCACACACGATCACTGTACATGTTTCTGGCAGAGCTTCAGAGAACTTAAGTTCTAATCTAGTATGAGCTCTCAGTGAATGACGATCTCTGGTATCCCCGTCTGGGTTGAACACGTACAAGCAACTTCCGTTTTGAAATCCTAACCTACTGATATGTACCGCTCTTTGGCGATGATCAGAGTACAACCTTTGAAAAGCTTCAACGTAGTTGTTACCCTTATAATTTGGCTGTAATGGCTGAGAAGGTGTTGACTGATTGTCGACGAAAAATCCTGCGTAGTTACAGTTGAAGTGTTGAAAGTTGTAGGGAGGCTTAGTGTAATCTCCGTGGATGGCTGACGAAGACACGAGACCTACTATCAGTTGTTTCGGAACTTCTCCTTGAAATAAGTCGCCGGTGATGAAGTCATATTGTCCCTTGGGTACAGCATAGGTCTTGATTACAGAGCGTGTATAGGGATAGAGTGCTTCCGTAGTCTTGAGCACGTCCGCATGAGCTATGATAACGCTGGGGTTGACTTTAACTACAGCTACCTTGAGGGCAGCCTCCGTAATTTTCACTTTATAGGCTTCAGTAGCCGAAGGCGCTGTCAATCTAAAGGGGTTTGTACTCTGCCATAATTTAAAGTTGATCGGAACTCCATTTAATAGCAGTCGATCTTGTTGACATATATCTACGTGTAAGCGTCCAATGAGATCCGCGATTTTTGATGACTCTGTAAATCTCCATCTTTTGAAAAGACCGTTATTGGACCCCGCTGGATCTGTTACCTCTGGGTGATCGTCATCATCTATTATGAAAAGCTGACAGTCTAAATCGTGCTGAGTAGGAGTGTCCAAGAGAAGATCCAGATACGCTTTATACGGATAGTTGGTACCGAGTTCACTCGTAGGATGTTGCTGCACGTTAACGTCGATTTGCGAGAAGATACTATGCAATGGGGCATTTGTTAACGCAACCTTTTCGGCAGAACCTATATCCGTACCATCAGCTTTAGTTATTTTTAGTTTGACGTGAAGTAACGTGTTTTTCAAATCTATGTAGGTAGATGACGTTCCCGGTATATTAAATTCTATGGCTGAACCGTCTGTAAGCTGATTGGTAGGTCTAAAAGTAAGCCATTCTTTTTTCTGGGATCCAACTTCTAATTCAGGCTGTTGAAACAAAGCCAAATCGTTATCGTGGATTTCGTCGTTCATTTTTTCCACACAAAATCTTTCACACGCGGTTTCTTATTTCCTTTCGCGGCTTTGGGAGATAGCTTTCTCTTGGGTGGAGTGACCTTTCGTTTAGATGAAATTGACTTGCCCTTATAAACTAATTCATTTTGGCCTTTTGAGTCATCTTTTAATTCAGATTTGGCTAGTTCCACAGCTTGAGCCATAGGCGTCACAAATTGTATGCTGGGTTCACCTGTTGACATCCCTCCACTTTGACCACTATCTACAACGTATTGTCCGTTTTTGTTAGGGCGTGTTTTTCCTTCAGCCATTCGACGAAAGTGTCTCTTCCATTTGTCTACGTCCATCTCGATTTTCTGAAATGCAGCGTGCAGCGAAGTGTAGTTTTATCTTTATTTATCATTTTTAGTCCTGGCCCCCTTATAAAGATTCGCAATCGATTTAACGTGTTCATTTTTATTTTCACGTAGAATGGATCATTATACAGATTATAGGTATTTGGCATTTTCCCTACTTTCATACTTCGGATTACCCTTAATACAGGAAACATGGTATTTTCTACGTAAGACTCTTGACAAAGGTCGGTACACACATATAGAATCTCATCGTGAATAACAGTTTCAATTTCCTTTAATCCACATTCCCAGTTACCCTCCAGTAGATACGTTCTGGGTAACTCTATAGTGAAATCTGTAGACATATTATTTGGATATTCCTCTTTAGAATTTTGACTACTCAGGAACAGGTAGTGTTCTTCTTCCATCGTTCCGTTTTCATGCACAGTAAACTGTTCAGTAACACTCTTATAAGCTTTTTCTTTTTTTTGTCTTTCAATAAGATATCATTTCGAAATAAATCCTGCTTTATGAGTATTGATGTACATCATTTTCGAGAATCCAAGAGTCATATTTTTTTGGCCAGTGTAACCACCGAACGAGAACTTCGCGCTTTTTATTACGAACTCTTTTTTTCAATAATTGTTCAATATGATATTCTGTAGATTCATCCACATTGACCGCTTGCAATTCGGCTTCATAAAATGTGCCTTCGACCTGGTCGCCGGTCCAGTCTTCTAGAGTATATATCGCTAAATCATCTCTCATCGCTCTTCTTTTGATTTTGAATAATTCTCCAGTCCACTTTTGGGAATACTCTCTATCAAATACTCCTTTCACGTGCGATATACGTACAACTTGATCGATCTTTAGCTTGAATCTCCTTTGTCGATTTTTCATTTTATTCGAATTCTTTTTCTTCAGCAACAGGTATTGTACGAGGCGACTTTCTCCCTCCGTTTTCTTATTAATAGATGAGGGTGTTTGACCTAAACTTTGATGAATCGTGTTATTGTAGCTATTCACTAAAGCAGCAAGGTCATCGATGTACCGAGATGTTCTGTTTTTTAGCATGAATCTAAAAATCTTATGTTTTAAGGTTTTGATCACCCTTTCCGCATAGTTGGCTTTGGTTTCGTTTTGTGTTACAAAATGATGAATATCCATACTTTTTAAGTATCGTAACACTTCTTTGTTACGTATCTCACGGCCTTTGTCGCTTCTTATAACTTCTGGTTTTCTCTTATTTTCGAGCATAAGGCGTAGAGCTTTTACTACTTCAGCTCCCGTCTTGTTTTTTAAAGGTTGACACCAAGTATATCTCGAGAATACATCAATGGCAACTAACACGTACTTTATTCCATTATTTTTGTCCGCCAATGAAAACATGTCCATTAAATCTATGTCCCACATACTGTCCAAACCTTCTACTATCACTCTGGATCTCGGAAAGTGTCTTCTGGCGCCTCTGGTGAGCGAGTAAGATTCCTGATCTTGTAACCATTTTCTGATTTTATATTTTCCAATTTTATGTTTGCCTTCGGATTTCACGATTTTGTATAATTTTTCGGGACCAGCATAACTACCCGGATGGTTGGCATCGAAGTAAATAGACGCGAGATATTTTTTCCAATCTGTCATCGTTACACGGTAATCCACTTTTTGGTAGGTATAACTTTTTTAATTTCCTTTACTTTCTTGATTTTCTTTTCTCCGTCACGTACTGGAATTCCTGGAGGTCTGTTCTTCGTTATCGTTTTGTTCGGACTACTGTTGCCTCCTTTCAGATCTGTAGTTGGTCGTTTATCTAGATCATTTGGTACGTGATAATTTTCTAACAGTCGCTGATATTTTTCGTAAGATAAAAGCACCGATTTTTGGATATCCTTCATTGTGCGTAGTTTCGCAGTTCCGGTTCTATAGCTCTGAGTAATAAAGCAACCACTTTTCCTTGTCTGCGCAGTATGATCTTTTTCTTCTTAAGGCTTATTGAGGTATCTGCAATTTGCCTAATGATGTTTTTATGTTTCTTCAATTTTGACTTGTTAGATGGCGTAATTGGAAGTATAAGTTGAAGAAAATTAACCACTATTTCCGTTAAAGCTCTAAGTTGATCGTTGGTAATCGTGTCTAATAACTGTTTGAGTTGAAGCTTTGAGGTCGTATACATCAATAATTGCATATAGTTCCAATGTCTTTTGACGAGTCGACTCATTCTTTTTTCTTTCTTTTTTTAAATTTCTGTGTGGCACTGTTGATGCCTCTTATAAACTTTTCGGTATATAGACGATGTGATCTTCTCCAGGAAATACATCTGTTCTCAATCTGTATGTATCTTTACCTTTTGGTGACAGGTCCACGATCAAATAACCGTAATGCACCTTTGTGGCATCTTGGTAAGCTTCCACCAGTATATTGGATTTTCCGGGGAAGAGTTGCCTCCCAAGTGTTGCGATCTGCGAAGTTCCTCTTACATTTTTGAATAATACCATATACCAACTATTGAGCGCTATTGTTCTAGCTGATTTACCCTGTCCGTACACATTTTGAGTGATATAGATTACGCTCAACTTCCGATGGTGACAGCCTTGGGTAAACAATATCTCCATATCTCGGCTTTCTAAGACTTGATGCATGAGATCATCTAACACAATTAGGTTATGTCGATCGTCTTGAAACTCTTCTATTTCCGTTTGCGTAGGTAATCCTGGATGTAAGGTAAAATGAGTCAAGTTTCTTTCCATGTCATCGAACAACGGTTGATACACGCCGTAACAATACATCACTTTTATGGGCGGATCTTTCGCGTACATGCTATCCCTATGACGCAGAAATTGGTAAACCCACCAACTTTTCCCAACCCCCGTTGGCCCCGCCAACATGAGGCTAGAACAAGACTCGAACGGTATTAAGCTCAGGTCCGTGTCTCGTTGCATCGGCTGCGGTAGCGGCGCTTGGCTGATGCTCATTTCTGGCGGCGGCGGCGGTGCTTGGCTGATGCTCATTTCTGGCGGCGGCGGAGGCGGCGGCGGAGGCGAACTCGATTTACTGATGTGTGTAGGGTGTTTATTTCTTAAATGCCTTAACATGACATCTTTTCTCGAGAAAGTTCGCTGACAGTCGGGACATATTGATCGGTCCATTTTTCTTAAAAAATATTTAATAAGACTCCCTCAAAATACCCTTATAAACTTTAAATGTGACACTCTTAGTTTCGCCCGAAAGCTACTTACACCCTAAACCACGAGAAGGTGGTGTCACTACTTAGGGTACCCTCCTTTCCTTCCAAAAACGTCGTTGTTGGTGATGTTGCGTGTGCGTGTTTTGCGTTTTGTATTGCTAATAACCGTAAGGGCGGGTATCTAAATTGTCAAGCAGCACTCGTTTATCGTAAACGACCCTGTAGTTTTTATTTTCTTCTCTATTTTAAATGACATTTGACGTTTTATCTCTATTAATTTTTATTGGATTAACAGTTTCGATAAACTTTTTACTCGATAATACGACCGTATCGTCCCTTTTTCGTTTGTTTGATGCGGTCGTGTAGGTGCTGCTTATCCCCGGATGAATATGTGTAACCATCTCCTTTACGCTGTCGAAATTTAAAAGCTGGGCATTGTTGTAATTGAGACTAAACCCTCTAATTTTGCATACTGTTTCGTTTTTTGAAGTAGTATATGCGTAATTTTTAGGTCCTCCTGAAACGAACTCAGTAATGTAGTCTCCAACCTGTAATTCATCGGTCAACTCACCGAGAAAGTCGCCGAGGGGTGGATCGTATTGATCTAGACTGCTGACATAAATTACACTATCTGTATCATAATACAAAACGCTTTCTCCTAAGCTGCTCAGTACTTCGTATAACTTCAGTCTAGCCCAGCATGTGGTAAATGTGGCCAAAAACACATTTGTTTTCATATCTTCAGGCACGAATCCTGACTGGTGTTCCCATTCCAATTGGATGTTTTCTTCGTTGATGATATGAAAGTCTTTAACTTTTTTGGTTGGATCGGACAGCTTTTTAAAAAATTCATCTAACTCTACCTCGTGAAAGTACTGACACTGTCCTTGGTTTAGCCGTTGTCCGAATTTACCCCAGAACGAGTTCAAGCACAACTTGGCAATAGAGCGAAGGCCGGGGTTTGTCATGATGGCATCGGCATCTAGCTGGATTCCTTCTTTTTCGAAATAGTTTCGTATATACTGTAATTTGTGCGAATCCGTCTTACACCAGTCGGGCCAACCTGACGCTTGTTGTTTGAATTTTAGAAATGTGTTCACATATTCAGCAAACAGTCCACCTTCTTTCTTCAATGGGTCATACTGAGATGATTCTGACCAATGGTACACCTCGTACACTTGCATCACTCTGTATTTTTTGCTGATGGCGACCTCGATTTCTGGTGTACACCAAGTACCTATGATGGATCTCTCCTCCTCCGTGTGCGAGCAATAGGTAATTGATGTTTCATCAGCGCAGGTACGACATAGCGGGAACTTGAGCTTTCCGCACGATCTGTATGGTAGTACAGGATGATAGAGTCCCCTTGGTGGTAAGATTTTGATCTTAGCGAGACCAAAATATTCGTCTAAAGGCCTAAAAGCATTAGTTATTATGTCCGGATGTCCCACTGGGTAGCGACTGTATTTGTTGACGTAGGGGTATAAACTAAAATAAAATAAAAAAAAATAAAAAAAAAATAATAATATGCAAAACAAATACAATGCTTTTTTAATTAATATTTGCTGCACTAATACAATAACTAATAATCATTCTTATTATATCGATATTCTTTCATTACTTTTGTTTTTAACCTTTTCTTTTTTACTGATGTTATACATAAATCCACATAAACTCAACTTACCTAGTAAAGTCAACGTATTTGATTTTCTCTTCGCCCGTAGCCTTGTAATATAATTTAGCGGCGTTCGTACGTCCACCAAAGAAAGAGTCTCGAGGGTCTAATCGTTCTTCGATATCGATCTGGGAAACGAACCAATCGATTTCGGGGTCGGACTGTATCTGTTTTAACCAGTCGTGCTCCCAGATGCAAACGTACTTAAATCCGAGCTGACATACGTCAGTTTTTTTAAGATGTGTCAACGCGTACAGTTCTTCAAACGACTGGTTGGTACGAGGGCTTTTGGTAGTTTGCCGATCATTGGGATAACATCGTTTGCACCCGTGCCAAATGCAACCTGTAAATAAAACAAAGTGATTCATCGTTAATCAGTTGTTGTTGTTTTTGTTTTGTTTTTTTAATCAATTCGGAAGAGTCAGCAATATACTTCATAATACAACAAACAAACACACAAACAAACAAACAAACAATCGACTCACCATGGTATTCATATACGGTGTTTGTGGAGACGCAGAAACCATCTACTTTATAATTAGTACCCAAAATTCGCTTCTCGCCGACATTTAGAGCATGCTGAATTTCTATCTGTACACCGTCTCTTCCAGATGCATATACGAGATATTGCAGCCACTGTATAGACGCTTTGCTATAATTATCTTTTTTCACGTACCTAAAATACAAACAAATGTATCAACAAAAGTAAAGATACAAAAAAGTATTTTAAAAATCTTAGATATCAAAAAAAAAAATAATAAAAAAATGTGCTTATGATTTATATAACATGTATCAACGTTTTAATTAATACTGATTACGTATACATATATAACTTACCCAGCACTAGGCACTTGAGCAATGGCTGTATCGATCCTTTTTTTCACCTTGAACGTGTACCCTTGCATGTCTTCCATTAATATCCACTCTTCGTCTAAGATCACCTTCCATCCCTCACGGTCGAGTTTGACGGGGACCCATGGCGTGGCATGTCCATCCGGGGTCTGTAGGATGGCTACATAGTTTTCTTCTAGAAACATAGTTTTGAAGACACCCATACACACGCCAGCTATAGTGATGTATTTAAAAGGATCGACTTTGGTAGCTTCTATAAGGAGTTGACGGAATTGGAGGCAAGATTTACGTAAAATATCGACATCAGAGCGGCAGTACGCTTTCATTTCGTTCTTGAAATTAAACATGGCTCCGCTATCGACCTTGTCTTGATACCATATCAGAAACGTATCTCTGTCTCCTTTTCCCATATAATCTGCGCCATAGTAACTAGGCTCGGGATAAATTCCTACATATTGCTGATTTTCTCTCTTGTTAAAAAAGTGCGGAAAGTATCCCTTGCATAACTCCTTTAATCCAAATGCTTTTGGCAGATCGGCGAGTTTCATTGGCAGAAAGTTTAGAGAATCCAGTACTCTGATATCTAGTCCCTTTTTCACATCCATATACATTATTTTAGATCCATTATAAATTACTTTCGAAGGTCTGATGCTGTTGTTTACGAGGTATTCTAATAAAAACACGCCGTCATATCCCTGAAAGAAAGAAAAAAGCACGATTATTATTTTTGTTAAGTTGTTTGATATGATTTTATGTATATATAAAGGAAAAACAATGCACAAAAAAACGTATTTTATTTATATAAGTACAGTTAATACTAACCTTCATGTTATGAGCCAGTACGGTACATCCTTTGTGCGTGGGATTAAACAGCCATTTGCCAAAGTCTTCTACGGTATTGTCACCTTGGAATATGACTTCCCGGAAACCGCACAATTCGGGACAGGGCTCTTTTTTGTAAATGCCTAGATTGGCATCAAATTGGTTACAATTAGAACATCGACTCCCGCAAAAACAGCATGTAGCGTTTTCTTCTAATGATTCACCGAAACAGTTTGAACAAGCCGTTTGGGCTACGACGTAATTGGGTACGTGTCTATATCGTCCGCACCAGGGTTTTGAACAGTTCTGACACCTCTGACACATATTGCATGGTTTTCCATCTTTACACTCAGAGCAAGAAGCGGGATTGTATCCAATTTGACACTGCGCTTTAGTGTCTTGGCTGCACTCAAAGTCGAAAAAAATGAACGACGAAACCTTAGATTTAGGCTTGTCGCGAAATAGGTAACACAAGTGCCCTTCAAGCACCCATGATCGGCAACATTTACAAAACCATTCACCGCACTGATGAGGTTTTTTGTCCATATCTCTTTTACTTTTGTCCGTCACTTTCTTGCAGGTAGTACAACGCCAAAACCGTTCACACGGGGACATTTTTGGATCATCGTCATCTTTTTTGTTTTGTGGAACTTTACGATGACGCGCGAAACATTCAGCCGATCTACAGGTCATGTGACAGGAAAGGCATCCCAATGTAAACTCAGTTTCGGAGCATTTAGAACTTTTACATACGATACAAGTCGTTTCACAACGATGATCTTTTTTATGATCGTACTGTTTAAAACAGTTTTCACAAAAATGTTTGCTGCTAAAGAAGCCGCAAATATTGTTGATAGCATGAAAATGAGAAACACCCTCATGATGAACTAAATACAAGTACAGTAACGGACGTTCCGTATGCTCGTTGTCGGGGACTCTAATGAATTTGTTGCCCAACGATGCCGCAATAACTGCGATTCTCACTTGTAGAGCCTCCTCGAATTTGGCCACGTCATTTAAAGTAGCGGGGCAATCACATGGTACATTTGCCTTATGGCACAGTATTGTAGCCAATGATTTTTGTTCCTTTCTACTCTTCTTGCGTATGTCACTGTACGTCTTTAACGATATTTTCCTCTTCTCTACTAATATCTCTACATTAGATAGGTGCCTGTTTGCATCTGTAACTGTACGCCATTCGTCTTTGGAGACGATACATAATTTGGCCAAACAAACACCTACAGCTCTCGCCATGCACATTTTATCGTCGTTGATAATTTCGACCATGGAAGACTTCTTATGTATGGAGTTGTCTGCCCCCGTCAAATGTGTCACTCTCATCCTTCCGGCTCCTTGCGGAATGTGTAAGGCTCCAACTATTACTAAAACAATAATAAATAAATAAAATTATATATAAATGTACGTTTATGAATGCAACAATATAAAAACATTTTATAGCTATTTCAACAATAAAACGTAATAATGTTCATTCATAAAAGTAATTTAAAGAAATACCTTGAAGGGAATCATCCACGGTCAAATTTTCCTCACTTTGCAAGACGTCTTCTACCTTTTGCATGACCTTATCAGCGTTCAATCCATCCGCTGCTTGAAGAGGTATAACAATGGCGTGATTCAGGGCATCGTGACGTATAACGACTCTTATTAGATCGTTATTGGCCAGACCCTCTCTACCCCGGGCTATAATGGCGTCCATCATATCATGCATGTCGTTTCTAAGATCCCTAAATCTTTGACCTTGCCACTGATCATTAAATCGTACTCTGTATGTAGTCTCAGTGGCCGCTGTACGTGCATATGTTCTTTGCCCTGACCTCTCTATCTCATAAGGTAATTCTCCATTTCCACCCACTTGTGCGTTCGCACCTGTCATGTTAGTACTAGAGCTCGTCTGCCTATAAAATTCAAATAGGTTTTGTCAATAATACAAAATATTTTTTTTTTTTTCTGTCATTATATTTTAAAAATCACAAAACACATACCCTTATAATAAAAATATCATACTCACTGTAACGCAAGACAGCCTTCAACATCCTCTAGCATGTGGGGTGACCAAGGTTCAAACAGATCTTCAATCTGACACCTATCCAATATTGCTAATGTAGGTCGTAATTCTAGTAGCCTGGATTGAACATCAGTATCGTGTAAAATTTGTAGATTATTGGCCACATATTCTAAATCGTCTGCGTCAGTAAATGTTCGAAGGAAGTCGTCTAAAAATGTATCCATTTTTTTTTTTTTTTTTTGCAAATAGTTGTTGTATTCTATGTAGCCTTATTTTTTGCTTTTCACATATAGTATCTCTATATCAATACAAACGTTCCCACATAATCTTTAAACATATTTGATGTACTTTTTCTGCTTCCTTATTTTTTATTTTTTTATTTTTTATTTTGTTTAAATGTAACAATATCGGTAAAACTTAAATATGTCTTGCATAAAGAAAACTCACCTGTTTTATTAAATATTAAATAATGTTATTAAATATTGAAATTCCTACAAATAAGTCAACTCCATTCGTTTTGAAAAAAGTCAGTCGTTTTGTAATTCCGTGTATTTTCTGTAAATTAAATATAATTTCAAACACTCACATCACATTTTGCAATTAAAAGTGAACTCAATACATCCAAGTAGCGAAAACTTTTATCTTCAAAATAAAATAAAAATAATACTAATAATAATAAATTCCGTACACATATTTTATAGTTGTTTTTACATAACTTTTAACCCATTTGTTTGAAATAATTAAGAGTTATTCCGTGTACTAATACACAATGTGCACACTTTTATTCCATACACTAATGATAAAAAAAAACACTGTAATATACGTTTAACATATATACGATATGACATACAAGCCTCTTTTCCTAAATATTATTGCATTCGCATACTTGTATATTTTATAAATTTAAAGCACTTTAGTTATAAATAATTGTGCGTGTTACGTCGAAATACACATAGATTTAACAGTAAGGTATCCTTGAACAGAATGAATAGAATAAAATAAAACAACTAAGGTTATTACACTTGTTTAAAAATCACGTGACACATTATAAAGAACCACAGATTTTCACCCATACCCGGCGTTTTGTATAGATACAATCTAATTAATGTTGTAGAATTGTCATATATTCATCAAAATAAGAATGATGTATAGTCTAGCGACAAAAGCCACGTTTACGAATTCTAACATGTCATCGAGATAGGAATCAGTTATTAATGTGTTTTAACACAAACTATGACAATGTGATTTTCTTTTCACATTAAAAATTCTGCAATATCATGATGTATAGCTTAGGTAACGACTAAAGTCACCTTAACGAATTCTAACATGTCATGTTCATGGAGATAAGAATGATTTATTAGTGCGTTTACCACAAATTATGAATATATGAATTTCTTTCAATTAAAAGAAAAATCTGAAATATCATAGCTTCATCAATATAAAAGAATGATGTATAGCCTATGTAATGGAGAAGGTCACCTTTATAAATTTTAGAATGTCATAGGTACATCAAAATTGAGAAATAGGTCACGTTTTTTTTTTTTTTTTGCAAATTGTCATATTTTAGTGAATTTCTGAACAACACCCGGATTTTCAAAACCTTAAACGTTCAAGCTAACACCTGATATATTAAGTATAATAACTTAAAACAAAATGTCTCTTACATTATATTTTGATTGATATTAGTGTTTTATCATGAACTGTAATAATTTTGTAATTTAATATGTTTCTATAAAAATCCAGATACACCCGACCCCTTTAATACATTTTCATGAATAATATATTGTTTCAACGCCTTTAAAATGGCATTTCATTTCGATATATATATAGTTACAAAACTGAAATAATTCTAAACGGCAAATAGAAACATTTAAAACTTTTTAAACTTTTTTTTTTTAAACTCAAATAAAGAGATTTTTGATTCAGAAAAAACAGTTCTGTTATCCCAGACATTTCTAAAAATGTATTATATGCCTACGGTCATCGCTTTAGTTTTCAAAATAAATAGGTATAACGATTTTACAAAAGGTATATTTTCATCAGTGTATCAGCTTTCTATAAATCGCTGTTTTTTCCGAAAAAATACAAGATGTATACAGTTGACCTAGTGGGAGATGCTGCTTATCCACCGTGAAAATCACGTATTTCTAAAGGAGGTTTAATATTTCGAATATATTAATTTAAATCGCATTATATATTTCATATACATTTAGAAGCGAAATTTATTCGAATAGACTCGTGAAAACAAATACGAATGTGTTTTTTCACAAACACTCAAAAAAAGGATTAATATATATATTTATATAGTTTTAAACCTTTGGACTTTATTGATTGTATAGTTGTTTGTCATGGATTAATTCAATATTTTGTTTTAAAACAATATGAACTTAAATGTTTAATCAGGAAACGTATACTGGAATTATGGATTACTTCAAGGGAGTGCATCAGGATTGATCATTATTTTAGAAATGTTCAAAATACATTATTTCTATATTAAATTGATCAAAATGAACGACCAAAATAAATGGCACTGAACAAAAGACCCAGAGATGGTATTTTCCTAACTCTGGTTACGCACCCAGGATAGCTATATTAAACTTGTAGAATCATCTCAAATGTTCACGTGTGACAATAATTTATAACTTGGTGATTACTCCGTTACTTTTGTAAAACTGTAATTTATAATTAATAATTATAGCACTGTATTGTAGGAAATGCATACTCCACAAAACTCCTTTTGACTTATCAAATCAGGCGCGGTCGTTAAAAAACGTGTCGAAACGCGTACCTATTCGAGGTCACCTTAGATACGGATCTATTTTTAGATACACTTTCTATAATTTATGCGTGACGTCATCCGCTGGGGGCGTGGCTTCACCTGTCAATCATGCCGCGAAAGTGGGGGGCTTGTAGTATCATATATTTAATACAATATTTATTGCAGCCATTTTTCGGTTATAGGTTCGGATCACCGGTCTTTTACAGTGTATATTGCAGTCATTTTTCAGTTATAGGTTCGGATCACCGGTTTTATACAGTGTGTATTGCAGTCATTTCTAATTGATAGGTTTGGATCACCGGTGCTTTACAGTGTGTATTGCTGTCATTTCTCATTTATAGGTTCGAATCACCAGTCATATACAGTATTTATTGCAGCCATTTCTCATTTATAGGTTTGGACCACGTGCCATATACAGTATTTATTGTAGCCATTTCTCATTTATATGTTCGGATCACGTGTCATATACAATATTTATTGCAGCCATGTTCGGATCAGGTGTCATATACACTATTTATGAAAGCCATTTTTCATTTATAGGTTCGATCACGTGTCATACATGTAATATTTTGTTCAGCCATTTCTCATTTATATGTTCGGATCACGTGTCATAAGACCACGTGTCATATACACTATTTATTGCAGACATTTCTCATTTATAGGTTCAGATCACGTGTCATATACACTATTTAGTGCAGCCATTTCTCATTTATATGTTCGGATCACGTGTCATATACACTAGTTATTGCAGCCATTTCTCATTTATATCGGATCACGTGTCATATACAATATTTATTGCAGCCATTTCTCATTTATTGGTTCATATCATGTGTCATATACGCTATGTATTGCAGCCATTTCTCATTTATAGGTTCGGATCACGTGCCATATACACTATTTATTGCAGCCATTTCTCATTTATAGGTTCGGATCACGTGTCATATACACTATTTATTTTAGCCATTAAACATTTATAGGTTCGGATCGTGTCATATACACACTAATTATTGCAGCCATTTCTCATTGATAGGTTTGGATCACGTGTCATATACAATATGTGTTGTAGCCGTTTCTCATTGATAGGTTCGGATCACGTGTCATATACAATATGTGTTGTAGCCATTTCTCATTTATATGTTCGGACCACGTGTCATAAACAATATTCATGGCTACCATTTCTCATTTATAGGTTCAGATCACGTGTCATATACAATATTTATTGCAGGCATTTCTCATTGATGGGTTCGGATCACGTGTCATATACACTATTTTTGGCAGCCATTTCTCATTTATAGGTTCGGATCACGTGTCATATACACTATTTATGGCAGCCATTTCTCATTTATATGTTCCGACCACGTGTCATATACAATTGGCAGCCATTTTTCATTTATAGGTTCGGATCACGTGTCATATACAATATTTATTGAAGCCATTTCGGATCACGTGTCATATACAATATTTGTGGCAGCCATTTCTCATTGATAGGTTCGTATCACGTGTCATATACAATACTTTCTCAGAAAGGATGAACTCCCACTTCTTCATCAAGCCTACGATATTTATTATGAAAACGTCATAGAATCCAGTGCTGTCGATGCTCTCAAGGTAAGTAAATTGTCAATGCACTCCTGCTTTCTATGTCAAATTACCATCACCACCAGCCAGTTTGTTTAAAGCGTATTGTCTCCAAAATGAATCCAAAATCGATCGTTCTTTGATTATTCCTAAATTATATAGAAGACAAATTATAAAACATACATTATTCACATTTACAACCGTATTACAAAACAGGTAGAAATGTACATGCTATTTTCTATTCTAAAGGACCAACACATAATGCATGGGCCTTAAACAGGCTTTATATTTACAAGGAATTCAATTTGCAAGTGTTACACTAGGTTATTCGCCAGGATTAATTCAATCATTTTACGCTCCCTATTCCATTCAAATTATATGATGATTGAACATTTTAAAACTGAACAACACGATGATAATAACACTGACTTACCTTGAATCGGCTGCTATATACACCCTTTAAAGTATTTTTGAAAATGATCTTACTTATGATATATTTTTTATACACAACGTGTTTATTTTGAATACTAAATAATTCAATTTGTCAACTGCAGGGTGCAATTCCTGTATACAACACCCGCGAGTTGGTGAGCAAACGTGAGGAAGTGGAGCGAGTGCTGTACAGGGCCATCCAGCAGAGGGTTGGTGGAACGTGCTGTAAGAGCAACTGTAAGGAATTTACAGGAGGTATGTACAGTGGGTTAGCATATGTACATTAACAGTCGAGGAACTGTACATGGCCAAGAGATAGGGACTTTGGTTGGGATGAAGGCGAGTACTTATTATACATTCAGTACATTTGAAAACGCAACACTTGGTAATGTTTGAATTTCTAGAGATGTTAAAAGATCATCGTGCAAAATGTGTTCGTGCAAAATGTGTTTTAAATGAAAGAAGTAGAGCCATCTTATGCTATGTTAATTCGCCATGTGGGAACCTTTGGGACAAAGAGACGTGTGTACTAACATAACATAACATAACTATTGATTTGAATTGGCAAAATGATATAATGTGAGGCTCTTGTCTGTCGCTTTAACACGCGGCTCTTGTCTGTCGCTTTAACACGCGAAACCGACATAAACCGTGGGAATTGGATCATAGTCATATTTTTTTTTGACAGCGCATACTAGGCTTATTTACATGCTTATATAACTAGTGGTATATTTTAAATATAGAATGGTGTTATTCCACTCCCACACCGTAAGTTATGGGATAAAGTGCCATACAACAGCGGCTCAGTGGTGCATACAGTGGTACTTGTTATGGGAACTACTCGGAATGTAAAGGAGATATTTATGATAACACCTTGCTGTGAGAATCATAGCTCGTGTGGTTTTATATTCTGTACCTAGCCATGGAGCTATGACGCGACCTATAGAAAATATAGTAGGAAAGCTGCCCGACTCCATTCTCACTTTCCGGCGAAGTTTCTGAAGACATCACGCATGTCTGTATAAACAGCCGCCGTATTGACTTTATTTAACCTTAAATGCATAAAACTCAACAAAGAGAAAGTATCACATTTTTGTATTTTTGTATTTTTGGAACGGCTGTATATTTTCCGACGTCAATGTTTTCCTCTCCAAATATCTCCATGTCTTAATTAAATCTCGTTTGGTATTTGGACACTTGCTCTTATGTATAGACGTGTGATATTTGTGGTATTTAAGGTTTAGTCTGAAAGTGAAATACGGCGGTTGTTTGAGCAGGCATCAAGTGATGTATTTAGAAATCACGCCGGAGAGTTTAATGGAGTCCTTCCACATTCCTACCTATATTTCCTATAGGCCGCGTCCATAAGTGTACGACCATAAGCGCTACATGCTTCTCACAGCTAACTGGGGATATTATAGGAAGTGTATTCACTCCCCACAACCGCAATATCACTTTAAGAAAAAAGTCCTTCTGTGAAACAATGGTTTGCGAACTAGTTTTAAACGTCAAATGTTTATTAGTATGAAGAGTTAGGGTTTTAATGTAATGTTTATATTTTAAGCCTGCGCAATAGGGTGTAAGGCGATTGCGACATGCACAGATAACGATAAAGGCCTGAACGTGGATGTGAAGTATTTCCAACTAACCAATATCATCATCCCGTCTGACGTGGAGGAAAGGTACATGCAGGCGCTTGTTCTTCAAGAGAACGTTCTCAGAGAGCAGTTGTACCAGGAATCGACGATCATCAGGAAGGAAACCACGCAAATGGTATATTTAAAGAAACTAACGCGCCTAATAACGGCGAAATTACACTACAAAACCGTGTTTCAAAACTCTATGTGTTCAGGTCATATAATAATGTATATGTGCCAATGAAATTATAGGTTTTATTCACCAGTTCTTAAAATACCTGTGATTGAATATGTGTAAAATGAATTACGAGTTGGTAACTACTAATTCGACGCTTCAGTTCTGGGGTTTGGCCTGGCTGGTTAAAGCCATTTGCATTGTGTCTATATAGTTTGGATTCTCAAAATATATATATATATATACACCTCGTCTCGTAGGTTTAGAAACGGTGTACATCTGTTGTAAATTGTGCCTGTTGATGGTGGAACAGCTACTTTTAACGTGTATTCTAAAGTGTTGAAAAGTGGGTCATGTTGGTCACATATCCCAGTTTTATCCTTGTTCGTGTTTATTTATCTCTACCCATATATATGTCAATTTGGAGAAACTTCACATTTTCAGATTTGTTAAAACTACACTCTCAAGTCAAAGCTATGTTATGAGCACACTAATGGTTGTTAGATACCGCGGCATAGAAATAGTCTCCGTCCTTCCGCCATTCCGTCCGTCTCACTGTCTTGTGGTCGCAACTAGTCATTCAGTTTGAAGGGATGATCCCGGATTCAATTCATATTTGGTAGATTGTTTGCCATCACGTGAAGATGGTCATATATAACAACTGTCATTTGTTTTGGACAATTTTAACCTGCAGTTATGGTCCGTTTGGGACTTAAAAATGTTAGGACCTTAAAGAACCTTGTGATCGCATATAGTCATTCAGTTTTGAAGGGATTTAATTCATGTTTGGTTGGTTTGTTTGCCATCAGAATGAACAAATGATTTTTATTACAACCCTTTAACAGCTTAGTTCTTATCGGGTTGGAATGGAAAATGGTGATGAAAATTATGGAGATGAAGATTTTTATAAGTAAATATCATGTTCTCCCTTCCCATCCAACTAAACACCATGGACTTTACGAATCTTTCATGGGTATCCGGTGAAGATCGGGAATTCAAACAAGAGGTATAATTGTTTTTATCTGCACTGAGGTTCTGCAGAGGTTCCAATTGAAACAGTCATACCGAGGGTTGGATTTCCCTATGTGAACCGGATACCCATGATTGATTCTTGTTCTTGCATATCATTTACATTCTGCGCTTTGACGTAGCCAACTACTAACATAAATATCAGCGCGAGACTTTTATCTTACCCCATTTGTAAGATCAGGCTTTCCACCACCCTTGTTAAATGCGGATTACCTTATCCGGTATGCAATAATTAAGTTTCCAGTTGTCATTGGGAAAAATCAGTTTTTAACAGTTATTGGCAAAATACCACTTTTAAATTGCATGTGCTTATAACATATCAGTTATATATATCTAGTAACAATGTTCTTACTGTATAGATTACAAAAAACGTATCGCCACTAGCCAGTTAGATATTCCATATAGTAATACATTTCTGTGGAAATGTAACGCCTCTGATCTTTCCTACGAGAGGTGATACAAGCTTCCAGAACAAGTTACTATAGTAATAATTGTATTATATTTTATAGGTCCAGTCCATACAAAACCAAGCCAGCGAGATACAACAGATGGCCCAGACTCAGTCTCAGAAGATAAAGACTGTGTCCCAGGCCGAGTACACAACCACCATTGAGAAGTCGAGGAGTTCCGGTCTTCAGAAACTGTACTTCAGTCTTGGCATCACTAGACAAGAACATAAGAATAGTTTCGACTACCTGAGGACGCTGCGTGGACTGGACAACGTGCACTTGACTGTTGACTTCCAACAGCGGATCGCGGGATCGCTTGGTTAAGTTGATGGTGGCACAACATAGCTGAAGGGTGGGTGCCATAGGATAATGTGAGGGAAAACACGGACATTGTTCAAATTAAGGGTTTACATTATTTTAAAAGTGAAGTGCGGAATAGGGGGACACATTATAGTTATTTGTCGCCGCTCAACATAAACACAACTTTAGTGTTTGAAACAACAAAAATCCAAATTCAACCTTTTCAGGCGAAAATACCAAGAAGAACTAATCCACTTATCACTCACTTTTGAATTTAATTTAATATTTATAATAATATATACAATAATATATGGAATAAAAAATATAAATTATTGAACACTGGTTAAAACACCGTTCACATTGTCTTTTTTTTAAATCAGAATTTTGGAAATCTTGAAAATATATTTGTTTATTCCATATACTATGATATATACTGTTTGTATTATATACTATTAAAGTAATTTCATTTTCATAGTTTTACTACGGTCGGTTAATACAGATTCGCTATTTTTATAACATTTTATTTACGAGTTAAGGTTTTATTTTTATGTATAAATTATTTGGTCACTATTATAAAATATAGAAATATGTATTTTTCCCCCCGATAATAATAATTATACCAGCCAGTATTATCTAGGCTAAATGTGGACAAGCATGCCATTTTGCAAATACATGTAAAGTTTTGCAATATACTATGCTTCAACCAGTGACGTAGTATCTAGCCAACTTCCGGATTGGATTCCGTTCAACTCGGAGAAAATAATCGAGTATTTTTGTTTTCTATGACTGTATATTATTCATTTACTACGGAGCAATTAAAACATTTTGTATGCTTTACTAATGTGACTATATGGCTGTTCTCTTGCGATAGTTTATCAGGCAGTTACTCAGGAAAAAGAAAAAACATGTCGTAAGCTTTACTAATGTGACTAGTAGGTCTATGTTTGGGGATAGTTTATCAGGCAGCTATACTAAAGTGTAGATGAAAAGGTATAGATTTTACTAAGGTTAATATTTTACTGTTTTCTGAGAGAGCAAATCAGAGATGTATTAAGGAGAAAAGTAAAAAAAAAAAAAAAAAAAAAAAAATACACATTCTGAGAGACCGGTATTATGTGTTTTTTTTGCTGATTAGTATATTAGGCAACTACACATGTGAAATAAAAAATGTAGTACACTTTACTAAGGGGACGAATGTTACAATAGACTATGAAACGTATGTTACGAAATATTAAAGTAAATTTGGACAATTTCAAAAATGCATTGCAGAAAGGTTCAAATGTCACATCGTGACAATACAAACATCCGGTGTTTTTTATTATTTATTTATATATTTTTTTAAAAAGACATTTAACAATGTAGTATATTACTAGAGAAGAATATAATTGTGTGTTTTTTGGGACGGGTACGGGGGTGCGGGGGTGCTGGGAAAAGTTAACACTTATCTAAGTAAAACATCATTTTAATGTGTAAAATCATTGAAATAGAAAAAAAATCGAGTTATACATTTATTATAAAAAGGAAATTGCTCATGCCAGCATAGAATGAACTCTGTACACTAGCAAGTTGCATAAACGTTATTTATCACTGAGAGAAAAAAGGTATTACACATTTTTTTTGCATATTTCAGCAAACATATCCAGTAATTACTCTTTCATTAGAGACAAAGTATGTATAACGTAATACAGAAAAAGTAAGCCAAAAGGTGACTTTAACTACATATATAGAGAATATTATGTCAGTGCCTTTTACTATCAAGTTTATTAGGCGAGGCTTAGAAAACGAAGAATGGCGAGGCTCTCTGCCGAGCCATTCTTCGTTTTCGTGCCTCGCCTAATAAACTTGATAGTAAAAGGCACTGACATAATATACTATTTATCATGTAGATTATCCATATTTTCTGTATGAATTACTATTATTACCTATTTCTTAGAATGGTACGCTTATCGAGGACGTCGCCATGTTGTTGTTTTTTGTTTGATTTATGACGTCAGGCAAAGTTACGTGCATGACGTCAGATAACCTTACGTACCATAAACGCCGAGGGATTCCGCATTGATTTGCTTTATTGGCCAGTGCCTAATTAGAGCAAAACTTAATAGGTCACCCCTTCATTAGGCAGAAAAGTGCATATCTGCATGATTAAGTAAAGTTACCTTCAGAATAAGTTAATTTACGTTCAGTGAAAGGTTTGGATGACAATACGATTCACAAAGGTTTCGTAAGTTTACTACTTATTTCTGTCAGTGCCGTCTTTATATTAGTTGCAAAAGAAAGTGGACACAGAGTTTTGTTTAGATTTAATTTTATAAAGTTTTCCAAAATGAATATGCCATGTTTGGTACCAATGTTTTTATCATTCCATTGCCAATATCATGTTGTAAAATAAAGAGATTAGGGTGTAAAGTAAAATTTTCAAAGTGTCCAGTTGAGTATATTTAGTAATGTAAATCATGAATATTGTATAACATAAAATATGTATGTCACAGACATTGCTAAACTTGTTGTAATCATTTATCATGGACTTGATGTATGTTTGAGACCTCTTGAGATATGTGCTATCAGCAGTTATGCAACAATCTCTGTAAAACTGGCGAGTGTTAAAGATGGCTTTTTGCGAGCATATTTCCAATATTATTCATATAATTCTAAATAAAGAAGATGTTAAGTTTCATTCATACCCAATCAGATCACTCGACCACATTGACGTATACATGCACATGACACAACAAAACATGGACTGACCCGACTTACATTTATAAACGATGAACAAATACCGGACACTTATTTTATTGGATTGAACAGGGAGCCACAACATATAGGGAAAATATAGGCATTGGATAAGTATATAATAGAGCATGAGTTTTGCACGTGTACGGGGAGATAATGCACGAGCGTCAGCGAGTGCATTATCGTCCGTACACGTGCAAGACTCATGCTCTATTGTATTTATACCACAATAACTAACATATGCTGTGTATATCATCGGGTATTACACGATGCATAGTGTGTATTTAGGCTATTGTGGTATAATATGCCATATGGGATATTTTGACTCTGTCAAATGTATATTACCAATGAAAACTAAACTATTTCTATACTAAAGGAAAACAGAAACGCAACTTGGGAAAATCCGATATATATTGTATGTATAATATGCTGCTGTTAATCGAAAAGTACATTAAATCTTTCCTTTCTGAAAAATGCTAAAACAACACATAATACACCACATATTATCTCTTCGAAGTTTCAGTATGGATAGAATAAACGTTTGGCTCTAGCAGGTAACATTTTGCAATCTCTTTACATTAAAATCAGTACAGAAATGGCTCAAATGTTCAAAGCGGAACTTCAACATTTATGAATCTCGTGGTACAAAACATTTTACAGCAAGACAGTTTTGTCCTTTCTCTAACAAGCTGTAAGCATTTTTTTTCACAAAATATCTTGAGATTTCTCTGGAATATTACGTGGAATTAAGTGTACAATCTATACATTATATAGCGGGAATTTCCGAGTTGCGTTTCTTTCTTCCTTTAGTATATTTATAAATTACGTGCTTATTCTGTACTAGTATCCAATAACCTGTTCTCAAGGAGTGTAATGTTTTATTCAAATTTCAACGTTTTTTTGACGTTGTTGACAGAAAATAGATAAGCTCAAATAAACCATTGTACTCTTCTTTATTATATCGTCGTTTTATATTTACATAATTAATGCATATTTTCTTAAGAACACATTTATTTTCATACTTACTTGAATATATATAATTATATAGTAAGCCTACTTATCAGTAATTATAGTTCTTGATGTTGCATCATTTAGTACTGCATCGATTGTTTAGTATCCGTATTTTGTCTAAATGTGTCTTGTATATTCTTATTAATTTTGTTTGCACGTCTTTTAATACTCTATTAAATATTTTATCTTACACTTCCAAATAATGTTGAGTTTTTCAATCTACAAACACACTGGTTAAAATAATTACGAACTGACCCCTTACTAGCAGATTCAAGCCAACAACCTTTGGTTACCAAGAACGGCAAGCCAACACTATCTGGTTTCCAAGAACGGTAATCCGCCTAGATAAAGAGCGAATACGTAGTCTCGTCCGGCACCCAGCCAAGCATTTACAGATGTGTGTCGATGAGCAAGAGATAACTAAGCCGAACACTAATTAACACATCTCGAGGGCTCAGCGCAAAACTATTCTATCTCCTTCTTTATTCGTATGTAGTTAGAATAGTTGGCGCAAAGCGCTCGATCTGATATCTTTGGCAGTTTCCGCCAGTCACACGAACACGCTCTCGCACACATACACCTCAAATACAAGTGCAGATAACAACACTTATATTGATAATAATTTTGTTAACATTGCCACGGGGCAAAATTATGAATATCTTCAAGCTTTACCGGGGACTTTGTCCACTGCAGAGCCCTGTAAGCGGTGATAACAAACACATCGTCATACGTATCCAGCCTGTTGAAGAAGTTAATCATCGCCGTCAATGCCTCTGGGTTTCTATTGTATGTGTTACCGTGTGTGTTTAATGTAAATGGCGACCTGTCTCCATGGTAATGCGTGGCAAATGCCGCGCCAATAATTCTTTCAATTTCAGAAGCGTTGTTGAGTTTTGTTGGATCAGCCCAGTCTGCCGCTACTGAATCGAGGTAGTTCACAGGCTCTATATCAAATGGTCTCGCATCGTAGACAGCGTTTGGAACAATCCAAAATCCTGGACTGTGTTTCAGTTTTGTCTACAATATAATTATAGGATTATTGTTAAAGACAGCAAAACAATCAAAAGAGCACGTGTGGTAAAGGTTTGTGGATGTCGGCTTATTAACCCTCAAAAGGGTGTTTTTGGGGAAACTGATCAGCAGCCGGACATTACAAATGATATTATAGTAGTCGTGCTTAGCGGGTTATGGGTTAAAACAATAATTTTCCCGTCGGAACTCACGTCTTCATGTTACGCGTCACTTTGCGAAAAATTGGTGTTCCGAGTTGAGATTAATCTAGTTTTACGACGCACCAACACAAAAAGGTTGCAGTGGAGTGTGTGGTCCAGTGGTAGAGTGTCGCACCGCAGCTCGAGAGGTCGTGGGTACGATCCTCGCCACACGGGGCCATGTTATTTATCCTTTCGCAAGATAATTATTCCACATTACTTTGTACTGGTTATACCCAGGAAGCCATCGAGGGTGATTAGTATAAGTTGCAAGAACTTGTTTCGCTATCATGTAAAATAAATGTGTTAACTGAAAAGGTCATACGGTGCGAACAAGAATGAACACACCAGGCCCCACATCATTTTACTTCGTGATAAGCGTATGCAGAATAGGCTTAGAACCTTCTCCCCTGAAGAACTGAAGAGTTGCTACAAATGCGGTTGTAGACACTCCATTTTTCGCTGGAACCACTATTAATGTTTCTGTAACCACTCATGTAGCTCCCGAAACAATACAAGCATGATGAGATCTTTAATGAACATGATACAAATGTCAAAACTCAACATGGATTTACCCCTTTGTATAGGTCTAGGTAAGCGATGATCCTTTCCTTTCTCGGGAAACACACGGGGTGTTTCAAAGGGAGGCGGGTTGAATGGGTGTTGTTGTGTATGTGTTTTGGTGATGGGGGTGGGGGGTGGGGGTGGGATAGGGGTACTAAATATATTTTGGAACCTTCATTAGTGTGTGTTTATTTTTACTCTGTCAATAATGAAACTTTGAAGGAAAACTAATAGCTGTGTTATTTGTTGTTTTAGTCGTTTTTTTTTCAAAAGGAAAGATCTAAAGTAGCCATGTACCATTCGATTAACAGCAACATATTGCACATACAACAAATAGCGGAAATTCCCATATTGCGTTTTCATATCTCTTGAGTGTATAATGAGATGTCAACTGCATACAATGTCAGATGTAGCGCATATAATGAAAAGTGCACTGAACATAATGACGAATGAACTGAATATAATGATGTTACAACTGCATATAATGCTTTCACCAATGCACATAAAGTACCGAACACAAGTGAATGAAATGATCAGATGCGAAATGAAGTATCTAGACATTTTAACAAGCAAAGCAATTTTCAATAAATCAAGTACCATAAATCCTGTAATGGTAATCTGATATAGCTAGTTTTCAAACTTGTCCAAGCGTTCATTAAAGTCCTATCCCGCAATCAACATTTTACAAAAGGTACACACTGTTTCTAAACCAAATGACCCTGAGGTATATGTATAACTTACATATTTTGAGAATCCAATTCCTATAAACATAATATCAATGTTTTTAACCAAAACAAGGCAAAACCCCAAAACTGGAGTGTCAAATTACCAACTAATAAATCATTTTACGCATATTCAATCACGTGGATTTTAAAATCCCGTGAATAAATATTCTTAATCGTCACATATACATTATTATAAGACCTGAACACGGGCCCGTATTCTTAAAGCAACTTAAGTGGAAAATATTACTTAAGTCAAAATTTAAGATTTTTACATATTTTTAAATATCCTTATTAACCTCTCAGGGACACTACAAACTATCTATTTTAAAATAAATATTTAGATGTAGGTTTTGTTTATCCGTAACCAGATTAACAATATTAAGAAAACGTCATAAATCGATAGAAATAGGTGTTTAAAAAAGTGATAAAAT
Source organism: Cyrtodaria siliqua (assembly GCA_037043455.1). Classification (NCBI taxonomy): domain Eukaryota; kingdom Metazoa; phylum Mollusca; class Bivalvia; order Adapedonta; family Hiatellidae; genus Cyrtodaria; species Cyrtodaria siliqua. Next base: position 160,550 of record JAWPHD010004216.1, read on the forward strand.
TTTATTCAAGATATTGCGAAGAAGCTATATGAATATGGACCCTAGATAGAGTTTTGATAAGCATGATAAGGCAGGTTAATTAATTTAATAAGAATAAACTGGCAGACTTTGGTAAATATCATATAGATAATGACGGTGTTAGAGCGCTAATGAAACAAAATGTAGCATTTTAAAATATGTTAAAGGGTCATAACTAAAAAATATACCATATTTAACTAAATCAAGGACCGTGTTACTAATTTCATGTAGCTAGTTTCTGAACATGTTCGAGTTTTTATTGACATTAACAATCAGGCCAAGTTTGATAAAGATCAGATGACAAATGAATGCCGTATCGTTTTGACGAGGTAAAATATGTACCTATTTAACTAAATTAAGGGGGATAAATCCAGTTCTACCTAATATTCTAATCCAGCTGTTTTTTAAACTTTGCCGAGCTCTCATTGATATCAACAATCTGGCCAAGTTTGGTAAAGATCAGATATAAAAGAAAGGCTCTATCATCTTGACGAGGCATGTTTCATCGTAGCCTTGATCATCTTCGACGCTTGATTTTAAATACAAACGTCTTGGCCCTTTGTCCCCCCCCCCACCCACCCACCCACCCACCCATTGTCATTGTTTTTGATTTCAGAAGTATGTTTGACCATTCACATTTAGTTCGTCGATGTACTGATGAGGATTCCCTTCTTTTTTATTTGTAAATTTATAAAGTAGTGCATTTCTGCCGTTCTGTCTAGAAGAAAGCTTCTAGACTTTTGTTTTAAAGAAACTACCTCGCCAAATAATGGCAGAAACTAACTCGTCAAATAATGGCAAAATTAGAACACAAAACCGTTTATCAAAGCTCCATCCAGGTGTTCAGGTCATACTAATAATGTACACATGTCGATTAAAAATATGTGTTGATTCACGGGTTCTAAAAATACCCCCGATTGAATATGGGTAAAATGAATTATGAGTTGGTAACTCTTAATTCGACGCTTCAGTTTCAGGGTTTGGATTGGCTGTTTAATCCCGTTTATATTTGCCTTTGGATTCTCAACCTATGTAAGTTATATATACACCTCGTCTGCGGTAGGTTTCGTAACGATGCACACCTGTTGTAAAATGTGCCAGTTGGTGGCGGGATAGGGATTTTAAAAGCAAGAAAGTGTCGCAGATGAAAGACTAATTTTAGCAAATGTACTTAAATTAAGGGCCATTACTCTGGTGTTACTGATCCGATCAAGATGGTTTTGAATGCCTGATCCTTTATTTATCATCAGTATGGCCATCGGATGAAAATTGAAGAACCTATTGCCTTATCTATACAAATTATAACATGTTTAACTAAATCAAGGTCCGTGTTACTCCTTCGATTTAATTGGTTTTCGAACATGTCCGAGTTATTATTGATATCAACAATCAGGCCAAGTTTGGTAAAGATCAGATGACAAATAAATGCCCGATCGTCTTGTAACACTACGGCCTCGCCATTGTACTTAACCTAGTAACAGTTTATAAATGTAACACAATTAGAGTCAAAGTACACCCCTGTTAATTCCTCTTATAACTGATCACGCTATGGGAGTTTCCTAAGACTGTCACTTATTTGGTAATTAATCAGCTGAGCACCTGTTATTGTTTAGCTGCTCTAAACTTAGATTCTCTGAAAGTTTCTGGAAAACTATGAATTCTGGGAGTGAAGAGGTATTGCCATATTTGGGGAGACCATTCGCCGAAATGTCTTGTGGGTAATGTATGCATACAATGATGGAATCACCATGGCGATGACCTTTAGCTACACAGGTCGATGTCCATATGTGGGGCATGACTAAACTGCCGAAAGGTATTCTGGGCTATCTTCTTGTATAATACTGAGCGCACGGAAAGTCTAGCAGAGTCGGGGGTTTAGGAGTGGAGTGTCAGTTTCAATAGTCAGCCGGTTTTTATCAACAAGATGGATCCACGCAGTCTAAGACAGGGTGTGGGATAAGTTAACCTATACTATCGAAGCTAATATAGTAGGGCAGTTGTTCATTTTTGAGGATTTGGACATTTGAACGTTTCTAAATACTATTATACCTTGTGAACTTAAGAAATTTAATAATAGGGACTATTTAAGCAGTTAACAATGGAAGTACGGAAAAGCACTATACGAAACGAATATGTATATATAGATATATATACAGGATGTTCACAGCTTATTATGCATTTGTAATTTTTCGGACTGTTGTATATGCACTAATAAATTATAGAAATTACAACACGAAGTCCGAACCTTGTTATTAAATGTACCAATCATGTCATACGACCCCGTAGAGGCACAATGAAGCATATTTAACTAAACTAACATCATAACTCAAGTGTTACTTATTCAAATTTACCTGTTTTTCGAAATTAGCCGAGCTCTCATAGATATCAATTATCTGCCCAAGTTTGGTAAATATCAAATACAAAATAAAGGGCATATCGCCCTAACTTGGACACTTTTGGCATTTATAACTAAATTAAGGGAAATTACTCCGGTGCTACTGATCTGATCTAAATGGTTTTTAAACATGCCAAAGCTTTCACTGACATCAACACTATGGCTAAGCTTAGGAAAGATCGGATGGAAGACGGACGAAGGACAACTCGCCATCCAATAAGCTTGGCCTTCGGCCAGTTAAGCTAATAAAACTAGCGATTTTATAAAAAATTTCCTTACACTTTCCCCCCTCGGTAAAAATTCTTCGTAGTCCAGGGTGAAAGGCCATGCGTATTTATCTGTACCGAACGTCATACTGTATATAAAGTTTAAACGTCTGAGTGTTCGAATCTCTCCATCCATGAGTGTGTGCACATATGGACTTCTCCAACCTCTAAACTCGGAAAAAGGAATTCCCGTCTCTTCATTTGTCAGGAGCAACATTTCTTTTGCATCATTTCTAAGAATATCAGTGTTTTCATGAACCAAATGTCTTAAGCCATGCTGTCCTATTTCCCAACCATTGTCATAAAATTTTCGCACAAGTTTAAAGTCGTGACTAAATTGCGAGGCCGAAATAAACATGGTTCCGGTAAAAGGACACCCATTTGGATTTGTATGATTGGCGAAAATTTGTTTATAAAAGTCCGCAAACTGTGCGTCTAGTGCATCATCGGTTGTAAAGATTACTATCTGAGGTACTTCGTGTCGTTGGAAGTGACTTGGATAATCTTTGATGCCAAAACAGAGACAGTCCGGTAGATGACAATTTCTTCCTTGAATACATGGACCAGTTGGAGCCTTTATAGTTTGGTCAAACTGCTCGTCATTTTCTTTAAATGGGATGCCTTGCCTATAGCGTAATAACGCGACATATGCCAGTAGCATGATCAGTAGGACAAGAAAAGTGTATCTATATCTATATTTACAAAACAACGAGTTACTTCTCATGGTTATGCTTTATACACTAGAATGCTGATGACTCTATCGACGCCACTCTCATTTACTCTGATGTTGAGTTCGTATCCGGATGTAATGTGGTGTTACCATGTGACCAAACCAGAATGCATTGCTTTGAGACCGGAAGTGGATAAACTGAGAGAGTTTATGGCGAGCTGGTACCGTGCAGCACCTGTGAAAGTAAAAATTAAACATAGATATAATTAATAGCATAGACGGGCTCAGTTTGTGACAATCGTTCGTTTGCGATCAAATTGCATCCCCACCCATCTACATACACCCATGCACAGTACCAACATCACTTTAAAGCTCGTTTTATATGTATAATCTGTCTTCCAGGTTTCATTGCTAGTAGTATCGTATTATAGATGCCCCAAGAAGGTTTTAGTCGAATTTAGATATACCTTTTCAGCATGTTATAAGCTCGAGAAAGGGTTTTAACATACCAACGTATTTACTGCGGTGTATTAGGCCAACATAAGTCATGTACAATTGTGCAATGAGTACGCCTCCATTTTGTTTCAATTACTGTTTCTTGTATGTCACTGACCACTGGCACTTGATCCGCAAGTTGACATACCTCGTTTCGAAGTCTGTATCTTTGTCGAATTACGGAATTGATTCAAATCCTTCACGCCGTTCGTTAGGTCAGATTCCCATTTATCATATTAAATTCACAGTTTGTACGAACAGTTCGTGAGGAGAAGTTGAAGTACAATCGCCGATTCCTACTATTTCAATAGTTCCTACTGATGTTTACTTCCGATTGTACTCAAAGAAGTGATCCGATTGGATGATATGTTAACGGTCATAACATGCGTAATCTGAAAACGAAAATCGTCCAATCGGTTTACTTCTTTGAGTACAACCGGAAGTAACTATCAGTAGGAAATATTGTAATGGTAGGAATCGGCGATTTTATTTAAATTTCTCCGCACAGAGTGCGTTTTCGTACAAACTGTGAATTTAATGTGATAAATGGGAATAAACTTGGTGTCAACAAAGATACGCACCATGTGCTATATAGACAATTGTACCATAACTCTAATGGTTTTCCTTTGTTCTTGCTTGTGATATAACATTTATAAACCCGAAAGTCTGAGCCTAAACCGTGTTATAACTGCCGGTATATTTCAGCCGTGTTATAAATGACAGATTCAGCAGTTATACCATGGTATACCCAATTTTACACGCGCGTAGTTGGATAAATGGCTATGGTATGAGTGTTGCACGTGTACGGGGAGATAATGCACGAGCGTTAGCGGGTGCATTATCGTCCGTACACGTGCAAGACTCATGCTCTATTGTATTTATACCACAATAACTAACATGTGCTGTGTATATCCTCGGGTATTACACGATGCATAGTGTGTATTTAGGCTATTGTGGTATAAAACATTTATAGCATATTTTTCTCGTATGCGATTTATACTGCACTCTTGGGCCTGTGGCTCTCGAGAAGCAGTATAAATCGCTTGTACCATAGCTCTAATGGTTTTCCTTTGTTTTTGCTTATGATATAATTTTCATAAACCTGAAGGTCTGAGCCTAAACCGTGCTATAAATGCCGGTATATTTTAGCCGTGCTATAAATGACATATTCGGAAGTTATACCATGGTCTACGTATAGGATAGAGCATGAGTTGTGCACGTGTACGGGGAGATAATGCACGAGCGTTAGCGAGTGCATTATCGTCCGTACACGTGCAAGACTCATGCTCTATTGTATTTATACCACAATAACTAACATATGCTGTGTATATCCTCGGGTATAACACGATGCATAGTGTGTATTTAGACTATTGTGGTATAATCAATTTTACGCACGCGCAGTTGTAATTTACAACACAGCTGTCAATTAAAACGACTACACCATTACCAAAACAGCACTCCTTGACATTGTATTTGCCCAATAATATACAAAGGCGATTGGCTACAATAATCAAAACATGGGTCATGCTCATGTCGCGTAATAATGCTATTTCTTGATTGAATCGAGGTGTTAATTTTACTGAAAACTGCAACGCCCTAAAACTTCTTGCACATGCGTAGATGGATAATGTTTCTGGTACAAAACATTTATAGCAGCCCTCGAGAAGCAGTATAAATCACATAAACTCGAAAAATCATGCTATAAATATTACATTTACTCGACAAATTATGCTATAATTATTATTAGGTGAGATATCGTACTTTTTTAAAATAATATTTGCTGCTAAAGTGCCAGTGGTCACTGATTTCAACAGTTATATTTTCGGTCCGCGACAGTTTATATTTAAATCCAATATTTAACTACTCGCACTATCAAAATAAGCAAAATATTCGACGCTTGATTGTAAATACAAACGTCTTGACCGTTTGTGCAGAAATAAATTTTAACCGGAAACACGTGTCCGTAATTGTTTTTATTTTAGGGACACTGACCTTAATTAAGCAGATATTGAGCATTACCAAATATCTGATTTTTATTCAGTGAAGTGTATACATGAAAACATGAGCATAGACCCAACTAGGTATGTAGTACTATATTCGTGAGTTTGAAAAAAAAAAGAGTTTTATTTATTGTTTGTAAACAATGTGGGTTCCACAATATTTACGGTTTCTGCTGATTAGTTTGTGCTGCGAGTTCAAATTCGCGAAGAGGTACTTCTTTTTTTTTGTACCTCTATTGAATTCCGTCAAACAATCTTGTTTTTATATAGTAAATAAGTTAATGTTTGTCAACGTAATTATGTCGTGTTTTTTAAGTTAAAGTTACGGACATTGTCCCTTTAAAGTATTTTTGACTATCCACATTTAATTCGTCGATATAATGATGAAGTTTCCCTCTTTGTTTATTAATTCATTTATTGTCTTTCTGCCGTTCTGTATATCTTGGATAGAAGGTGCGTCTGACAATTTCTCAGGACCACGTTTCTTAAAACCGCGGTGAAGCCACACCCCACCGCGGTGAAGCCACACCCCTGTTAAAACACCAACATCATCTATTTCCAACCACTTAAAGTGGGTAAAAAATATAAAATACCAATTCACCTTGTATTTTGAATGAAAAAGGATACACACTGCTTAAAGAAACGAACCCGCGAAATAACGGCAAAATTACACCACAAAACCTTTTATCAAAACTGTATCCAGGTGTTCAAGTCATATCATAATGTATATGTGGCCATGTAAAGTATAGGATTTTTCATGGGTTCTTAAAATATCCGTGATTGTTGATGTGTAAAATGAATTATGAGTTGGTAACTCATAATTCGTTGCTCCAGTTTTGGGGTAAGACCTTCCTGGTTAAAGGCATTTACATTGTGTCTATAAGGATTGTATTATCAAACTATGCAAATTATATATATACCTCGTTGCCAGTAAAATGTTCCTGTTGATGGTGGGATAGCTACTTTAAATTAACCCTGGTACGTGACCAAGGATAGCACATATTACTGTGCAAAATGAATATACTTGTATTTACGGGGTGAATTTTATGTTCATTCATTATGTTTAGGCCCTTTATAATCGAACATATCATTGTGTGTCAGTTTTAAGTCGTACCCCTAAACCCCACGGAAAGCATGATATACAGCTCCCTTTAAATATTATAATATATATAATATAGGTATAACATATATAAACCATACTAAAACATTGCCGTGGTGCGAAAATATATTAGCATTGACATTCAGTGGTTCGAATTACACTGGGAGCTCGACTTGTAAGTGAGGACGTGTCAATTATTACGGATGGCGGGAGGTGTTCAGTACTGGTTATGGGTGGTCTGCCTCCACCACAAAAAATCGACCGTCACATATAACCTTACATTTGTTGAATATGACGTAAAACACCAACAAACAAACAAACAAACAAACAGTAATACAACATAAGGAAGTCTTACCTCCACCTGTAATATACTCGTATATATATATACTAATATTTTACGCAAATCAATATTTATCCAAATACATGTAAATATCCGTAAACGTGTATGTAACATGACAAACAACATACTCACGCACCCGTATCCTGCACATAATCGTCGAACGTGGGCGTTGCAGTATACACGCATACACAGACAGATATCCAGACTTGAATCAGTTCAGCTGATTATAAAAAACATAGTACAATCTTCAACAGTCTTGTTTCGTTATGTGTACTACTTCAGATTTAAAAAAAAATATGCTTGTGTAAATATCATAATAATCCATTTATGACGCAATAGATCCATAAATAGATGAACTAAGCCAAATTTGACAATTAAGTGTATTGGACCATAAAGTACCTTGTTTAACAGCTTAAAGGGATACACGACGATCTTGAAATCAGGCATTAACATTGCTTAAATATATTATTACATATATTGCAACCTAACAATTATTACTTTGCAAAATCAATTTGCATGGAACTATTCAACTAATGTATGTAACATAAACATAATATATGAACATAAAAGTGACCCCTTAATTACAAGGAAAATGAGTGAATGTTATATAATGTACATTGTATTTACCCTCGGAGGAAAAGATGCATACATAATACTATTCAATTAATGATTTGCAAATAAAACAATCAAGATTGCCGTGTGTTGAATAAATGTATGCAAATCATATTTGCGCTAGATGTAGTTTCCCTATTTGAATGGGGTGCCGTTTTTACTTTTTAATACCATTTTGAGATATCACGTATTCGAATATGTGATATCACCAATTTGAATTATGTGATATCACGTAATGAATACGTGATATCATGTATTCAAATACGTGATATCACGTATTCAGAATTGAAGTGATATCACATATTCAAACACGGGGTATCACGTATTCAAAATGAATTTCAATTTGAATACGTGAGATCACCTATTCGTTTTTAACACGAGTAAAAACATACTGATCCCTTACATTAATTCCGCACTGAATGACACAAATGGCGGACCACTCATCTACAGAGGACATACTGAGAAATATAAGCAGATATCAACATATTGAATATGTTGTTAATAATCTTATATTAATCCTCAATTCTGACTTTCCTGAAGTATTCGTTAATCCGGGGAACGTTTTGACTCAAAGTAATCCGTAAAAAAGCCATACATGAACAGTGCCCCGGGTTGAATGGGTCGAATGGACCCGGACCGATTGCGACGCGGGGGCTAAAGGAGCGATTATTTGATTTACAAAGAGCAAATTTACATATCACGTATTCGGATACTTGATATCACATATTCGTTTCTGAATACGTGATATCACGTATTCATATCACGTATTCGAATAGGCGATATCACGTATTCGATTACTTATATTTATCACCTATTTGAATAGGTGATATCACGTATTCGAATACGCGATATCACGTATTTAGAAAACACATATGCGAATACGTGATATCTCAAAATTGTATTAACAAATAAAAAGGCACCCCATATTAATGATCCATAAATTTTGTATATATGCCTTATTTGGGAGGAAGAAGCTTTATAGGGCAATGTGTACTTTACATACAGCAAATACGTTTTATTATTGTATCCTTCTATGGACATGTGTAACTGGTTTAGGTTTACCACCACAAATTACATGTAAACCTCCGAGGTGTAGTCGAATGCAGTTCCTATAATAAAAAGTAATCCGTCCTTTTTCGATGGAAAGGGGCATTATAAGTAGGGGAAAACTGCCCATTTCTATTCGATTTTGTGGTTATATGTATAAGAAGCGTATTAATAGGTTTTACTGGATCACTGATGAACATTTTCGAAATTTCGACTCTATGCTTACACTTTGTGAGCAATGAAAACAGTCGATCAATAAAAACAGCTGTACCCTTGACCTGTTTAGTAAACAAACAAAAACTTTCTTACATGTCTTGTGACTCCACGTTTTCTGATGATTTTTCAAGTGGAAAAATAGTTTTCTATATGAACATTACACTGCTGCATTATCCATACTTGAGTTGAATTTGCAGCAAATCATTAATATGTGACACTTTAACATTGGTGTCTATGGGGAAAATAATTAGTGCTTTCATACCTTTATTTGCGCATGATTTTGTTTTTTTCGCGCCTAAACAAACGAGCAGACATGCTTTAATACATGATACATCATCCACGCATACGTAAATATATGTACGTACGGAACGTAACATACGTATGTACGCACGCACGCACGCACGAAGCAAGCACGCACTCACAACAGACAGACAGACAGACCAAACAGAGAGACAGTCAGATAGAGAGCCAGACATTCCAGAATAGTTTAGTATAGGCATTTCTTCTATTGTAGGATTTAATTTATGCTTATTTTTAAATTTTGTTTCAGTTTTGCGTATGGTATGTTTTAACATGTTTGTCGTTTTTTGTTGTTGATTGTCTTAATTTGTTTTACTGATTGTTTTACCACTGGTCTGTAAGTTCCGGTCATATTCATTTTTTGACATTCAGAGATATAAATGAATAACTGACATACAGTACATGTAGCTAGAATAAATATATTTTAATATATCAGAGTACTCAAATGCCGTTGTCGGAACCAATCAGATTTATGCCTTAGTAGTTTCGTATAATATTTTTTTGAAATATCTTAACATTGTACATGTTGTATGGTTTAAAAAATGTTGCCTTATATAACGCTCGAACTCTTAACACTCGGTAGATATGACAGACGACGCTCTAACCCAAAGGTGCATGTGGTTTGTTGCGGTAATATACCTGTACAACTAACTACGATAACGACTATGACTTCAGACTAAATTCTAAGCACGAGAAAATGTTGGGGGCTGATCTCAAAGTTGTATAACAACCTGGATTTTAGTAGGCTCAGAGGGGTTTGTGTAGAAAAAATCAAATACAAAAATCAAATTAAAACATACATATTATTTCTATTTCATTTCTGTCAATATAATTATACATACGTCATATGCATCGACCTTTCAGACTATTTTTTCTCAACACAGTCTTCGATACAACCACCCAGACTCGGCTGGAGTTTTAAAGGGCCTTGCCTGAATAAGTGATCACTAAAAACGTTTTGAGAGGAGGGTACACATCAGATGCAGATCCAAGATTTTGGTTTGAAAATTTGTGTGTGGGAGGGGCGGAGGCGGGGGCAGCGAAGGATCTTTCGAAAGAAAATGTTTTTCTACATGACGTTTAGTGAATTCTGTTAAATCCATGATAACTAACAGTAGGAATGACACGCGCCCCAGGTAATCCGGCATGCATGTTATACTTGTGGGATTTTAGGGGGTCGGGGTGCTGGGTCTGCCTTATCCCTGAATCCGCCTTAGTACATGATAAATGCACTTTTATCCCCTATGTCGTACCCTAAAATTGCCGTAGTATCCGGGATAGTAAAGACGCTGCGTCTTAAATTGTCTCGCCTCTCTCACTCCTGCGGGTGCGAATCCCACTGGGAGCTCGAATTGTCAAGTGAGAAGTGTCAAGTCTTAATCTGTTTTTTGTGGTGTGGAAAAATATTGATATTTCCTATTTAAGATGTTCTAAATATAATGAGCGAAACTAAAACTACCCATTTTTTACAAGAATATTCATTGCGGGACAGCAATTTGTGCTATTCTAGGTTGCGCACCAGGATACATTTAAAGAGTCAAACGGCAATTTTGCTCTTTTTTTTAAGTCACGGCATACTGTTTTTTTTTTTTTTTGTTTTTTTTTTGACTTTTTACACATTTGAATAGTGCAAATAAATAACTTACATATTCCTAACTATTGATTATTTTGCAACAATAAATGTTTAAACCTATGGTAGTACTGAAAACTCAAATTGTACTACCTTTTATTTCAACATCTGGCTCTACTGAATACAAAACCCTGTGGGGTTTTGAAAAACTGAAAGATCGTGCAGCGCGTGCGATTATCGCCTGCGCTTATCGCCTTGAATGCACACTAGAACAATCAAATTGATCAGCTAACTGGATGAGGCCGCCACTATTGAAGGTTAGTTTTGTCTTTTACAATGTATGTCATACATGACTGCTCATTTATTAAGGAATTGTTTCGCATTTTCTTTGGCGTTCATGCGGTTTTAAACGTCAATAGTAAAGGCGTAATCCACGAATCGCGTTAGTGCTTTATGGTAAATTTGCCATTGATTACCGACGTACAGGTCTATTGAGGCTTGTGAATGTTTTGTCGCTATACATATAATAGTAATAAATAAAAGTATTGAGCCGTGAAGTTGGGACAATTTTATTTGAAATTCAGATTTATACCTGCACATAATCTTCGAAAGTGGGTGTTGCAGTATGAATAGATAGATAGATACGGTGTTTGTTTTTAATGTGTATAAACGGTAAATACTTATCTAACGATATAAAGTTGAAATGCACATATGCTATTCAATTACAGAGTTACAAGCTACTACAGAATCGTGTATAAAGGCTGTTACTTTCGAATTACAAAGCTGTATATATTACACGGCTGGTTATCAGTAAAGCTACCTCCGTTTGGAGGTGAACGCAAAAGTGCTCCATCGCCACTTCCGAGGGAGTTCCAACGCCAAAAATTAAAGGCAAACAATGTGGATATACTTGCTATTTCTTCGTTAAATAGTTTGTTTGTATTGATATGCAAAATGGGAATGCAGTTTCGTGTGGTTATGTTTAAGCATCGCACGCGACCCGTAAACCTTCTCGAAAGATGTCTAATTTGACGTCAGGGACTTTTAGCCCTTTCTAACTCTGCTGTTTTTCTCAACCTGATCGTGGCCACCGACGTTTTCCCCATTTCTTGGCTTATTTACGCTACATATTGACATGAACACATCAAATATCAACCAGTAGGTGTCCGTATATTGCCTGTTGACAAAATAATAACTCGGAGAACGTTTTACGGGGAGAAATACGCGATTTCCTAAAAAAGACAGCTCCAATGTCAGAGAGATAGTTCCATTGCTATGGAGATACATGTAGCACCAATAACAACTTCAGGATGTCAATTTTTATATCTGCGCATCACGTTCTTGTTTAAAACACTATTTACGTACCAAAATCATTCATACCCTATTGAATTTTACCAAAATTATCCGGCCTTTTATACTTAAAATTTCTTTTCTCATTTATTAGATTTTCAGTTAAAATGAATTTAATAAATAAAGAATAATTCTGTTAGAATGCATGAAAGAGTTATGGTGTTTGTCACATATGGTTGTGTAATGATGATAAATACGTATGCCAAGTTTAAAAGGTTTTTGTCAAATGTTGTTTGGAATATGCTTGTACATTCAACATTTTAACTGAAAAATCTAATTATAAAAAAGAAGAGATTATTCAGACAAAATAAAGATCTTGTCATATACCATTTTGTAATAATAAGGAACATGTGTGCCAAGTTTCAAAGCTTTGGGATAACGAATTTTTGGGAAATGAGCAAAATATAAATTAACCAAAAACTTCAACAAAAATGTCAAAACGATTAGACGAACATACATACATACAGACAGACAGACAGACAGATTTGTTAATCCGGCTAAAATCTGTCAACAACAGACATATTTGCATGAATGTGATGACGTCATATACGAAACCAGTACATAGTTGATGCACCAATGATGTTGGTATGTAAAATGTGTTTAAAACAACAAATATACAGTGATAAAACAATGACATCCTTGTCATTATTGTTATCTCCAAAGCACTGGAACTATCTCTGTGGCATTGGAACTATCTCTTTTAAGAAATCGCGTAGTTCTCCCCCATGAACGTTCTCCGTGTTAATATCTTGTCAACAGACAATATACGGACACCTACAGGTTGATTAACGTAAATAGGCAAACAAATGGGTAAAAACGTCCGTGCCGACGATCAGGTTGAGAAACAACTGCCACGTTCGAAAGGGTTAAGGGTCCCTCGCGTCAAATTAGGCATCTTTCGAGAAAACAATTGCGCCGTGTGTGAATTTAAACATAACCACACGGAACTGCATTCCCGGATTTTTCATATCAAGGCAAATAAAAAGATTTAACGAAGAAATAGCAAGTATATCCACCTTTTTTGCCTTTAAACTACCTTGGAAGTGGCTATGGAACACTTCTGCATACAAATGGAGGTAGCTCCACTGATTACCAGCCGTGTATTAGTGAAATAAAAATTAGAAGTACTCACCTGCGCTCGGGATGTGCTGTATATATATATATATAGTTTGTTTTCCACAGGAACACCAAGGCAATGCTACGTATCCGTCACCGGAAGTATATATGTTATTTAATTAATAAACAAATTAGAATTTTACAACACAATGCTCCGCTTCATAGGTCTTATTTTCCGAAGGCAGTCTACAAATTCAATGTTACCTATACCTGTATACGTATGCACCCGTTTCATTGCAAACACAGTGATTATATAGTGTTACCTATACCTGCATACGTATGCACCCGTTTCATTGTAAAGACAGTGATTCAAGTGTTATCAACGAACGATCTACTCTGATATATCATATAACGTCTGCCTATTCAATAGTTTAAAGCATTTAAAGGGACACCTGGCAATCTTGATTTTTCAAAAACTCGTGGTGTCCCATTAGTTTTTATACACAACATGCATTAGTTCAATCATTAATAATAATTATAAGAATAGTATAAACCAAATTGTTTTTGCATATTACTGAATTTTGATAATATTGCACCAATAATATAATTCAACATTTGGTAAAATAGCTAAGAAAAGTAAAAATTCTAAATTTTATTTAATGATATGCAAGCCGGTTTAAAGTCAAAATGTTACTTGATAAATAAAAAGAGAAGCCAATATTGATGTTTGACCACCTGCTATCTTCACCGCGTGCACGTCGCTGTGTGGGCACTGATGACACTCATGATGTTTGTATAGGGGTCGCCTTGCCAGCCCTATACGCCATTACTGGTATGAGCACTTTATTCGCGTATTGTGGTCAATACTGGTATTAGTACGGTGTAGTAGCTTGAGTGTCATTTGACCGAGAGTGAGGATGTCTCCTGCGTCCCGTCACAGCACACATCATCTGATGGCCACACCGGAGTTTGACATTTGAAGTCAGAAGTCCGGAGCCGAGAGCTACACCGCCACAGCGGATCGACGCCGAGGATAGAAGACTGAAAACCGAAGACGGAAGATGGCCATCGGGTGGTTTTTGCGGCGCAGGGGTGATACTGTGATGGGTGTGGCCCTAAAGGGGATCGTTTCCAGTAGCGGATGTAGACATCACCATCTAGACGTCGTCCAGATCCCCCACCTCACCGCCACAACGAAAACCACAGAGCGAAAGCGACAATTACCAACATATGATCAACAGTAGGAACGCCACGGACCTATAACATATCAGTTCTGTTCGCATTTTAACTCCGCGAACATGGACTATTTCTTTGTATTTTACGGTCTATTTTACGAATTTTCAACTAAAACAGACGCCATTTTTTTACACCCGAAATTGGGCGCGCTACGTCGGCGAGCACTACGGGTACCTATGGAGTCTAACAACACGCGTACAGTGTTTCATACCGTAGATTATGTAAAAAGTAATATCTTACCGGACGAAATAACGTCCCATTATGTGTCATAACGATGCAGTGTTGGTGACTGACAGGTCACCGTGACATAACTTGACACGTGAAATTGACATGTTGTTGCAAGTTGGATTTGGGATTATTGTCTGCTGCTGGAGGTCCATGATCAAGGTATTTGTTTTGTCATTAAAATGTGTTTGTTAATAAACAGTACACACCCCTTTTAGATCGTGCATATTTAGACATTGGCCATATACAGTGCCTAAAAAAGTAGTGTATAGTGTATAATAGAAAGTTCATAATCACTATAAGTGTTTTTCGTGTACTCCGATCTTTCCAGTAACTGGATGTACTGTAAACTGTAGAACGTTTCGTGGAATAAAACAATTGCTAGTAGAAATGCTATCAATGTCCCCCGCACCCCGCCCCCACCCAAGTACGGTAGATGGGGGTGTGGGGGTAGATGGAGCTTGCATACCGAAAACAAGGAGGGGGTAAGAAAACTAGAAACCCCCTCCACCCCCACCCCTCAGATGCATGAATGTAAATAGTTAGCGTTGTCTCTATATCGTTAGCGTTATCCCCATTTTCTCGCACATTCGTGAATACATAACCCGATACAACTACCATTGAAACAATGTAATCTGCCATAGACATTTGACTGAAATCGGTCAGATTCATATTTATGTACAGTAAAGTTTTGAGGCAAGGAAGTGATTTTGAATTTACATTTATTTACATTCTGTTGCGAAAAAAACAACGCAATTTCGAGAAAGTACATTTCACTTAAAAGCCTTTAAGGCGGTGTAGCTACTACGCTTGCCTCCAGTATGTCTCAAAAGAAATGACTATTCCATGGGCTGGAAACATGCTGTGAAAGTGGAACAATGTTTTTAATGGATCTCCAGTTGGGCTACATTATATTTTACATGTATAATGAATGATGAGAGATGTTTTTATTACATTAACAGTGTTATTGAGCACAAGTAGTATTCATGCTTTATTCAATTTAGTTATTTTATCTTTTCTTTTTTAAATATGTTACATTATGTATAACAAAGGATAAACTATGTCTGTTTGATCATTGACATTGGATTGATGTTGTTTTCAGAGAGGTCTCAAATGTGAATCGTGCCCTTGAGCAGCTCTAAGTGAATTGATACTGACGACTTCAGAATGTCAAGCCGTATTAAATGCCATTGGATCATATGGAGGTAAGAGCCTTTTTAAAAATTGTTTGCACTTGTGTAGTTCTTTAAATGGAGCTTGTGTTATGCTTGCACGGTGCTGTTCAAAGTTAGAGTAAAAATATTTCAGTGATAGTGCAGCGTGATTGTCATATGAGCTCGTGTAAACTACATGTACTGGATACATGCGAAAACAAGTTGTGTTAAAGGGACACTAGGAAGTCTTTATTTGTTTAAAACTTCTGGAGTTCGGTTAATTTTTTTCTGCATAGTTTGCATTTGTGTATCATTAATATTATTTATTAGAATAGTTCAGAAGAAATTGTTTTACACATTACTTACTGTTGATAATAGTGCACCTATAATAATTTATTTAACTTTTAATGCAAGCAGGTTTAAATTTAACATGTTACCAGGTTAACAAATGGAGATGCTAATGTTAAAGCTTGATAAATACTTCAAGATTGCCGTGTGTCCCTTTAACATCATCTAATTGGTCTATGTGATGGGTCCTCAATTTATTAAAGGGACACAGAGCAAATTTCCAATCTTGTGTCTGTTTTACACATTTTCACATCAGAACAGACCACACATCTACAAAAGTGTCTTCTCAACTGCCCTATTTAATCATGTTTTATTTCTAAAACTAGCGGCATCACCAGGTTTTGAGAGAGAAAATAAATAGTTGTATATTAATGTTTTCTCCCCATGTAAAATGACCTTACTAAGTCATTAAAGTAAAATATCCTATGAACAAAACGTGTAAAATTTAACAATTTTAGATTTTTGGCCAGACTTGTATTTTATTCCCCTTCTAGTAAAAATGGCTTATAGAACATTGCACCCTCTGTCAGATTTAACTTTCCTTATAATAGATTCTTGCTGTACTGTTGGGTGAAACATACATTAAAATGGTTCTATAATCATGTCAGTTCAATCATATACTCGTATGATACACAATATAATATGTATTGACCCTTTACTTGATGTGCCATTTACTCAGTTTTGGTCAAGGGACGTTTATAGCATATCGGCTTTGAATTCAGTGAACACGGATTCAATTCTTACTGGCGCCACTGGGTTATTTCGATGTGTCCTGCTAGCCTCGTTCGTCTGATGGGAATGTAAACCGGGTGGTCCTGTGTATCGGAGTCTGTCCTCCCTCCAAGCACGTTAAAGAACCATAGGTATCTAATCGGTAGTAAGCGTAGGGCAGGGTTCCTGGATGCCTATGTATCTTTCCTCCTCTCTTTCGGGCGGTTCGAAATAACCTAAACAACGTGTTGATGAGGCGTTAAACAATAATTAAATTTTAAACTGTCCCATTCCCCTAAATATGCCCTAGATCCCTCTCGCAACACCTGATTCAAATTGAATACTATGCTCGACTTATATTAAATTCTATGTCTTTCTTTTCTTTCAGTCTGCACGTCATGTGGAAGTAGACTCCATGTACACCACTGGCCAGAGTCAATGCTGAAGTTTATGTTCGCTCAATTATTTGCTTAATAAAGTATACATATGAACTAAAATATTGTCTTTATAATTATGTCTTCCACCACAAAGTGGTAGGTGAGACAGATTAGATTTGGCCTTTCCGTTCGTCTGTCACAAATCTTGTCTTCGCTACTTGTTGGATTTTGAGGAAACTTTGTACAAACTCTTTATTACTTTCTCTGAAGCTAATTTCATAAAACTTCATACTTTAAATGCCTTTGGTGAAATGATAATCCCTGTTTATTTTGAAGTCAGTAGTTGAAATGTCCGTTACCATGACCGGAAAATGAAAAGTATTGCCCACACAGTTTTTCCTCTTACCTAAAGCAAATTTCATGAAACTTCATTGTTGGACAGTGGAAAGAGGATGATCGTTTGATTTTTAGGTAAAAGGTCAAGTTCCCTGCAGACATCCACTATCCAAAGATAAGCATATGTTACAACACACATGTTATAATATTAATGGTATAATATATGAATATTTTCTTGCACAATGTTGAATCCAGTAAAACAAGTGGTTTTGTTCACCGATACTGTCGCCTGTGAACCAAACCACTTGTTGTTAAATTACAGGATTCAACAGTGTGTAAGACATATTCCGATCATCCATTTTTTTTTTAAATCATAAATTAAAAAATATATATATTAAAACAAACAAAACATGCTATTTGATGAAAAGAGACGTATTCAAATTTTCAAAATAGCAATATTCGCAGAATATAGTAGATTTCAACTGCTGAAAACAAACATGTATTTTTTTTCCAGGAAATAATACTTCTATGAATATAGTATATATGTTCAGGGAAATGTTTAATATGTCTGTTTTCAAATACTACAAATCGTAACGCTACGCACATGTATATTCAGTATTTACTTTCAATATAGTAGTGAGTATGACTGCGTTCTGGGATCATATAAATATAAAAGAATAATATATATAAATATATATATATATATATAACTATATATTCCCTATAAATATAAACGACCCGCACTTTTTGGATTCACGCGTACAGTGTTTCACAACACCACAAATCTGGCAAGTGCTCCATTGACACAATGTCATGTCCACGTTTATGTTATGACATCTTCGAGTCGACACATAATCATGTTTGTTACCGACAGTAGCATGTATGTTACTCGTCAGTCATTTATTTACTTGGTTCAAGGGACACATGCCAATCTTGCTTTATTTAAAACTCGAGTCGCCCCCTCAGTTTTAAACGAACAGTTAAAAGAATATACTTCTTTTTGCCTGTTAAACTTATATTAGTTTATCGCTTTTTCTGATTTCGAAAATTAACTCTGCAACGTATGTTGCCGCCATCATGATTTCATTTTCCGATATACCGTTGCAACATTGTTTGTTAAAATAAATTGGCCACTCTGACATAAACCCAAAGCATGTATAGATAAAAAAATTAGTGTAAAATACATGAACACATACATTTTAAATATATGTGTTTACATAACGAAATTATTTAATTGTTTCTGTAGCCGGTCGTCTTTCCTTAATGAATATGAATGTTGCCGTCTTTGGGTCGGACGGTCCTGTTACTTAATTAGTACTTGTCTCCGTTTATTGAAATTCTACATATATACAGAGGAGAGATGTATCTATATGATTTTGTTATTATGCTCGCTTCTAAAATGACGAAATAAATCGATTGAATAAAAGGCGCATTCTCAGCAATACACAACGTATTGTGTGTACGGGTTGGAGTGGGGAAACCCACGGGGTTGGAGGGATACTACCGTAATGTTGCTCTCATAAATACTGTTAACATACTACATCAATAATATAACAACTACTGAACAATGCTGAAATCGATTTATCTTTATAAATGAATGAATTTCATAATTCCACAATTTTATTCATTGCGAAGATCGATTTGGAACGTCGATTCGGCGTATTTAAACGATTACGGTGTACTTTGTTAATTTTCGGGGGAAAAAAGTACTTACCTCCGATTTTTTTTATATTTTACATATCTACAGAGGAAAGATGTATTTACGCGTACATGCTTTTGTTTTTTTCTCTCGCTTCTAAAATGATGAAATAAATCAAATTTGATTAAAACTGCGCATTAGCAGCCTAATCAATACGGTATGGAGGGTGGTGGGGGTGGAATGAGGGGCGGGGCTGCAGGGATACTACCGTAATGGTGTCCTTGAGAAAAACGGTGAACATTCTACTCTAATAATTTATTAAATACAGAACAATGTTGAAATCAATATATCTCTTAAAAAGGATTTCACAATTTCATTGTTTTATATCCCGCGTGTACATTAACTTCGAAAGGCGATTGTTCATATTTTAGCGAACACGGTGTACTTTGTTAATTTTGGGGAAAAAAAAGTACTTTTTTCTGATTGACTTTAAATTTTGGGTTTTAATAGTAGACATGTCAATGAACACTTTCGTGAAAAAAAATTCATTCTCGCTGTTAAAACTTAATTTTTTTGCATTTTTTTCGGATTCAGAAAATTAGCACTGCAACATATATGTTCACAATCCTCATTTCCTTTCCCGACGTACCGTTACAATTTTGTTTGTTAAAACCTATTCTGAGCACTCCGGCATAAACCAAAAGCATGTATAGATCAGAAATTTAATCTGGAATGCATGGATACATACATTTGAAATATATGTATTGAAATAATGGAATTATTTCATTTATTGTGTACCCGGTCGCGTCTGTAAATGTATATGCATTATGCCGTCTTTGAGTCCGTGGGTCATGTTAGTTAATTTTGGGAGAAAAAAAAGTACTTGTCTCCGATTTCATTAAAAATTTGCATATGGACAGAGGAAAGATTTATCTACGCGTACATGCATTTGTTTTTATTCTCGCTTCTAAAATGACAAAATAAATCGATTTTGATTTAAAAGCGCATTTTTGGCAATTTAAACCTTAAAACAACCTAAATTCATCCCTTTGAAAAATACCTTTAACTATTAATGGGAATTACACGAAGTGTACACCAATTCTGTTCGACCAATGTAGTTTGTGAATATTATTACTTTAACAACGATCTGTGATGGTGTTTTGTTATAATCACAGTTTATAAATAAGAGGTGAAGAAATCTGACCAGTGACAATTTTCCCGATAATGTCATTTTGTTATCGATTTTATCACGTGACCTTGTTTGATAAATATTCCTACGCCATAAGGCTGGCGTTCCTACTGCAACAGAGACGATTACACAGCAACACAGCAGCACCAGATCAACCAACACACTCATCTAGAACAGTCCAGACTCTATTGTGCCCATCGCTTCAGGGAATCTCTTGTCGTGTTCGTTGGCGGAAGGACTATAAAACTTAGAAGTACACACACACACACACACACACACACACGATGTTTGATAAAAATAAGATTGCCGTGTGTCCCTTTAAGTATAACTGTCGTCTGTTTACTTTCTAGATTCCATACGACTTGCGGAACGTCGGTGGGTCTACCCAGGTGCCCGCCCGTGCACGAAAATTGCCCGGAGGGGTGCCTGGGGTCTTCCTCCACCAGTGGAAGTTGGAAAGTCGCCATATGACCTTAGCTGTTGGTGCGACTATAAAATTCAATTCAATTCAATACTTCATAGATTAGCAGTAGGAACGCCAGCCCTATGGCGTAGGAATATCGATCAGACATGGTCACGTGATAAAATGACATTTTCGGCAAAATTGACACTGATCATATTTCTACACCTATTATCCACTCTATACAATGTGCGAATACGTAACCTGTATTTAGCATAACTAGACACAGTATTTGTGTCTATTGTTCAAAGCAGAAGAAATTATTTAAAAAAAAATCCGAATTAAACTTCCCTCAAATCCATTTCGCATGTTGGTTGTACGTTTTATACGTAGTACGGTATATGACAATAAGCCCGTGTAAAGGTTGTGTTCCTGCACGATAAACCGGTTCTTCTATTTACACAAACACACCCAATTTATTTAAGCGGTATACATTTTTGACGATTTACGTACTGTTTAAATATTTGTTTGCTATGTTTTAAATGTTGTAAATATAGCGTATGATGTATCTCTTCCATTAATTCCAAAATATTGTCTCCGAGCCGTGTCTTTAGGACGTTATAGAGAAATTTATAATTATGAAAGGTGAGTGTTTGTTCTTGCATTATTTTAACGATGGCTATGTTTTTTTCAACGGTCCACTCTCATACTCTGATATTAGGTGAGGCTTAGAAAAGGAAGCATGGCGAATAACTGATCGTTTGTAAAAAATGATATATTGATTTGTAAACCATCTCATCATATCATGTATGCCAACTAGTGTAATACATTCCAAAATAATGATGCTTGGCTGTTTGGTTGAATGGTAGTGTACGTTATTTTCAGCACATTTTAGACTATATATTTTTGTAGTAGTGGCAGACCACCCAGTTCACGTAGTGTCAATAATAAATTCCATTGGCCTATATATAGTGACGCCCAAACGCTTGGTCGAGCATTCAAGGCGCATTGCCTGTTGAGAAAACCCCTCTGTTTTAGTCGGTATTCCTTATCGCAATCCTTACCGTAATCGTTACCGTAGTTAGTTGTACAGGTCTAATAAATAGTATATAACAAATGCCACGATCTGCAATCTGATTGGTTCCGATAATTTGGCATGTGAGCGATCTCTGCTCTTTCAAGGTCTTCGTAATGACACCGCATATGCAAACGTGGAAACGTGGCTCCATCGTAAATGTAGTGTCTACTATAGAGTTTGCAGCAACTCTGCAGGTAAGAAGGTTCTAGGCCCATCTCCATATTTTGTATCTTGATGTAAATGGAGGATGAGCTTAGCATGTTCATTCCGTTAAGCGCCATATAACCTTTCATGTGTTGGTGCGCCTTAAAACCTAATTTAATTCAATTGTTAGAAACTGATACAAGATGCAAGGAATGACCCTTTCTAGAAACATTAATGTATGACCGACCCATCACAATAACAATAAGGATTCATATATAACAATCGAGGTAATGGAAATGGCATTTATGGAGACTATAGGGGGTGTTGATTTAACACCATAAGAAAATGTTCACTTTTTGTGCATGTTTTTTTTTTCCACTGTATGCTTAAGGACCAATCTTGAATAACGGTAGTCTGGTAGAAAACTTCATACTTCTTCTCATCTCCCTCAGAGGTTGCTGTCCCAATATAACCTTATATGATGTTAACGGAACGTAACAACCCACTTCATTTGAATAACGGTCCTGGCGTTAGTCAGGTTTTACATCCGAATAGGTAAAATGATTGGATAACATTTTTTCAATATAGATAAACCACAGACATATTAGGTCTGTGGATAAACATAAATTAGGTATACATCACAAATGCAGTATTACGAAAAGTCGTAATGAAGAATGTAACGTATGTAGATCTGATTATATATTTGTGTGGAAACATATTCAGGTATGCACGAATTATTTTCCCCATTGACACCAATGTTAAAATGTCACATATTAATGATTTGCTGCAAATTCAATTCAAGTATGGATAATGCAGCAGTGTAATTTTCATATAGAAAACTAATTTTCCGCTTGAAAAATCGCCAGAATTGGTGGGATCACAAGACATGTAAAAAAGTTCCTGTTTGTTTACTAAACAGGTCAATGGTACAGTTGTTTTCATTGATAGTTGCTCACAAAGTGTAAGCATAGAGTCGAAATTTCGAAACTGTCCATCAGTGAGCCAGTAATTAAAACCTATTAATACGCTTCTAATACATACACCCATAAAATCGAATAGAAATGGGCAGTTTTTCGCTACTTATAATGCCCATTTCCATCAAAAAAGGAAGAATTACTTTTTATTATAGGAACTAGCTCGAAGGTTTACATGTAATTGGTGGTGGTAAACCCTCATGCGCTTTCGAGTTCTACCCTCACCTTCTCATCACAACTCTGCCTCTGGACAGATTTATTTACAATTTTAATTTGGATTACACCTAATTCTGTAACAGTATTCCTATATAAGGAGTGCAATCATTGGTATGTAATAATTATTTGTTAATATCATATTTTGACCAACCATACATATACTGAAACTAGCGTCATTTTGATTTTTTTTGCAGGAGTATTTAGTCTATAACAAGCAATGACTGAAACAAACCGATTAGTGTTCTACGTGGCGGGTGGTATAGTCGGTATGGTTTCCTTGTTGCTGGTCGTCATTTTGCCCATGAGTTTCGTTACACTGGACTATTATGAGGTAAGTATAGTCGGTGTGGTTGCCTTGTTGCTGGTCGTCATTTTGCCCATGAGTTTCGTTACACTGGACTATTATGAGGTAAGTATAGTCGGTGTGGTTGCCTTGTTGCTGGTAGTCATTTTGCCCATGAGTTCCGTTACACTGGATTATTATGAGGTAAGTATAGTCGGTGTGGTTGCTTTGTTGCTGGTCATCATTTTGCCCATGAGTTTCGTTACACTGGATTATTATGAGGTAAGTATAGTCGGTGTCGTTGCCTTGTTGCTGGTCGTCATTTTGCCCATGAGTTTCGTCACACTGGATTATTATGAGGTAAGTATAGTCGGTGTGGTTGCTTTGTTGCTGGTCGTCATTTTGCCCATGAGTTTCGTTACACTGGATTATTATGAGGTAAGTATAGTCGGCGTGGTTGCCTTGTTGCTGGTCGTCATTTTGCCCATGAGTTTCGTCACACTGGATTATTATGAGGTAAGTATAGTCGGCGTAGTTGCCTTGTTGCTGGTCGTCATTTTGCGAATCTAGGACAAATGCCCCCCTTGCCTTGTTGCTGGTTGTCATTTTGCGAATCTAGGACAAATGCAAAAGGGTTGGGCTACAAGTTCTAACAACATTATTTTATGCCCTTCCCGACAAAATAGTATACACACAAAGTTAGACAATTACGTAGTAACTATACATAACTTGCACATGATATCATGATTAGAGAAAAGGTAGTGAGAAAGAAAAACTAGGAATTAGTGAAAGAAAAAGAGGTATAGAGATTGTGTCAAGTTCGAGGAAGAGAGTCAATCAGCATGAGTTGCAAAAGTAAATCTAGGCAAACCTCTGTGTTTCTCTTATGTACATTTGCGATGCTTCGAAGAGAATTTGATTATCTTCATCCGACAAGTGTTCGCGACCAAAAAGTATTGTATTTAAATTTAATGGGTGAAATGTACGAGTTGACTGAAATAAGTTACAGTTGAAAAAAGAGTTTAGTGTCTTTTACTGCAGAACCACAGTCGCAATTGGATGATTCTCGTAAATTGTTTAAATAAAGATCATTATTAAGGTTACTGCAAAATGTTCGTATTCCTGCATGTAAAACAGCAAATAATCGTTGACCAGTTAGTTAGTGTGTTGGAACTTTTGAGCTGGGAAAGGGTTAGGGGCCTTTAAGCTCCGTTACTTGTATGTATCGAGAAGCACAGATGCTTTAAAGGTGACAAATTGGTTTCATGCATACATGTTTTTAAAGTGATGATCAATAATGCAAACATGTACCTTTGTGACAAAACCTGGTTCCTTTTTCAATCCGCACCTGAACCTTAAATGGACACACGACAATCTTTGTTAAAAACTCACGGCGTCCCGATAATTTTTCTGTATAACTTGCATTTGTTCATCTTTAATATTAATAATAATAATACTATTAAGCAATTAGTTTTTGCATATTATTAATTTTTGATATTATTGCACCAATAATATATTTAAAACTTATAGTATAATAAGACGAAATAGTGAATACTTAAATTTTGATTTATTTAAATGTAACCAGGGTAAAAGTCAGAACGATACTGGATATATAAATCGAGACACCCATTTCAAACACTCAAGATTGCCGTGTGTCCCTTTAACGTAGAAATAGCAACAACGGGACCAAAATGCCACTGGGTAAAAAATTAATTTTACGCGCGAAAACGTCATGTTTCCCATAATTTTAGACGAAAACTTCACTCTTTACCCTAATTTCATTTCTATGAAAAAAAGCACTATATAAATAAATATTCTATTTTGGCAGCGTAAGAATTGTAACATGTTTACATTTTATTGAAAGTTGCTTTGATGCTTGGCTACTTTAATACAACCAGTATTTTAACAGTAACTATTAATTTCTATATGAAAGGCAAGCTTCGTCAGTTAATATTTCGTTTACCTGATATTGTCTGTACGATGTTTTCATATGTGTTCTTCATAATAATGTTATGGAATTTATGTAAAACTAGTCACTGCCACTTTAATAAGTACAAAATAAATACAGAAGTTATTTAACTGTTTCAGTACTGGTTTAAACGGCAGAAAAGCACGGGATCCGTTGACATCAGCCAGGTGTATTCGGGCGGCAAGTATCTTCTGGGACCTGACGTGGAATTTAAAGTATTCAAAGCCGACGCCCACTATCTCAGTCTTACAGACATATTGATCTTCACTGCCGACAAGCTACAGGTACTTGATATTGCTCCCTCCATAATGTTTATGTTTCAGCTAAAGGGTTTCCAACATTTACATAAACGATTTTGACAAACGTTATATGAATTATATTCCATTTTAACTGTTAGTTTTTAGTGGTAAATATGTACACATATTCTAGTTTTAAATATAGGTTAATAGGGAAATACCTTACAGCCAAAGTATCAATTTTATAGGGATTTTCTCATGTAAATTCCTTGTTGCTCAAACAACAGTAATTAAGGAAATCTAAAATAAATTCAGTTAGCTTTAAAATTGTATTCTAATATTTATGACAGCCATTTCTCATTTCCATGGTCGGATCACGTGTCATCGGACCACGTGTCATATACGCTATTGTTGACAGCTATTTCTCATTCACAGGTTTGGATACCCTGTCATTTACACTATTTATGGCAGCTATTTCTCATTTACAGGTTCGGATCCCCTGTCATTTACAATATTTATGGCAGTCATTTCTCATTCACGGGTTCGGATCCCCTGTCATTTACACTCTTTATGGCAGCCATTTTTTATTCTCAGGTTCGGATCACGTGTCATACAATATTTATGGCAGCCATTTCTCATTCACAGGTTCGAATCCCCTATCATTTACACTACTTATGACATCCATTTGTCATTCACAGGTTCCATTACGTGGTCCGAGTATTAACTTTCATACCGCATCCAACCCCTTCTACAAGAAGTGAAAACGGGGCTGGATGGGATATGAAATAAAATATTAATTTCGACTTAAGTTTGAGTATTGTAAAATAAACATTTAATAGGTAATTTTAAACAGGTTAACACACTTTTTTCAGTTTTTTTTCTAGCATGTCTTATTGTCGAAATATTCGTTATAAAACTCTTCTAATATAAGATTTCCAACCGCTAAATGAGATTAAGGCGGGACCACGTCATGGGATCACGTGTCATACAATATTTAAGGCAGCCATTTCTCATTCACAGGTTCGGATCACGTGTCATACACTATTTATGGCAGCCATTTCTCATTCACAGGTTCGAATCCCCTATCATTTACACTACTTATGACATCCATTTGTCATTCACAGGTTCCATTACGTGGTCCGAGTATTAACTTTCATACCGCATCCAACCCCTTCTCCAAGAAGTGAAAACGGGGCTGGATGGGATATGAAATAAAATATTAATTTCGACTTAAGTTTGAGTATTGTAAAATAAACATTTAATAGGTAATTTTAAACAGGTTCACACACTTTTTTCAGTTTTTTTTCTAGCATGTCTTATTGTCGAAATATTCGTTATAAAACTCTTCTAATATAAGATTTCCAACCGCTAAATGAGATTAAGGCGGGACCACGTCATGGGATCACGTGTCATACAATATTTAAGGCAGCCATTTCTCATTCACAGGTTCGGATCACGTGTCATACACTATTTATGGCAGCCATTTCTCATTCACAGGGTTCGGGTCACGTGTCATACAATATTGTTGACAGCTATTTCTCATTTCCAGGTTTGGATCCCCTGTCATTTACAATATTTATGGCAGCCATTTCTCATTAATAGGTTCGGATCACGTGTCATACAATATTTATTGCAACCATTTCTCATTCACAGGTTCGGGTCCCGTGTCATACAATATTTATGGCAGCCATATTCGGATCCCCTTTTATGTCAGCCATTTCTCATTCACATGGTCGGATCCCCTTTTATGTCAGCCATTTCTCATTCACATGGTCGGATCCCCTTTTATGGCAGCCATTTCTCATTCACATGGTCGGATCGCCTTTAATGGCAGCCATTTCTCATTCATAGGTTCGGATCACTTGTCATCTGATCACCATCCATATACAGTATTTATGGCAGTCATTTCTCATTCTCAAGTTCTGATCACGTATCATATATTTAATACAATATTTATTGCAGCCATTTCTCGCTTATAGGTTCGGATCACCGGTCTCTTACAGTGTGTATTGCAGCCATTTTTCAGTTATAGGTTCGGATCACCGGTTTTATGCAGTGTGTATTGGAGTCATTTCTCATTTATAGGTTCGAATCACCAGTCATATCAGTATTTATTGCAGCCATTTCTCATTTACAGGTTTGGACCACGTGTCATATCAGTATTTATTGCAGCCATTTCTCATTTATAGGTTTGGATCACGTGTCATATACAATATTTATTGCAGCCATGTTCGGATCAGGTGTCATATACACTATTTATGAAAGCCATTTTTCATTTATATGTTCGGATCACGTGTCATAAGACCACGTGTCATATGCACTATTTATTGCAGCCATTTCTCATTTATAGGTTCAGATCTCGTGTCATATACACTATTTCTCATTTATATGTTCGGATTACGTGTCATATACACTAGTTATTGCAGCCATTTCTCATTTATATCACGTGTTATATACAATATTTATTGCAGCCATTTCTCATTTATAGGTTCATATCATGTGTCTTATACGCTATGTATTGCAGCCATTTCTCATGTATAAGTTCGGATCACGTGCCATATACACTATTTATTTTAGCCATTCTCATTTATAGGTTCGGATCACGTGTCATATACAATACTTTCTGAGAAAGGATGAACTCCCACTTCTTCATCAAGCCTACGATATTTATTATGAAAACGTCATAGAATCCAGTGCTGTCGATGCTCTCAAGGTATGTACATTTCCAATGGACTCCTGCTTTCTATGTCAAATTACCATCACCACCAGCCAGTTTGTTTAAAGCGAGTTGTCTTCAAAATCGATCGTTCTTTGATTATTCCTCAATTATATAGATGACAAATTATAAAACATACATTATTCACAATTACAACCGTATTAAAAAACAGACAGAAATGTAAATGCTATTTTCTGTTCTAAAGCACATAATGCATGGACCTTAAACAGGCTTTTTAATTACAAGGAATTCAGTTTGCAAGTGTTATCCTAGGTTATTCGTCAGGATTAATTCAATCATTTTACGCTCCCTATTCCAATTCAAATTATATGATGATTGAACATTTTAAAACCGAACAGCACGATGATAATAACACTTTGACTTACCTTCAATTGGAACTGCTATATACACCCTTTAAAGTATTTTTGAAAATGATCTAACTTAGGATATATGCTCTGACTAAACTGTATTGTTTTTATACACAACGTATTTATTTTCAATACTAAATAATTCAATTTGTCAACTGCAGGGTGCAATTCCAGTATACAACACCCGCGAGTTGGTGAGCAAACGTGAGGAAGTGGAGCGAGTGCTGTACAGGGCCATCCAGCAGAGGATTGGTGGAACGTGCTGTAAGAGCAACTGTAAGGAATTTACAGGAGGTATGTACAGTGGGTTAGCATATGTACATTAACAGTCGAGGAACTGTACATGACCATGAGATAGGGACTTTCGTTGAATGAAGGCGAGTACTTATTATACATTCAGTACATTTGAAAACGCAACACTTGGTAATGTTTGAATTTCTAGAGATGTTAAAAGATCCTCGTGCAAAATGTGTTCGTGCAAAATGTGTTTTAAATGAAAGAAGTAGAGCCATCTTATGCTATGTTAATTCGCCATGTGGGAACCTTTGGGACAAAGAGACGTGTGTACTAACATAACATAACATAACTATTGATTTGAACAAAAAAACAGCGGACTAAAAATAATTACAAATCAAAAATGTTGCGAATGTACTGAATGTAGTAAGGACTTTGTCTAATGTACAGGAGATGTATGCGTTAAGATGTTGAGAGTTGGTGAGCGAAGGACTGTGAAGAATATACCGGAGGTGTGTACGCCAATACGTATAGAACTGGTGAGCAGATTAAGTAACTATCGACTGAGCTGAAAATAAATGATCTTACATGAGTACTCATTCATTATTGAATTTATTAAAGGTGAAAATATATAGCGTGTCTTTTGAGCACGAGTTGGCAAAGGAATATAATGTGAAGCTCTTGCTGAGCATTATATCATGTTTGCTAACGAGTTTAATTGCATTTTGCCTGTCGCTTTAACACACGAAACAGACATAAACCGTGGGAATTGGATAATAGTCATTATCGATTTTTTTTGGACAGCGCATACTAGGCTTATTTGCATGCTTATATAACTAGTGGTATATCGAAAGTATAAAATGGTGTTATTCCACTCCCACACCGTAAGTTATGTGATAAAGTGCCATAGCTCTTGTGGTTTTATATTCTGTACCTAGCCATAGAGCTATGACGCGACCTATAGAAAATATAGTAGGAAAGCGGACCTACTCCATTCTCACTTTCCGGCAAGGTTTCTAAAGACATCACGCATGTCTGTATAAACAACCGCCTTATTGACTTTACAAAGAGAAAATTATCACATTTTTGTATTTTTGTATTTTTGGAACGGCTGTATATTTTCCGACATCAAAGTTTTCCTCTCCAAATATCTCCATGTCTTAAATCTCGTTTGGTATTTAAACACTTGCTCTTATGTATAGACGTGTGATATTTGTGGTATTAAAGGTTTAGTCTGAAAGTGAAATACGGCGGTTGTTTGTGCAGGCATTGTATTTAGAAATCACACCGGAGAGTTTAATGGAGTCCTTCCACATTCCTACCTATATTTCCTATAGGCCGCGTTCATAAGCGTAGTATAAGCGTATAGGACCATAAGCGCTACATGCTTCTCACAGCTAACGGGGGATATTATGTCCCCACAACCGCAATATCACTTTAAGAAAAAAGTCCTTCTGTGAAGCAATGGTTTGCGAACTAGTTTTAAACGTCAAATGTTTATTAGTATGAAGAGTTAGGGTTTTAATGTAATGTTTATATTTTAAGCCTGCGCAATAGGGTGTAAGGCGATTGCGACATGCACAGATAACGATAAAGGCCTGAACGTGGATGTGAAGTATTTCCAACTTACCAATATCATCATCCCGTCTGACGTGGAGGAAAGGTACATGCAGGCGCTTGTTCTTCAAGAGAACGTTCTCAGAGAGCAGTTGTACCAGAAAGCGACGATCATCAGGAAGGAAACCACGCAAATGGTATATTTAAAGAAACTAACCCGCCTAATAACGGCGAAATTACACTACAAAACCGTGTTTCAAATCTCTATGTGTTCAGGTCAAATAATAATGTATATGTGCCAATGAAATTATAGGTTTTATTCACCAGTTCTTAAAAGACCTGTGATTAAATATGTGTAAAATGAATTACGAGTTGGTAACTACTAATTCGACGCTTCAGTTCTGTGGGTTGGCCTGGCTGGTTAAAGCCATTTGCATTGTGTCTATATAGTTTGGATTCTCAAAATATATATATATATACCTCGTCTCGTAGGTTTAGAAACGGTGTACATCTGTTGTAAGTTGTGCCTGTTGATGGTGGAACAGCTACTTTCAACGTGTATTCTAAAGTGTTGAAAAGTGGGTCATGTTGATCACATATCCCATTTTTATCCTTGTTCGTGTTTATTTATCTCTACCCATATATATGTCAATTTGGAGAAACTTTACATTTTCAGATTTGTTAAAACTACACTCTCAAATCAAAGCTATGTTATGAGCACACTAATGGTTGTTAGATACCGCGGCATAGAAATAGTCTCCGTCCTTCCGCCATTCCGTCCGTCTCACTTTCTTGTGGTCGCAACTAGTCATTCAGTTTGAAGGGATAATCCCGGATTCAATTCATATTTGGTAGATTGTTTGCCATCACGTGAAGATGGTCATATGTAACAACTGTCATTTGTTTTGGACAATTTTAACCTGCAGTTATGGTCCGTTTGGGACTTAAACATGTTATGACCTTAAAGAACCTTGTGATCGCATATAGTCATTCAGTTTTGAAGGGATTTAATTCATGTTTGGTTGGTTTGTTTGCCATTTTATTACAACCCTTTAACAGCTTAGTTCTTATCGGGTTGGAATGGTAAATGGTGATGAAAACTATGGAGATGAAGATTTTTATAAGTAAATATCATGTTCTCCCTTCCCATCCAACTAAACACCATGGACGTTACGAATCTTTCATGGGTATCCGGTGAAGATCGGGAACACAAACATGAGGTATAATTGTTTTTATCTGCACTGAGGTTCTGCAGAGGTTCCAATTGAAACAGTCATACCGAGGGTTGGATTTCCCTATGTGAACCGGATACCCATGATTGATTCTTGTTCTTGCATATCATTTACATTCTGCGCTTTGACGTAGCCAACTACTAACATTTTGCATGTTTATTTACACGATAACGTCATGCAACTGTTATTATTGATATCAGCGCGCGACTTTTATCTTACCCCATTTGTAAGATCAGACTTTCCACCACCCTTGTTAAAAGCGGATTACCTTATCCGGTATGCAATAATTAAGTTTCCAGTTGTCATTGGGAAAAATCAGTTTTTAACAGTTATTGGCAAAATACCACTTTTAAATTGCATGTGCTTATAACCTATCAGTTATACATATCTAGTAACAATGTTCTTACTGTATAGATTACAAAAAACGTATCGCCACTAGACAGTTAGATATTCCATATAGTAATAAATTTCTGTGGAAATGTAACGCCTCTGATCTTTCCTACGAGAGGTGATACAAGCTTCCAGAACGAGTTACTATAGTAATAATTGTATTATATTTTTTGTAGGTCCAGTCCATACAAAACCAAGCCAGCGAGATACAACAGATGGCCCAGACTCAGTCTCAGAAGATAAAGACTGTGTCCCAGGCCGAGTACACAACAACCATTGAGAAGTCGAGGAGTTCCGGTCTTCAGAAACTGTACTTCAGTCTTGGCATCACTAGACAAGAACATAAGAATAGTTTCGACTACCTGAGGACGCTGCGTGGACTGGACAACGTGCACTTGACTGTAGACTTCCAACAGCGGATCGCGGGATCGCTTGGTTAAGTTGATGGTGGCACAACATAGCTGAAGGGTGGGTGCCATAGGATAATGAGAGGGAAAACACGGACATTGTTCAAATTAAGGGTTAACATTATTTTAAAAGTGAAGTGCGGAATAGGGGGACACATTATAGTTATTTGTCGCCGCTCAACATAAACACAACTTTAGTGTTTGAAACAACAAAAATCCAAATTCAACCTTTTCAGGCGAAAATACCAAGAAGAACTAATCCACTTATCACTCACTTTTGAATTTAATTTAATATTTATAATAATATATACCATAATATATGGAATAAAAAATATAAATTATTGAACACTGGTTAAAACACCGTTCACATTGTCTTTTTTTTAAATCAGAATTTTGGAAATCTTGAAAATATATTTGTTTATTCCATATACTATGATATATACTGTTTGTATTATATACTATTAAAGTAATTTCATTTTCATAGTTTTACTACGGTCGATTAATACAGATTCGCTATTTTTATAACATTTTATTTACGAGTTAAGGTTTTATTTT